>JAHZTW010000001.1:169297426-169843515 GCA_020283515.1 Alliaria petiolata | reverse complement strand
GGGAGGGTATGGAGGGATGACGGCGGTGGGAGATGGCGAGGGGAGGAGGAGAATGGACCGGAGGGATCACCGGTGGCGGAGTTCTCTCTTACAAAAGGATTACTCTACTCGTTTGCTTTTTCAACATTCTCATCGCTCTCTTTGTTCTTCGCTTTCTCTATGCGTCTTCTCTCCACATCTATTCCAATAACGAGAATGGTGCGTCTTATTTCCTTATTGATTTGGTTGATATTCCAATGATTCTCTCTTTGTTGATTGATGACAGTTTTGTATCTGAAGCTCTGGGTTTTCATTTTCTTATTCAGTTGTTAAGTACACATCAGATGAGATTAAGAAAATGGAGGAATCCATTCGGATTCGAAGATCGAAAGAACCTGCCGAGCTTGTTAAATTAGTCAGTGGTTTTACTCAATTATTTCTATTCCTATAGATGCATTGGTTTTGATAGTACTTATCATGATCTACAAACCGTATAGGTGAAGAAGCTGAAGCATGATGTCGCCACTGCAGAATCAAATACTGAGCTGTCTCCTAATGTAAAACACAAACTAGTCGATGAGATCTTGCAGCGTTTAAAAGGCTTAGAGGATAATTCCAATGTTACCCAGATCAGAGGTTTGTGCTATTCAAATCTTACATAAAAAGGGATCTCTGTTTTGCTACTAAGCTGTGTCTTTTAGTTGTTTAGCTTCAACAATCAGTGTCAACTGTTAAAGTAATCACATTTCTTTTGAAACTGCCACAAACTTACATTTCATAATCAATTAATTATCTGCTAAGGATTTGTCTTCTTCCCTCGTTGAAATGTGATGGTGTCTTGCTGACCAGATTTGTCTTATTACCTGAACTGTGCATGATGTTGTCGATGTCAAGAGCTCAATTTAGTAAAGATATCTATATCATTCATGTAGAAGTGGAATATAACTAATGATATCATTCATAGTACAAGTGGAATAAAGCTCAAAATATCGGTGCTTGATCTGTTTTGATAGCTTATTCGCTTCCACCTTACTCAGTAAGAGCAATTGCGTGGAAGTGAACAAGCTATCAGAACAGATCAAACAAATGAAGCATCGAAAAACATTCAGTATCTTTGAAGTGGAATATCATCGAAAAGATCTTTTCCCTTGTCGTGTTAATAATGCAGGGTAGACTTGTTACCGTTATCGGCTGCAATAATTTTCCTTTAACACATTCATGTCACCCTTCATTCAGTGTATTGACCCTTAATACCTTCTTATCTTCATTTGGTGAACAGAAGCTGTAGAAACGTGGCGTACTGAGAAGCTGAAGGAAGCTAAAGAGCTGATTCAAGAACAAAATGGGATAAATTCCACCATGATACTGGAGGAAGCAGGTATTTCTCATTATGAGCGGTTGCTAAGTTACCATGACCAAAGATTCGTTTGAAGAAACCCTCTGGATCCTGGATCATTGTTTAATATAATTAGAGGGAAACTCTCTCGTGCTGCAACTATCATATAGGGATGCTTGTAAGAGCTTTGGAGTTGGAGTGGGATGTGCTGTCTGAAGAGATTGGTTTTTGGTTACCTGCTGAGGTTAACAATGAAGAACACGATGACAAACCTGAAGGGGAGGAAGAGCCTGGTAATATTTCTCAAAGATCTATACTTTCCCAATCTCTACTTTTGCAATTCTTTTGGATGGAAAGTTGTGATGGGGTCATAACCAAGAAACTAAATGTAGTTTCCGAATTTAAAACCCATGTGGTTGGTTATGCATTTTTTCTTCTTCTTTTACAGAGGAGATATTAGCAGGCAGACCAGTGCCAGCTGTATGTAATGCAGAGCTTCACACAGATTATGGTGGTGCTGCAGTGAGATGGGGGCTTACACATCATAAAGAGAGTGCAGCAGATTGTTGCCAGGCTTGCTTGGACCAGGCAAAGCGTGCAAAACCTGGAGAAACGAGATGCAACATTTGGGTTTATTGCCCGTCTGAGTTTGGTTGCTTTTCTCCAGATGTTTATGAGCATAAACATCAGGAATGTTGGCTTAAATACGTAAGAACTGACCTCGTTCGTTTTAACTAATTTACCCAATTTTCAGTTTCCTTGAGATTTTTTTTAATGCTTGTCCCATATAACAGTATGTCTATGTAAATTGCAGGCAGAGGCGCCAAAACAGAATTTTAAAGACAGATATTCAGAGTCATACAGAAACAACCACCCAAAAGCGCCTACTATCGTTCCATGGGTTTCAGGTGTTGTGACGGCTTGAGCAAAACCCATCTGGACAGTTTGATGTGAGAATAGGAGAGATAGTTTTGGTTTTTCTCAGTTATGTTACCATTTTTCAGAGTCTTGAAAGTTGAAGTACCGGACCAAGATGCTAACATCTTTGGCCAGTTGAATACGATAATATAATGTTTTTTTTTTTTTTTTTTTTTGTTTCTTGTCTTTAAAACATTTGGGAATCATGTTTTTGTTCAAGCTTGTTCGATTTTCTAGTGGGCTACCTTCATAGTGATGTAAACTGTACTTTACTAATTTTGGTTTTCTATAGTTAATTAGTTGTTTATTGTCTTTGCTAATTGATTCTATTTGTGTGCGCCATGATGGGAGCGTTTCATTTACTTTTGTAAAAAATTTATAAAATTATACACGGAAATCCGTACAGCAGGAAATATTCACCGCATCATGCACGTGTAAAGTACATATACATATTTTTAGAATGTAAATAATGTTCACATGTCAAAAGAAAAATACTGTAATTGGTTAGAGTTGACTTATGCTCGGAAATGCTATACCGAGTTTATCACGGACAGTGCTAATCCCCTGTGATGGAGCATTTTGGGAAGATGTGCGACTTACAAAACGCATCATTAATAATACAATCCGGACAAATTGGGCATTTTGGTCTGTATCTGCTCTCTCACTCTTCTCTCTCTCTCTCTCTCGCCATCTTCTGTGTTCTCTTCCGATGAATTCGGATAATAAAATTCCGGTGTTGTCCGGATTGTATTATAGCTTCTGTTTATCGGATCTTTCTTTTCCGACTCGATCGGATAGTTTGCTTCCGGTGATATCCGGATTTTTTCCGACTTAGTTCGGATTTAGTTTTAGTTTCTCTATGCTTCTTTCGTTTTCTCTACAAATCCCCGAAGCGTTTGATTGGCTTTTTCTTTCTGGTTTAGTGCTCATTTTCGTTCAATTGAGCGTCAATCTTGCTCTGCCTTGAAGGAGCCATTAAAATGGCTATGGAGCTAAGTAGCTCGCGAGGAGAAAGAATGAAGATTTTGATTTAACAAAGCCTCCAGTTATGTTTGTGAGAGGACCGACCACATGCAGAAATCTGATCATTATTTCTCCAATTTCCGGCGGGTGGAATCTTGGTATTCCGGTGAGTACTCTGTCTCAAATCTTCAGATGGTGTCTAACAGATGTAGAAACCTTATCTTCTTTGTTGCTTTCGATAACCTTAGGGCAGTCTCTCTCTTTACCATTTAAGAAACTTTAAGGCTGGTGTCAGAACATAATTAACCATTGACTGTCTTTTAGGGTTCTCCCATGTCATCCTCCGGAACTGTTATTCTGGATTTCCCAGGTAACCATCGAAACTTTGACTGTCTCTTTATCGTCAAGTCTATTGTTCCAAATATTTGAAATTTCTGTTTGCGAATCCATTAATCTTCAAGCCATGTTCTTCTCCTTAACAGCTTCGTCTTCACCTATGTTCCCATGATTACAAGGTAAACTCATTGAAACTTGAATCTTCTCTGTATCTTCTGATGATTCCAAGACATTGTGAAATCATAAAGTCACAACTCTTCTCAAAGTAGTTCCACCTGAAGCTAATAACTTCTTTTTCGACTTCATATCGACAACAAATGTAACTTATTTCTTGATGATTCTTAGCTGATTCTTCGACATCATCAATTTTCCGACTATTCTTTTGATAATTATCAATTTATTTTCTGTCAGCTGCTGTTCATATATAATAACATAAGTATTTTACTTATTCGTAACTTGGGAATAATCAAAAACATTTGAAATGCTCTTAGCATCTGATTAAATGTATACAGCCTCAAAAAGGCAAATAGTGGAGCACATGTAGATACGATGCATAAAATCTGAACAATTCAAGTAAGTTTACTTCTGAAATTTTGATTTTTGTGAACCTGATCAAACAGATTATTATCTCTAGCATCTTCACAAATATAATTTGTAAATCTGCGTTGCACTATATATATTTGTATTGAGACAACAACAAAAATCATCATAGCTAAAGAAAATGGAATAAGAATTTGTTTATATGTATTTAAAGCACAAGCTTTTTCCATTACCTTGATAGCGCAAGATCTTTACTTGGATGCAACAACCTTTTTTTCCAGGGCTTCACATCTCTTAGATCGAAGATGGTAAGAGGAGCAGCCATTTTAGAGTTGTTGGAGTCTAACGTGTATTGTCTTCAAGGTAATGACTTGTTTATTGAGTATAAGCTATTGTTTCTAGGCAAAAAAAAAAAAAAAAAAAAAAAAACATGATTAGTAACTAGTTTGAAACGCACATAAAACAAATGCATAGTGAATTAATATGCAAAGCCTTCACTTGGATTTGCCATGATGTTTTGAAAGGCTTAACACCAGAAAGGTTTGTGAAACCAAAAAGGAGCAGCCAATGAAATTAAAAAATACACCCCCTAAAAGTTATCTACTGTAAATAATTTTTTCTCGAATAATCTGAAATATCATGAAGTGTTGATCCCTATCCAAATTTTTAAGAATTTAGAAAGTGATTTTAGCTATGGAAAGTTTCCAAACCTGTTTTTTAGAGTGAATCCGTAACAAAAAAAAAAAAAAAAAAAATCAAAATGTAACCGTCAACGAATTGGTATCACCACGAAACAAAAACCAAACCGAACCAGAATTTTAGGCGTGGAATCTGGTCAAGCTTTCTTTGTTTGTGAACCCCCTTATTTTATTTATTTTCGTCAGAGGGTTGGTCAACTTTTTTAATAAGACAGATTTTAAATAGATAGTACTAGGTTTTGAATAGAGTTATTTTTTGTCAACGAATAGAGTAATTGTATCACATTTCTTTTACTATTATTTTTTTTTTAAACAACTGTACTCTATCAATATTCAATAAGATTATAACCCTAATAATAATCCACAATATACATAGTCCATTAACCTCCACGGGCTCTACCTTAACACACCGTAGTGACTAAGGCGGTCATCAATGTGTGTATTTAAGGGGTTTTCTGCGCTTAACTAGGCTTACTAGTTCTTGAGAGAGATACACACTGGCACGGAGGATTTGATTTAGGGTTAATTCCGCGGCTGGGCGTTTGAATTCGCAACCCAAAGTGGTATGTGGAGCGGCAACGATGGTGTTCACTTAGCTCCTCCTGGTACCGACGGCTCAATTATGCGACCGCCGTCCGCTGCTACTCCTTCTTACACGACGCTTCCGCCGCATTCAAATCCGAATCATGCGGCGAAGTCTACTCATGAGGACGCGGAGGCGAAGCTCGAGGAGAAGGCCAGAAAATGGATGCAACTAAATTCGAAACGTTACGGCGACAAGAGGAAGTTCGGGTTCGTGGAAACTCAGAAGGAGGACATGCCACCTGAACACGTCAGAAAAGTCATCAGGCGAGTTTTTCCCCCTTCAATTTCAGTGTTCAATGATTTCGTTTCAATGGCGTCTTGTTCAAGGATTCCGAAATCGCTTTCTGGTCATAATTCCTATGCTTAGGTGTTAGGTTTTTTTTTTTTTTTTTTGGTTTGGCTTCGTATGCTTAAGTGTTAGGTTAGCTTAGGCTAGGATGCTTTGTTTAGATTGAAACTGACGCTGCGTTTATTTATCCAGGGATCATGGTGATATGTCATCGACGAAATATCGTCATGATAAACGTGTATACCTCGGAGCCCTTAAATTCGTCCCTCACGCTGTTTTCAAGCTCTTGGAGAATATGCCTATGCCCTGGGAGCAGGTACTCTTGTCGGCCTAACTGCTTCAGCTCTTGGAGCTTTATCTTAATTCTCAGATATCTAACCATTTTCTTTCAGGTCCGGGACGTGAAGGTCTTATACCACATCACTGGGGCTATTACATTTGTGAACGAGATACCATGGGTGGTTGAACCTATTTACATGGCTCAGGTTGGTGAATAGTCTCTCTCTCTCTCTCTCTCTCTCTCTCTCTCTCTCTCTCATGAATTTCCGAGGAGATGTTTTCAAGTGATGGTTCTTTCGTTCTCCCTTGTTTGCAGTGGGGTTCTATGTGGATTATGATGCGAAGGGAGAAAAGGGATCGTCGTCATTTCAAGAGAATGCGGTTTCCACCATTTGACGACGAGGAGCCTCCACTAGACTATGCCGACAACTTGCTGGACGTGGATCCTCTGGAGTCAATTCAGCTGGAGTTAGATGAGGAAGAAGATTCTGCTGTTTACACTTGGTTCTACGATCCCAAGCCCCTCGTAAAAACTAAACTGATCAATGGTCCCAGCTACCGGAGGTGGAATCTCTCACTTCCAATTATGGCAACTCTTCACAGGCTCGCAGGCCAGCTGCTTTCTGATCTGATTGATCGCAACTACTTCTATTTGTTTGACATGCCATCCTTCTACACCGCAAATGCACTGAACATGTGCATACCTGGTACGCCATCGTCCTTCCTGTTTTTTTCTTTTTCTTTTCTGTTCTTTTCCTCATGCTGATGCATTCTTGCACTCTTTCTCCAGGAGGTCCCAAGTTTGAACCCCTGTATCGTGATATCGAAAAGGGGGATGAGGACTGGAACGAGTTTAATGACATCAACAAGCTTATCATTCGATCCCCTCTGCGAACCGAGTACAGGATAGCTTTTCCCCATTTTTACAACAATAGGCCCAGGAAAGTGAAACTCGTTGTGTATCACACTCCTATGGTTATGTACATAAAGACCGAGGATCCTGACCTCCCCGCCTTTTATTATGATCCTTTAATCCACCCAGTGAGTAACATTAATAAGGAACGGCGTGAAAGGAATGTTTATGATGATGACGAGGATGGCTTTGAGTTGCCAGAAGGAGTGGAACCTTTGCTAAAAGACACCCAACTCTACACTGACACTACAGCTGCTGGCATTTCATTGCTGTTTGCCCCACGACCTTTCAGTATGAGGTCTGGGAGTACGCGTCGGGCAGAAGATATACCCCTTGTGGCTGAGTGGTTTAAAGAGCACTGGTAAGCTACTCTTCTTCTGTTCTCTCTCTCTCTCTCTCTCTCTCTCCTCTTCCTTCCCCTTCACTAGTCAGTCTCCTTATGCTTTACTGTTCTCATAATCTGCAGCCCTCCCGCATATCCGGTTAAAGTTCGGGTTAGTTACCAGAAGCTTTTGAAATGTTATGTGCTGAATGGGTTACACCACAGACCACCCAAAGCTCAGAATAAGAAGCACTTGTTCCGATCTCTTGCAGCTACAAAGTTTTTCCAGAGCACCGAACTGGATTGGGTTGAAGTGGGTCTGCAAGTCTGCCGGCAGGGGTACAACATGCTGAACCTGTTGATTCACAGGAAGAATTTGAATTACCTGCACCTTGATTATAATTTCAACCTCAAACCTGTCAAAACGTTGACAACCAAAGAGCGGAAGAAGTCACGTTTTGGAAACGCTTTCCATCTCTGCCGTGAGATCCTCCGGCTGACAAAACTTGTCGTTGATGCAAATGTCCAATTCCGACTTGGTAATGTTGATGCCTTCCAATTGGCTGATGGCTTGCAATACATTTTCTCCCATGTTGGCCAGTTGACGGGTATGTATCGATATAAGTACAGACTGATGAGACAGATCAGGATGTGCAAGGATTTAAAACACCTGATCTATTACCGTTTCAATACTGGTCCTGTGGGTAAAGGACCAGGCTGTGGGTTTTGGGCTCCGATGTGGAGGGTTTGGTTGTTCTTCCTTCGTGGAGTAGTTCCTCTTTTGGAACGATGGTTGGGGAATCTTCTTGCACGCCAATTTGAGGGTCGTCATTCTAAAGGAGTGGCCAAAACAGTCACCAAACAGAGAGTCGAAAGCCATTTTGATTTGGAGCTCCGAGCCGCTGTCATGCATGACGTCCTTGATGCCATGCCAGGTCTCCATTCTTGTGTTTTTTTTTATGAACTGCTTTTCTGTTACTTAAGGTTTTCCATATTTTCTTCTTTCTTAATGTTTTCTGCTAATGTGCAGAGGGTATCAAGCAAAATAAAGCGAAGACAATATTGCAGCACCTTAGCGAGGCTTGGCGGTGCTGGAAAGCTAACATCGCATGGAAGGTCCCTGGGCTGCCTATGCCAATTGAGAATATGATCCTCCGGTACGTTAAGTCTAAGGCTGATTGGTGGACAAATGTTGCTCACTACAACCGTGAGCGTATCAGAAGAGGGGCTACTGTTGATAAGACAGTTTGTAGAAAGAATCTTGGAAGGCTGACACGTCTTTGGCTAAAGTCAGAACAGGTCTGTACATCGCCTTAGCGTCTTTTTCACCGTGTCTTGTTCAAAAGCTTATGAAGAGGCATCATTTGTTGATATAAGTATATCTGTTCTTTGCATCCTAGATCTCCCAGTTCTGTGATGTTTTTTTATTGTTATACTTTTGCAGGAACGTCAGCACAATTTTCTGAAAGATGGTCCATATATCACTATGGAGGAAGCAGTGGCAATTTATACAACTACGGTTCATTGGCTGGAATCTAGGAAATATTCACCAATTCCATTCCCTCCATTATCGTACAAACACGACACAAAGTTGCTCATCCTGGCCCTGGATAGACTGAAGGAATCATATAGTGTAGCTGTGAGGTTAAATCAGACTCAGCGGGAAGAACTTGGGCTAATTGAACAAGCTTATGACAACCCTCATGAAGCTCTGGTGCGAATAAAACGCCATCTTCTCACTCAGCGTAACTTTAAAGAAGTAAGTTGATAAGTCACATTGGGTTTAACTTACGTGTCTTAGAGGTTATCGTTTTTTAGGCTGATGGTGAATACATTTTTTTCTGCAGGTTGGCATAGAGTTCATGGACCTATATAGCTATTTGATACCTGTGTATGAAATCGAGCCCCTAGAGAAAATTACCGATGCCTATCTTGATCAGTATTTGTGGTACGAGGCCGACAAACGCCACTTGTTTCCCAACTGGATTAAGCCTGCAGACTCAGAGCCACCACCGCTTCTGGTTTATAAGTGGTGTCAAGGCATCAATAATTTGCAAGGCATATGGGACACAGGTGATGGGCAGTGTGTGGTGATGCTCCAGACGAAGTTTGAAAAGTTCTTTGAGAAGATTGATTTGACGATGTTGAACAGGTATCTCCATCTATTATATGCGTCAGTGGTTATGGATATAGAGCCTCAACTCTCTTTAGTAAAACGTTTTTTCTGTTGTTTCTTTCAGGCTTCTTCGTTTGGTTCTTGACCATAGTCTTGCAGACTATGTGTCTGCCAAGAATAACGTGGTTCTGTCTTACAATGATATGAGTCACACTAACTCGTATGGTCTCATTAGTGGTCTTCAGTTTGCCTCATTTGCTGTTCAGTTTTATGGACTAGTGCTAGATATTTTGCTTCTTGGTTTGACTCGAGCGAGTGAAATTGCTGGGCCACCGCAGATGCCCAACGAGTTTATGACCTATTGGGATACAAAAGTTGAGACTCGCCATCCCATAAGTCTGTATTCTCGGTATATAGACAAAGTTCATGTAATGTTTAAATTTACCCATGACGAGGCTCGGGATGTTATTCAACGATATCTTGCGGAGCATCCTGATCCCAACAACGAAAATATGGTGGGGTATAACAATAAAAAGTGCCGGCCAAGAGATGCAAGGATGAGGTTGATGAAACACGATGGTATGCTCTTTTTCTACTTTATTGTTAGATCGAATATTTATTATGCATCAGATGCTGTCTCATTGTTTTTTCAATCTTTCAGTCAATCTTGGTAGAAGTGTCTTCTGGGATATGAAGAACCGTCTTCCTCGGAGCGTCACAACCTTGGAGTGGGACAATGGCTTCGTCTCTGTGTACAGCAAGGATAACCCTAACCTGCTTTTCAGCATGTATGTGTGTTTTGTTATAATTTTTTAGTGCAGTGCTTATAAATTAGTGCGAGGCTTTCATCAGGCCATAAGTTGTTAATGCTGCTGACTTCGTGACTCCTTCTGTGCAGGTGTGGATTTGATGTTCGCATACTTCCAAAAATCAGGATGACCCAAGAAGCTTTCAGCAACATTAGGGATGGTGTCTGGAATCTGCAGAATGAACAGACTAAAGAGAGGACTGCAGTGGCTTTTCTGCGGGTTGATGACGAACATCTGAAGGTGTTTGAGAATCGTGCGAGGCAGATTCTTATGTCGTCAGGGTCGACCACATTTACCAAAATAGTCAACAAATGGAATACAGCTTTGATAGGTATATCCTATGACCCTTTTTAGCAGCACTGATGGCATTTTATCATGCGTGGCTCATGACGCAGAGGCACATTTACCGTTTTTGTACCAGGCCTCATGACTTACTTCCGTGAAGCAACGGTGCATACGCAAGAGCTGTTGGATCTCCTGGTTGAATGTGAAAATAAAATACAAACAAGGATCAAGATTGGGTTGAATTCTAAGATGCCTAGTCGGTGAGTAAATGCTATTTTATTGTAATGTGGTCGACACATCAGAGCTGTGTGTTTATGCTTTGATAACCTGATTGCTCATCTTTTCCTTTGTAGATTTCCTCCCGTTATCTTCTACACTCCAAAGGAAATTGGCGGGCTTGGGATGTTGTCTATGGGTCACATTTTGATCCCACAAAGTGACCTTCGGCACAGCAAGCAAACGGATGTTGGTGTAACCCACTTCAGGAGTGGCATGAGCCACGAGGAGGATCAGCTGATACCTAATCTTTACCGTTACATACAGCCATGGGAAAGCGAGTTCATTGATTCACAGCGGGTGTGGGCAGAGTATGCTTTAAAGAGGCAAGAAGCACAGGCCCAGAATAGACGTCTCACGCTGGAGGATCTGGAAGTAAGTATTTTACTTGCCTCTTTACTTAATGCAGAGTTCCGAGTGGATATCAGTGTCCTAGCTTTGTCCTCTTTGGGTGGTCTTGGAATTAGCTTCTTTTTTTTTTTGTTCTTTTGTGTGTTTCCGTCTGTCTTCACTTGAATATAGGGTTTTGGGAGGATATCTATATTGGTTGCCTTGCCCTGTTTCTGAAGGTCTAAAAAGTAGCGTACTGATTGGGAAGCTTCGATGATCGATTGAGAGAATAATAATTCATGTAAAAACATTTGACAGGACTCCTGGGATAGAGGAATCCCGCGCATAAATACGCTGTTTCAGAAAGATAGGCACACGTTAGCATATGATAAAGGTTGGAGGGTCCGTACGGACTTCAAGCAGTACCAAGTCCTGAAACAAAATCCTTTCTGGTGGACGCACCAGAGACATGATGGGAAGCTGTGGAACTTGAACAATTACAGAACTGATGTCATCCAAGCTCTTGGAGGTGTTGAGGGTATACTTGAGCACACGTTGTTCAAGGGAACATAGTAAGTCTGCTTTTCTCGTTTCTTGATCCTCGACTAATTATAAACTGTGATTCGCGTTGGCTGTATCTGCTGCGCACAGCTTTTGCTGTTAGCCTACCGCACCAGAATTGCTAATTTCTCTTGCTTTACATGAACTCAGCTTCCCGACATGGGAGGGTCTTTTCTGGGAGAAGGCATCTGGTTTTGATGAGTCTATGAAGTATAAGAAGCTGACAAATGCGCAGAGGTCTGGTCTGAACCAGATTCCGAATAGAAGGTTCACGCTCTGGTGGTCGCCAACAATTAATCGAGCGAATGTTTATGTGGGTTTCCAAGTGCAGTTGGATCTGACAGGAATATTTATGCACGGAAAGATTCCTACTCTTAAGATATCTTTGATTCAGATTTTCCGTGCCCATCTGTGGCAAAAGATCCACGAGAGTGTTGTTATGGATCTGTGCCAAGTGCTGGACCAAGAGTTGGACGCTTTGGAGATAGAAACTGTGCAGAAGGAGACGATTCATCCACGGAAGAGTTACAAGATGAATAGCTCTTGTGCTGACGTTCTTCTATTTGCTGCCCATAAATGGCCAATGTCCAAGCCTAGTCTGGTGGCAGAGTCAAAGGATGTGTTTGATCAGAAAGCGAGTAACAAGTATTGGATAGATGTGCAACTCCGATGGGGAGATTACGACTCCCATGATATTGAGCGCTATACTAGAGCCAAATTCATGGATTACACAACTGACAACATGTCGATCTATCCATCTCCAACGGGTATTTTATTGATTTTTCCACTTTGTTAACTTTTTTTTCTTTCTTATTTATCCTGGTTTTCTGCAGTAGTTTTCATATTTTGGCGAAATCCTCGCAGGTGTGATGATTGGGCTTGATTTGGCCTACAACTTGCATTCGGCCTTTGGTAATTGGTTCCCTGGTTCAAAACCTCTGCTTGCTCAAGCAATGAACAAGATCATGAAGGTACTATACTATAGAATTTGTTGTCTTCTGCAGGGACTTTGGTTTGGCTTACATATGTGACTCTTATCGCTTTATGATTTTGATTGCTACAGTCAAACCCGGCTCTGTACGTGTTGAGAGAGAGGATAAGGAAAGGTTTGCAGTTGTACTCGTCTGAGCCTACGGAGCCATATTTGTCCTCTCAAAACTATGGCGAGATATTCAGCAATCAGATCATATGGTTTGTTGATGATACCAATGTCTACCGTGTCACGATCCACAAGACATTTGAAGGAAATCTAACGACTAAACCAATTAATGGTGCGATTTTTGTTTTCAACCCAAGAACAGGGCAGCTATTCCTGAAGGTATATTTCCCTCTTACAGTCTTACTACTCTCGAATAAGGATGCACACATTGAGAAATGGCCTTTTTGTCCAACTAGGTTATCCATACAAGCGTTTGGGCTGGTCAAAAGCGTCTTGGTCAGCTAGCGAAATGGAAAACTGCTGAAGAGGTTGCTGCACTTGTGAGGTCTCTCCCTGTTGAAGAACAGCCAAAACAAATTATTGTGACTCGCAAAGGAATGCTGGATCCCCTTGAGGTTCACCTGCTGGATTTCCCAAACATAGTTATAAAGGGAAGCGAACTGCAGCTTCCGTTCCAGGCTTGCCTTAAGATAGAGAAATTTGGTGATCTGATTCTGAAGGCCACAGAGCCGCAGATGGTCCTCTTCAATATCTATGATGATTGGTTGAAGAGCATTTCTTCTTACACGGCCTTTTCGAGACTCATCCTCATCCTTCGTGCTCTTCATGTAAACAATGAGAAGGCAAAGATGTTATTGAAGCCCGACAAGTCCGTCGTCACTGAGCCGCATCACATCTGGCCCTCTCTCACTGACGACCAATGGATGAAGGTATCCCTTGTGCCACCTTTCAAGCAGTGTTTCGTGTTTTAGACCGCGTGGTCTTTGTATCTGCAGTTTCTACTTATTTTTTGAAACTAAAATATGTAAATGCTTCTTATTTCCTTCTCTATGTTTGGAGTGGTTGTTCTCCTCACATCTGATGGATCTTTGTTGCATTCATCCAGGTGGAGGTTGCTCTTAGAGATCTCATCCTTTCGGACTACGCGAAGAAGAACAATGTGAATACGTCAGCTCTGACACAGTCGGAGATCAGAGATATAATACTTGGAGCTGAGATTACTCCACCGTCGCAGCAGAGGCAACAGATAGCTGAGATTGAGAAACAGGTACGTGTAACTTCCACTTCTCTCGAGGGTCTTAGGGGGAAAAAAAGTATAAGAAAGAAAGAAAAAAAAAATAACCTTGTTGTGTCCTCCTGCCGCAGGCAAAGGAAGCGAGCCAGCATACTGCAGTCACAATGAGAACCACAAATGTTCATGGCGATGAGCTGATTGTCACCACCATTAGTCCGTACGAACAGGCTGCATTCGGTTCCAAAACAGACTGGCGTGTGCGCGCGATTTCAGCTACTAACCTCTACCTCAGGGTCAACCACATCTACGTGAACTCAGATGACATAAAGGTAAAGAAGATGTCTTGTCTAAAGTTGTTGCACACACTCACACTCACACGCACATATCCAAGTGAGTAAGTAAAGCAGGGCCCTAAAACGTATTTGTATGTTGCTCACAGGAAACCGGGTACACCTACATTATGCCAAAGAACATATTGAAGAAGTTCATATGTATAGCGGATCTTCGTACTCAAATAGCTGGGTATCTATATGGGACAAGTCCGCCGGATAATCCCCAAGTGAAGGAAATCCGTTGCGTTGTGATGGTGCCACAGATGGGAAGTCACCAGCGAGTTCACCTGCCGTCTTCTCTTCCGGAGCATGGTTTCTTGGATGATATGGAGCCCCTGGGATGGATGCACACACAGCCTAACGAGCTTCCTCAGTTGTCACCACATGTATGCTTATATATATATATATATATATATATACACCTTCTTTCCGGGTAACAAACTTTTTTTTACACTTGATAGCTGATTTTTGTTTTGGTTCCTATAGGATGTGACTTATCACTCCCGTCTTCTGGAGAACAACAAGCAATGGGACGGAGAAAAATGCATCATCCTGACATGCAGTTTCACTCCGGGCTCCTGCTCTCTGACGTCATATAAGCTGACGCAAGCCGGATATGAATGGGGACGGCTGAACAAGGAGGATACAGGCAGCAATATTCCCCACGGTTACCTTCCCACCCACTACGAGAAGGTTCAAATGCTCTTGAGTGACCGCTTCTTTGGGTTCTACATGGTGAGAACACACAGTGACCACCGCTTAATTTGTTTGTGCTTTGGCGATATATATTCATTCATATAACCCCATTCACGTTGTTGAATGATATATAGGTTCCCGAGAACGGGACCTGGAACTTCAACTTCATGGGAGTGAAGCACACGACGAGCATGAAATACAGCTTGCAACTCGGAAGCCCAAAGGAGTTCTATCACCAAGACCATCGGCCCACTCATTTCCTCGACTTCAGCAATATGGAGGAGGATGGTGACCTTGCCCAGGGAGACCGCGAGGACACTTTTGCTTAATCATCTCATGTTTGTTGTTGTTTTTATTTGCCAGCCGAATATTTTAGGGAAAATTGAAAATAAATGACAATTTATCTGTAATTTTGTTCTTTTACATTTTTAGGCACAATTATGCCTAAATTACTCCAAAATTCTCTGTTTTTTTTAAGGGAAAAATAGATATAAAAGACACTTTATCTACACTTTTATTTTTGCCTTGAGCATTACAAGCTACTGTATTATTCACTTGTCAAAATTGGAATATTTTTGAATGAGAAATGAAAATTTATAGTGGATTGATTGTAAAGTTTAAAATATTACACTTAGAAGATAGAAGTTAAATTCCAAACAGAGAATTTGTAACAGAGTTGAACAAGTTTAAGATACTCGAACTGGGCTTAAGCTTAAGGTTTTCGGATTTGACTAATGGGTCAATAAATCAAAGATTACTCTTTTGGGATAATTTATTTTTGAATTTAATTGTTAACAAATTCAACAAAATATCTTCTCTTGTTGGTTTTGGTAAGTGGCAATTAAGTTTGTAATCTCCATTTACTTATTATAAAAGTAAGTCTTCTTCTTCTTATTAGACACACCATAAATACAAATTTCTTGCTGCTTCTTCTTTTTTTATTGTGTTTGAGGGTACAACATATTGTTAGGTTTATCAGCTTCTATTGTGAGTGTTGCATTCAGTTTTGCCATATTGTAGAAATTGTAGTTCTATAGCGTGGAGAGGAACTAGGGTTTACTCTCTGTTCGACTTAAGCTATAAATTGGTAGCTCAATGATGGCACGGCCGCAGGCTTGTTGATTATGAGTTAAACCTTTCTGCGTTCTTTGGTGGTCAAAGTTTTCACAGGCTCAGAGGTTTTCCACGGGCTAGACCTCAAGCCTGTGACAACATTGACCACCAATGAGTGCAGGAAGAAGTTACGTGTTTGGATCCCCTTTTGGTGTTTACTTGTGTCTTCACTTGACGTTATGGTTTTGGGTGGGGTTTATGTTTTTATTTCTGCAGTAGGTTTTATATTTTCATATTGTGCTGCAACAATAAGAGATATAGTAAATATATACAGCTCCATTTGTTTCGTGCGACCATGATGAATTGGATTTGCGCTTAAATGATTATTACAGGACCAGGTTGAGGAATTCCTAGCTCACTAAGTAGATGAGAAATCCAGGTGATCATAATTCTCTGTTCCGAATCTCAATCCTTGATATGTGGACTAAAACAATGGATAGTCTACTTAAGTCTGTTTTGTATTTAAGGGCTTGCTTTGACTAGATAGTATAAACATTGCAGTGGATATACTATGTTAAAGACCATCCTTAGGCCAGTTTTTTCTTTCTCTTCCTGATACTTAATCTTTGTGTTTCTTGAATTCTCATACCTTTTTTTTTTATCTGTACACGTGTGCATGTCAGGGATTAGTCTCTCTCCATTCAAGAGAGATATCGATGAACTCATACAAGAGTTTGTGGAGGTAAGGTTACTTCTTTCCTCCATCTTTGTTTAGACATGGCGTTTGTGTCGATCAAATGTTTGTCTCCTGTTTCTGACAGTGTATGTTGATCTGTTAATAGCATAGTCAGGTTATGTGGAACAGAGAGATACAACACATTCTAAACAGAATATATTGATTAAGGGTAGTTATGGTCAAATGCCCTATATCGAGTCAGTATGTTATAGAAGAACATCACATTAAATTTCTAAATTGAAAAAATAGGAATTAATTACCAAGAACAAAGCGAAGATTACGAGGGAAAAGAGAAAAGGAGAGGTCCATCAGACATTTGCTTCCGGGATTATCTCCGTGCCTCTAATTATAGACTTTCGAATTGTGTACCTCTCTTTTTACTTGTCTAAAAACTTGTTTAATCGGAGAAGTCTCTTCTACTTTTTTAATTTTTCTCATTCTCTTGTAAGTTTCTTTTCGTTGGTTCTTTCTTTGAATGCCGCTTAGCTCCCTCCAATGGAAGATTTGAAATTAACAGAAGCAGTTTCTCCTCTTCCAGAAGAACCTTGTGTGACCTCAAATGATAGTGGCAATGTTGGGATTATTACAATAAAGCCCGAGTTGCAACAACCTCAAGCAATACCAGAGATTGATAATGAAGCAATTCAACAATCTATACTTGAAGAAGATTCAACTGAAAATGGTAAAATTTATCTGGATGATACTTTTTTGCCCTCCAGTTTATCAAACACTCAAGCAGAAGAAACACAAGATGCTTCTTCTTCTTCTTCTACTACTCCTACTATCGTTTCTGAGATTGCTCTGCCTCGCGTGAAGACCAAGTATGGATCAGAGGGCACAACAATAAACGGAGTGTCTCCGAGATCTCTTTTTTACCAGAGAAGCCTTGGATCTCCAAGAGCACTCGTGTCTCCAAGGTTTGGAGGATCATCACCATTGAGCAATGGAACACCCAAAACTCTGCATTCTTATAGAGACTCGATTGACACAGCATCACCTTTTGAATCTGTTAAAGAAGCTGTCTCAAAATTTGGGGGAATCACTGATTGGAAAGCACATAGAATGCAAGTATTAGAGGTATATCTAGTTGTGTATATATATAACTTGTTTGACTTCGTATTAGCCAAGAATTGTTGCTCACTTCTTCTTTTTTTCTGCTAATGCAGCGATGCAAGTTTGTGGAACAAGATCTCGAAAAGATGGAGGAGGAGATTCCTGAGTACAAGAAAAGATCAGAGACGGTCGAGTTGTCAAAAATGCTAGCGGTTGAGGATTTAGAGAGCACAAAGAGACTCATAGAAGAGTTGAAGCTTAATCTTGACAAGGCCGAAACAGAGGAGAAACAGGCGAAACAGGACTCAGAGCTTGCAAAGCTGAGAGTCGAGGAGATGGAACAAGGAATTGCTGATGAAGCTAGTGTTGCAGCTAAAGCACAGCTTGAAGTGGCTAAAGCCAGACATACATCTGCGATTTCTGAACTGGAATCTGTCAAGGAAGAGCTACAAACTCTGCAAAAGGAGTATGATGCTTTGGTAGAAGAACAAAAGTTGGCTGTGAAGGAAGCCGAAGAAGCAGTTTCGGCTTCTAAACAAGTTGAGAGGAAAGTTGAAGAACTCACTATAGAGTTGATAGCTACGAAGGAGTCACTGGAATGTGCGCATTCTTCTCATTTGGAGGCGGAAGAACATAAGATCGGAGCAGCCATGTCGCGTGATCAGGAAACTCACCGGTGGGAGAAGGAACTAAAGCAAGCGGAGGAAAAACTCCAAAGACTTACGCAAAACATAGTTTCTACAAAGGAACTCAAACTGAAACTTGACGCTGCTTCAGCATTGCTTCTTGATTTGAAGAAAGAATTGGCAGATCATATGGAAACATCTAGGATGAAGGAGGAATCAGGTGACTCTCTAGCAAACAGTGAGATCTCGCTACAGGACAGATCCCATACAGATATACAAACTGCTGTTGCGTCTGCAAAGAAGGAGCTCGGAGAAGTGAATGCGAACATCGAGAAAGCAACTTCTGAAGTGAAATGTTTAAAGGTAGCATCATCTTCCTTGAGACTGGAACTTGAGAAAGAGAAATCAGCACTTGACTCAATCAAACAAAGAGAAGGGATGGCATCGATAGCGGTTGCTTCTCTAGAAGCTGAGATCGACATGACGAGGTTCGAGATAGCTCTTGTTGAGTCCAGGGAAAAAGAAGCCAGAGAGGAAATGGTGGAGCTACCAAAGCAGCTGCAGCAAGCAACTCAAGAGGCTGATGAAGCGAAATCATTCGCTGAACTTGCTCGTGAAGAGCTGAGAAAGTCTCAAGAAGAAGCAGAGCAAGCAAGGGTTGGAGCAAGTGCAATGGAGAACAGATTATTTGCAGCTCAGAAAGAAATTGAGGCTGCTAAAGCCTCAGAGAGGTTGGCATTAGCTGCCATCAAGGCCTTGCAAGAGAGCGAATCTGCTTTGAAGGAAAGCAATGTTGATTCTCCGAGAAGCGTAACGCTGACATTAGAAGAGTACTATGAGCTTAGCAAGCGTGCTCGTGAGGCTGAAGAAGAAGCCAACGCAAGGGTTGCAGCGGCGGCTTCTGAGATCGAGAAAGCCAAAGAAACAGAGAAGAGAAGCTTGGAGAAGTTGGAAGAAGTAAACAATGAGATGGTTGCGAGAAAGGAAACACTTACAGAAGCAATCGACAAGGCTGAGAAGGCTAAAGAAGGGAAGTTGGGTGTAGAACAAGAGCTGAGAAAATGGAGAGAAGAACATGAACAAAAGAGAAAGAGTGGTGATACTGGAGTGAACACAGAGAAGATTCATGGAAGAAGCGTAGAGGGGTTCAAGGAGAAAGAAGCCGAGTCTAATGAGTCATACATAACAGAAACAAACCCAATACCAGAGGCAATTCCTGGAAAGAAAAAGAAGAAATTATTCCCAAGATTTTTTATGTTCTTAATGAAGAAGAAGTCACATAAGTGAGTTTGATGTGAAGAAGTTGATTATGTAAAATTCTAGAAATTTAAATCTATAAAAGAAGAGTTAAGCAGCCTCAGTTTCTGAATTCTGAGTAAACAACAATTGCCAGATTTATTATGTTTTTCATGTCTAAACATGTCTGAAACAATACATGAACCCAACAAGATTAATGCTGTTTCAGTGATACTAGTTACTTAGTGATTCAGAGAATATACAGTTTTTTAACAAAATTGTGCCCTTCGTGTTTCAAGAACGTAAGTTATGTAATAGAAACCTGCAACATTCCTAAATTTGATTTATCGGTCGAGTTCCTCCACCAAATTTGGAGAAAGACACACTGAATTTCGGAGAGAGACGAGCCAGGAAAGTGAAGCCGGTGACGGAGGCGAAGGAAGCGGCGATGGAGGCGGCGGAGAGAGGAAGTGAGCCGAGGTGGCCGACGAACATGACGGAGATGACTTGGAGGGAATATTGGAGGAGGCTCACGCCGATGAGTGGAGCAGAGAGAGCCAAAACTGCTTCTTCACCTCTTCCTTTACACTCTCTGAGTGTGACTGTTCCCATCTTCTCCGATCACATGTTGAGCCGCCGGAGAAACTGTTCCTTCTCCGCTTTTTCAGTCTCCACTTCCATTTGTTTTGAATTTTTCCTTCTGCGGCACATAAGAAAACCAAATTAAGGATTAAAATTAAGGGATGGTCAAAGAGGCTTCAGAAAGTTGGGCCTATTTAAATTAATGGGCCTGTAACACCTACTGCTATTTCTGAAGTCGGGGTTTTATTTGTTCTCATACGTAGAATCTCTTTCTCTCTCTCTCGCTCCCCAAATCGATAGAAGGTTGGCAAAAGCAGAAGAATCAAAATCCCTAATTCAAACCGACTCAGCAGCAGGAACAAGATGACGCAAACGATTGTCTTCCAGGTATGCAAAAAAACTGTTCCTTTAATCCGGATTCCCCCCTCCGATTTCCCTATTCGTGATTGTGTTCTTCTTTGTATCGGGATCTGCAGTATTGTAGAAGAGCGTGGAAGGAGCAGAAAAGCTTGGGACTTTGTGTAGCGTTTGTTGGTGGATGGGTTGGCCACGGCCTGATAAGTATGGTCTTTGAATTCATGGGTATTCGTTTCTAAAACCCAGCTGGTTCTGGTTGTGACTTCTTTTAAACTAGTTTCCAATCAATTGACGTTTCAGATATTTACAAGAGAAGAGAGCATTGGTACAAAGTAGACAGAATGTTTAAGTTGGTCGACAAGCGTTCAGACGAGCTGATTGCTAGATCTGCCCAGTATCCTAGGGTAAGGAAAGTTTGATTCTTTTGTTTTGTTTTGGCTGTATGTACGCGCATATTCAACCATTAGTTTTACTGGTCATGTTTCAGGCAAAAATTAAAAAGACAAGCAAATTTGTTCCTTTCGATTTCAGTGAACAGCGACAAAAACCACAAAGATAAAAAGAACACAGACAAGATCTCTCGATTACCTTAGCGAAGGTGTTTCCTAGGTACCGCATCATCATCATCATCTTCTGTCCTCGACGAATTAGCAAGGGAATCAAGGGTTTTGAGATTGGGGAGGATTTCGGAATCGCTTCCAAGTTAATTTATGGATAACCTTGGGCCTGATGGGCTATTGTTTCTGGATGGATCCATTTGGGCCTATTTATGATGCTGGGCCTGTTTATGAATAGGCCCAAGACGCAGTTTTGGCTTCTAAACAATTTGAGAGACGTGATCAGGAAACTCACCGGTGGGGTGGGAGAAGGAACTAAAGCAAGCAGAGGAACAACTCCAAAGACTTGCGCAAAACATCGTTTCTACAAAGGAACTCAAACTGAAACTTGGCTCTGCTTCAGCATTGTTTCTTGATTTGAAGAAAGAATTGGCATATCATATGGAAACGTCTAGGATCAAGGAGGAAACGGGTGACTCTGTAGCAAACAGTGAGATCTCGCTACAGGACAGATCCCATACAGATATACAAACTGATATACAAACTGATGTTGCGTCTACAAAGAAGGAGCTCGAAGAAGTGAATGCAAATATCGAGAAAGCAACTTCTGAAGTGAAATGTTTAAAGGTATAGCCTCCTCATCCTTTGAGACTGGAACTTGAGAAAGAGAAATCAGCACTTGACTCAATCATACAAAGAGCAGGGATGGCATCGATAGCGGTTGCTTCTCTAGAAGCTGAGATCCACATGGCGAGGTTCGAGATACCTCTTGTTGAGTCCAGGGAAAAAGAAGCCAGAGAGGAAATGGTGGAACTACCAAAGCAGCTGCAGCAAGCAACTCAAGAGGCTGATGAAGCGAAATCATTCGCTGAACTTGCTCGTGAAGAGCTGAGGAAGTCTCAAGAAGAAGCAGAGCAAGCAAAGGTTGGAATAAGTGCAATGGAGAAGAGCAGATTATTTGCAGCTCAGAAAGAAATTGAGGCTGCTAAAGCCTCAGAGAGGTTGGCATTAGCTGCCATCAGGGCCTTGCAAGAGAGCGAATCTGCTTTGAAGGAAAGCAATGCCGATTCTCCGAGAAGCGTGACGCTGACATTAGAAGAGTACTATGAGCTTAGCAAGCGTGCTCATGAGGCTGAAGAAGAAGCCAACGCAAGGGTTGCAGCGGCTGTTTCTGAGATCGAGAAAGCCAGAGAAACAGAGAAGGGAAGCTTTGAGAAGTTGGAAGAAGTAAACAGTGAGATGGTTGCTAGAAAGGAAACACTTACAGAAGCAATCGACAAGGCTGAGAAGGCTAAAGAAGGGAAGTTAGGTGTAGAACAAGAGCTGAGAAAATGGAGAGAAGAACATGAACAAAAGAGAAAGAGTGGTGATACTGGAGTGAACATAGAGAAAATTCTTGGAAGAAGCTTAGAAGGGTCCAAGGAGAAAGAAGCTGAGTCTAATGAGTCAGACATAACAGAAACAAACCCAATCCCAGAGGCAATTCCTGGAAAGAAAAAGAAGAAATTATTCCCAAGATTTTTTATGTTCTTAATCTTAATGAAGAAGAAGTCACATAAGTGAGTTTTGATGTGAAGAAGTTGATTATGTAAAATTCTATAAATTTAAATCTATAAAAGAAGAGTTAAGCCGCCTCAGTTTCTGGGTAAACAACACCAATTACCAGATTTATTATGTTTTTCATGTCTAAACATGTCTGAAACAATACATGATCCCAACAAGATTAATGCTGTTTCAAAGATTAAACAAGGCTTTGTGGTGCATAACAAAATTGTGACCTTGGTGTTTCAAGAACGAGATTCCAAAACGTAAGTTATGACATCTTAGTAATAGAAACCTGCAACATTCTTGCATACGTGATAGTAATTCGATAGAAAATAGCTTCTTTCAAGTGAAAACAACTTAAAAGTCAAAGCCACACCAAAGTAGTTTAGCAACATCTCTAGATGTCTTTTCTCAGAATCTTGTAGCAGTAGCATTTCTTCAGCCCTTCCTGATCATGGTAGCATTCATGAGATCCATTCTTCACTTGCTGGAAGTTCCATATCACATTGAATTTCCCAACTGTTGCCACCACATGGCGCTCTTGTTTCCCATCCTCCGTGGCCTATAAATATCAAATTTTACCACAAGGAAAAATCTTTAGATGGATTAAGAGAAAAGAAATCTCCAGGTAACTGAGGAACACTAAAACCTGCCATTCGAAAAGTGTGGGACAAAGTGAAGAGGACAAGACAACTTTTTGTGTACAAACAAAGGTTTACATTATGCTAAATGTACTTCAACTCTTCAACAGTCGATCTAGATGGAAACAGCTGCATAAAGTTACCAGCCCAGCTATATGAAAGGTGTCAAAGAGAAGCAGAAACCTAATTTTCAAGTGAAAAAAATAAAGAAACCGCATCAGCTTCGTGGATGGAAGCTATGAGACTGTTGGTAATGCTTGCATCATCACCATCAAAGGCAATAAGACCAATTGCCTCTTTGTCTGACGAAACACCCAGCGCAAAGAACAGGACCCAGACTGGGATCTCAGTCGACAAGAAGTACACTGCCAGTACTTTCTCCCTTCTCTTATACTCTTCTGCTGATTTTCTCTGCGAGACGCACAATGAACCTCTTTTTTTTTTTTTTTTTATTGCGGACCTGTAGGAGACTGACTGTACATGGTGAATTAGAGATCCACAGTCTCTTTGTGCACATCTGTTCTTGAGCAATAAAGACCTGCAGAACACAACATATTCATGTTAGGAACTTGCATAACAGCTTGTCGGTAGTTATGCTTGTATGTAAGCCTTTGTGTAACGCACCTTCTCAGCCCCCTTTATCACAAAATAGCCACCTTGATCGAATGCACATTCACCCACATTCTGTACTTTCTCCTCCACTGTGTTGCAGAGGACAGATTTGACCATCACGGGTATCCTACCAATCGGAATGCCCTGACTCTTCTTATGCAATATCTGCTTCTCCACACATTCGTCTTGTCCCGTCTTGAACTTGTCTCTCTTAACCACTTTTTGTATGAACACCTAGTCAGTTGAGGAAGCAGTTAGACAACAAACTAACCCGTAATAAGAATAAGATACACAAAGGACAGCAAAACAGAAACTTGATCAAAAGTTTGTTAGTCTCCTCACCTCAACTTCGACGTATACAGTCATCCTAGCTGAGTAGGTCATGTTCTGAAGCCTGGCGTGCCATGGGAGAAACTCAAGCTCCTTGTCATCTCAAAAAAGAATGAGGGCTTCTCTATGGTGACTTCTCCGAACTTCACCGTCGCGTATCTCCAGTCATGATCCTTGTTCTTAGTCGGATCAAAAGAGGGCTCGACTAGCATCTCGCCGAAGGACTGAAATAAACTCTGAAGACCATGAAGAAATTGTAGGAGTTGAGCTGATGGCTTATAAGCCCGTACTGATCAAAGAAGGATGTCGCGGCTCTTTTTGCAGAAATCCTGGAGAAAAAGTTATCCTAGCTCAGAGAGATTGATCTCCCCAGCAGCCTCAATCTCTTCAATGTCCATCTCGTCAATATTTATCTCTGACATACCTATAAGAAAAGGAAGCAAAATACCTATAAGAAACGGAAGCAAAACCCCAAAAACGAAGACAGATAAATGATTAAGGAGACCAAAAATCATATCCTACGCAAACGCATGTCGCTATCTATGATGCAATCAAATTTTCATCAGAAACGAAACATTCTCCAAAACACGGGACCGCAAACAAAAGCATATTTCAAGCAGAATCAAAGCGTGAAATCGGAAAAAATGGGTACCTAGACTGAAACGATGGAGCGAAACGGCGGTAGAGAGGGAGAGCAGAGTAAACAACGTCGCCTGAAAATCGCTGAAGATGCGGAGGGTGAGTGAAAAACCCTTTGCTGACTCGCTTTCTAAACGGACTAAACCTCGACCGAAACTGTCGAGTGTCCGACGAGTAGTGAAGAAATAAGAGTGTCTGACCGAAACTGTCCAGTGTCCGGCGGTAGCGAGGGAGAGCAGAGTAAACAACGGGTCACCGGAAAATCACTGAAGATGCAATGGACTTGGGCAAATGCCGAGTTGGGCCTATTCGCACTAGTCTGAGAGGACCAACGTTGATTAAGAAGTTGGGCCGTTTTGGGCCGAGTTGGGCCTATTCGCGCTAGTCTCTTTTATATATATTGTCAAAAGGCATCAATGAAAATTAGGGGTCGGCATTTTATCCGGATCCGACCCGAAATTATCCGATTCGAGCCGGTTCGGATCCTGTATAATATCCGATCGGGTGCACTTGTGTTTGGTTTTCGGATACCGGATAATACCCGGACCGAACCGATACTCGAAACCAATACCCGAAGAAATCTAATGCATAAGTTCTTCTTACCTTTGTCGGATATTTCCCGTGATCCGTACTTTCCCTCAATCCCGATTTTGAAGCCACAATCATAGAAACTTTTCCAAAATCCGTTAATCCCTAATCCCGATTTTGAATCTGAAAATCCGGAGTCGTCTAATCATTTAGTTGCAGCCTCTCTTCCCTCCGAGACGTCAAGAAATCAATCTCACTCTCAGGTCTGAAATTCTCTCCAATTCAATCCGGGTATATCGACTTCTCTTGTGTTTGTGTTTGTACTTTAGTTCTTTTAGTTTAGTTTAAATCTTATTATTTTGTCTCGATTTTCTTTGTTTTTGACTATGTACTTTATTGTTGATTTTTTATTTCGATTTTCTGTGTTCATCTGTGTTTTTTGTTTGTTTGGTACTTAGCAATTTGTATTCTAGTCGTGAGATGCCTTTTTCATGATAAATCTGTCCTTAAAAGAAGCGTTCACAAGTTTCACTAGCTTAGTTAATTTGACCCACGATATATAGACTTAGAGAGAGAGAAAGAGAGAAAGAGAGAAAGAGAATGATTTCTCACGAAACATGTGTATATACATTTTCCTCTGCTTTTCTTTCGATTATAACTCTTTTATGTCTTTTATTGGTTCACCAGTCAGAACCTTTTCTTGTCTCTTCGGGTTTTTGCCTCTAATCTTTGATATTTTGATATGCTCACTCTACATTTAGATAAAGAAGATGACCAATGTTCGTTATGATGTAGATTAGTTAAGAGTAAAGCCGCAAAACATATTGTTCTTGTTTAGATTCTTGGTGGAGAACCCTTGTTTATAATCTTGGCGTTAAGGTAACTTGCTCTCTCTATCTCTCACTTGTTTTTTTAACTCTTAGTACACGGTTTGGCTAAGCTTGCATATTGTGTTGTGGATTCTTGGTGTTGTGTTTAGAAGGTTTCTTGCTTGATGTTTGAAATTGTTATCATGTGCATTGCGAATTGCACATCAGTGTATGGACTGTTTGTAATCGTAATTCTGTTTATGAAATTTGCAGAAATGTCAAGTGAAGAAGAAGGATATCACCAAGCCTTTGACGTTTAGTTTTGTTTCTCCATTTCTTGTTTTTTTTTTTTTTTTGATGTTTAGTAACTTTAGTTTGTTTCTAAGTGTTTTCAAAACTCATTTATCTTTTGTTTCTTTTTGTTCGAGAATTTTTACTTGTTCACAAGTCACAGTTCTGAAATATTTTGGTTACTTTTGAATATTTTGGTTATTTTTTTGGTTATTTTTTTGATAAAATTACTTGAACCCGAACCGAATCCGAAAAAAAACGGACTCGAAATATGATATTCAAACCGATCCAAACTCGGAGGATACCGAACCGAATCCGATCCGAAAGTTAATATTACCCGATCGGTACCTAGAGCTCGACTCTCGAATATCCGAAAACCAAAATAACCGACCGATCCGATCCGATCCGAACGCCCACCCCAAAATGAAATTAATAAACGGACTCGTAGAAAGTTAATACTTTCGGTCTTATACCAGAATAAAAATACAAAAAGTTGGATAACCTTAAGCTATTTGTAGAAGAAGGAAATAAAAAAGCAAGTTAAATGGTAAAAAAGTGTTGAGCCGAAAATTTTCAATTCACTTTTTTTTTGCCTCTTGGGTGTTAAATAATAAACATTTCGAGAAGAGAAAAAGGATAGAGATAACAAGTTTTTTGATGACTATCACTCTATTTTTATTTTGTGTCTTTTTTATAAAAAAAGAAAAGAAAAATACATGAGACTTATGTTCAACATCATACAAATCGTTTGAACCCAATTCTGGTTAATTTTTCAGCTTCTTTATGAACATACTCCAAACTTGATTGTAGCTTTTATGAAAGCAGAGGAGGATGTAATTTTTGAAAAGTTAAATTTTTGGGTATAGGCTTGCCATGATGAGGCTGGTAAAAAGTGAAGATGTAGTAGCAAATTAAGAGGGACAGACATATATAATGTGAACAATGAAAACAAGTATGGAAAAAAGGTTAGGGAAGATTAAGTCATTTGAGAGATGAAGAAGTGAATCTTTGAAAATATATCTCACTTTATTGACTATGAGGGCTAAGAGATTTTGTTTTCTTCAAATGTTCTATGTCGGTTAAGACCCGATTAAGAAAAAAAACTCATACGTTTCACCTTTTGGTCGCAAATTTCCATACACATTTTTCGTTTTTTGAATTGGACCCATGTTGCAATTGCTCATGCCATAAATTCGTGACAAACGAACGAAAACTAATCCACTAATGCAATTACGTGGAGAACGAAAGAAGAAAAACTAGAATTTAATCATCTGCAAGAATCTTGTATTAGTAGTTTATATGAGTTAGTTAACATTAATTGCATCATAAGTCGAGCCCTCGTGCGTTTTTTTTTTATATTTAATCACAAGTCAAGCTCTCGTGAGTTTTTTTTTTTCTTTTTTAATAAGAGAAGCAGGAGAACCCGTAAGCAAAAGTAAAGAGTATTTTAACAGAAACCTCAAAGCTGCAGAATCCCCTAAGCAAAAGTAAAGAGTCCGGATTAGCGTGTCTACACTGCGCCCAGACCTACATACCAACGATGATCACGACAACCGGTATCCTTTCAGGAATAATCGGCTCCTTGATTTGGGATGCCTATGGTGACGTGATTATAAACCGCAGATTCGCTGAACTCTCAAAAGAAATCAAGGCAAACGGCGCTACAATCGGTTATTTGAAGGAAGCCATTTCTAATACAGAAACTCAGATGGTGGCGAAGCATATGTGCACTGAACAAGCACTGCAACTCCTTCAAGATGATGTAGAGAAGCTGAAATCCAAACCCAAATCCAAGTGATTCGAATTAAGACTAAAGACAGGTTCTCTTGCTTAGCTCGTAATCTACTGTTAAATACTCTTACTTTTGCTTAGGGAATCTCGTCTTTGATGTTTTTTAATTAAGAATATTCTGTTAGATCAACCCAACCTAAGTTGTGCATTGGGTTGCCCTAACAGGATATTCTTAATTAAAAACATCAAAGAAGAGATTCCCTAAGCAAAAGTAAGAGTATTTAACCGGAGATTACGAGCTAAGCAAGGGAACCTGTCTTTAGTCTTAATTCGAATCACTTGGATTTGGGTTTGGACTTCAGCTTCTCTACATCATCTTGAAGGAGTTGCAGTGCCTGTTCAGTGCACATATGCTTCGCCACCATCTGAGTTTCTGTATTAGAAATGGTTTCTTTCAAATAACCGATTGTTGCCTTGATTTCTTTTGAGAGTTCAGCGAATATGCGGTTTATAATCACGTCACCATAAGCATCCCAAATCAAAGAGCCGATTATTCCTGAAAGGATACCAGCTGTCGTGATCATCGTTGGTATGTAGGTCTGGGCGCAGTAGACACGCGCGTCGTAGTGGATTGTGTTGGTGGAATTATCTTGACCTTTGCCGAACCTGACCAGCCTTCTTTTATGTTCTCAGATTTAGTCATAAACCAGGTCAACCTCACGGCACATTCTGGACTCTTACGACACCGACGCTCGAGGAAGTGGTAACCCCTTCTCACGACCACCATTTTCGCGGCCTTGAACCAGGTTTCCCGATCTGTGGCGGACGAAAAATGACGCCTCCCCTTGCCAACCACAAAACATAAAAATCTCAGTGAACAGATTTTTTCCTTCGATTTCAGTAGTGAACAGAGACAAAAGCACAAAAATAAAACAAAATCTCTCTCGATTACCTTGGCGAATGTGTTTCCCAGTAAACGCCTCATCATCATCTTCCGTCCTCCGTCAAGGGGTTTTTTAGTCGCTTTTTTAGTCAAGGGGTTTTTTAGTCGCTTTTTTCGCTTGCATTTAGGGTTTTCCCGTGTCCTTTTTTCCGGATATCACCGATGAGGAAGGGCTCAGGCAACAGGCCCATCATCATAACTAGGCCCAAATGGATCCATCCAGAACAAATAGAGGAAGCTGAGTTGGCAGCTGAGCTGTATAAGTGGTTGGAGGAGAGAAGATCGAGATGAAGAGTAGAGTTGACCGTTTGACGTATCAGCACCTTAAACACGGAGAGAAGAAGCTTAGAGCTGAAGAAACAATCAACAATGGCGGATCACATCACGGTAGAACGATAAGAAGGGTCCAAGGAGAAAGAAGCTGAGTCTAATGAGTCATACATAACAGAAACAAACCCAATCCCAGAGGCAATTCCTGGAAAGAAAAAGAAGAAATTATTCCCAAGTTTTTTTATGTTCTTAATCTTAATGAAGAAGAAGTCACATAAGTGAGTTTGATGTGAAGAAGTTGATCATGTAAACTTCTATAAATTCAAAGATTAAACAAGGCTTTGTGGTGCATAACAAAATTGTGACCTTGGTGTTTCAAGAACGAGATTCCAAAACGTAAGTTAAGACATCTTAGTAATAGAAAACAAAAACCAATACCAAATTGTCTACAATATGAACTTAAAAAATCAAAGTCACACCAAAGTAGTTTAGCAACATCTCTAGATGTCTTTTCTCAGAATCTAACAGCGTACTAAGAAGAGCCAGAACATAGGAAGTTCACATGGTTACAAACAGACTAGAATTCAAATTATATAAACTAACGGGTCCATCACTTGCTTGCTTCATCGCTTGCTGGATAAGCTGAAAGAGCTGACTTTCATGGGAGTTGCAATGACTAAAGGCGCCTCAGGTGAACCGGAGATTGCAAAGTTGTCATTCATGAAGCGGCTGTCCACGATAGATTCATTTCGAAGGACTATCTTGTAGCAGTAGCATTTCTTCAGCCCTTCCTGATCATGGTAGCATTCATGAGATCCATTCTTCACTTGCTGGAATTTCCATATCACACTGAATTTCCCAACTGTTGCCACCACATGACGCTCTTGTTTCCCATCCTCCGTGACCTATAAATATCAAATTTTACCAGAAGGAAAAATCTTTAGATGGATTAAGAGAAGAAATCTCCAGGTAACTGAGGAACACTATAACCAGCCATTCGAAAAGTGTGGGACAAAGTGAAGAGGACAAGACAACTTTTTGTGTACAAGCAAAGGTTTACATTATGCTAAATGTACTTCCAACTCTTCAACAGTCAATCTAGATGGAAACAGCCCAGCTATAGGAAAGTTATCAAAGAGAAGCAGAAACCTTATTTTCAAGCGAAAAAATAAAGAAATCGCATAGACAACTCTGGTTTTTGTGTGTAAACAGAAATGCCGGCATCAATAATTCAATATGTTTGTCTTCCAGAAAATTCCTTAGACTTCAAATATTTTATGCACTATACTATGAGCAATACATGAGATGATTGATGTGGTTTATCTGGAGCAAGAACGTCACTTTGGTAGAATGAGTATAAAGAGCAACTAGAGTTTTGCTTACCCATGAAAACTGAGCATTGCGGAACTTGTTGTTAGATCCAGCTAAATGGGCGTCAAGAGGTCTTATCTTTAGCAACCTTGGTGCAGCAATCTTATTTCCCATGCGACCTTCGAAGCCAGTCTTTGTTTTGCCGGTCTTGTCAGTGAAAAGGGTACAGATAACAATCAAATAAGTGTCGGTTGTACCAACTATCCATTTCCCATCGAAAGTAGCATCCACATGAGTTACAGGTGCACCGAGTCCAGGGAAAGCCGTCTTTGCCTGCCTCATAGTGTTGCTTGAGTAGAGTCTAATCTTCCCATCAAGAGAACCAACAACAATTGAGCCATCTCCAGTGGTTGCAAAGCACTGGAAGTTAGTCCCTCTAGAAAACTGATGCCCCTGTGCCCAATTCAAGACTGGGGCATTCGCAGTAGCAAGATCCTGAACCATCCCATATCGGTCACGCATATCCCACCTGCAAAGCCTGTTGTTGTCCAGGCCGAGAAATGTTGATGCAGATGGGTCCAATTGAGCACCTTTTCCATCATTAGTAATGTCACTCATAGAGATATCCACTCCATCTTTCTCGAACTTCCACTCCGTAATAACCTTCCCTGTTTCAATGTCAAGCTGATGGATTCCTCGTGAGTGAGGCGTTTGGCTCATGGGACTCATGAGCATCATGTTAGTCTCTGCTCTCATAAGAAGAGCCTTTTTCGGTGCTGAGTGAGCCCGTTTGTAACCAGCTTCAAAGTTAACACAAACACCTTTCCCTTGAATCCCCTGCCTCATGTTCTTGAAAACCTGAATACCAGAATCTCCCACAAGAAAGCTATTATCTAAAGCACCTAGAGCTAGGCTATGTATGCCCTCACTTGTAGCCTCTTCGAAGGCCTCGGTCAGATCCTGTGTATCTCTCGCCGGAGTTGCAGATTGTGGGCTGTTAAGCAAAATATCATCAGCGTCTTCCCACATGGAATCATCAGCAGCCTCAGGATTCGCCCACCCGATGAAATCTTTCCCAAAGATTTTTGCCTTACTGGCCTCATTCAACTCAACCCCATGATTGTTCTCAAACAAGCAATTGTTGTAGCTGCTTGCAAAAGCGGTGAAATCCTCGCTGCTGCCGAATTTCAAGGCCCAAACACCTTTAGCAACGAAATCAACACGGCGTTGATCTTTATAGGCCTTCAATTGCATTTCATCCGAAACCTTTTCTCGGATCTTGCTTCCGACCTTCAAAACCCACCACTCCTTCTCCGAATCTCCATTCGCATCGTCATCTTCTTCATCCTCGTCTCCTTGGGAGGTCTTAACGAAGCAATAAGCGGAAAACTTCTCAGCTGTGACCCATTTGGCTTTGGGAGTGTTCCCATTGATGTAGCGGAAAAGCCGAGCCGAGTTCTGGGTAGACGGAGCTGCTTGGGTTGATGCGTATTTCAGCTTAAGGGCACTGAGCTTTGCCTCCACGTCGTCCAGTGGTAAAGGAGATTTAGGTCGCCGACGACGGCCACCGGAATACGATGACTCTAACGTATCGTCCCTCGAGTCCTCGAACTTGTCTTCCGCTTCTTCTCCGTCTCTTCCTTCTTCGTATTCCTCATATTCTTCCTCATCTGATTCACAGATCTCCAGATCTTCCTGACTGTGAGCTGCTCCCATCTCCAAGAACCCTAAATAAGAGAGCTAGAGAAAATCTGGAATAGCGGCAATGAGATTCAAATGAGTGTGGGAAACTGTAGCAGAAGAAGAAGGAGAAGAGCGCAAGTTCGAAATTTGAAAATTAGGGTTCTCGGAAGCATGTGCTGCTGTCTGTTCCCTTTTAGACAGAGTGGAGATAACCGGCTGCATCCAGTAAACAAAGTTGTAGGGGATCCGCAGTATTATCAATTACCGGTTACAGCCAGTTGAAACTAGATTTTGTGGTTTTTTTTGTTTTGGTCTAATATTTTGTGGTTATACACTGTTATTTTCAACGATTTGGATCATTTAAATTCAAAAAATTGCTGGTTTCGATTGGCCATTTATTGTTGTCAACTATTTAACTCATTTTTTTAATAATATTTTAAATATAAGAAAATATCGATAGGTTAAAAAAGAGAAAAGCAAAATTTGTTGACACTATTAATTAATAGTCTACTCTAGTCTAAAGCCATTTATTTAATTAAAAAAACGTTATGTTGATGTTGAAACCGTAATAATACGTTAGCTAATACATATTTAATTGAGAGAACCCAAATAAATTTACGTCCTTTTGACAAAAATAAAAATTAAAAAAATTTACGTCCTTTACTCGAAAGACTTGACTGATTTGGGACAGAGGATCCATCCTCTCTCCCTCCCACGCGTCTGAAACCTAGATCCCAATTTCCCTCCATTGAAGCCTTTGCAAGGGACCAACGCGGGTTTGGGGTTTCTCAGGTGAGAATCTCCGCTTATCATTCTCATCTCTCCCCCTCTCGATCTGATTTCGCCATTCGTTGGTTTCTGCAATCTGCGTTTCTACTCCTGAGATATTGCCTGATTTCGAAGTATAAGATAATAATATATCGAAACACTGGGTCCTTGGAAATTGATTTCATTGAATATACGAACTTGATTTCCGGGTTTATTAACGAAAAATTGACACTTGGAGTGCTGAGTTTCCTCAATGTCGATCTTTATTTATTTGGCTATAAACAATTCGAGATTTACATGAGGTCTTGTGTTGTAGTGAATCATTACATAGTGATCACCCTTGTTCTGCGAAGCTCCTAAAAAATTAAAGCTTTATTTGTTTTTGGGTGGCTTACATGAGTGTGTTGGTGTGAATTTATCTTTTGTAGGTTCAAGTCGCAAGTACGAGGCTTGGAGGTATATACATATATATAGTCAGTCAGAAGGAACTCGTTTCTAATAATCATGGAGACTCTATGGACTCTTTTGTATCTGCTAGAACCCGCACCAGCTACTCTCATCGTGACTGCTGTCACGGTGACATTTGCATCTGCTTTCCGTGCACTTAACTATGGGAAAGAGATGGAGAGAAACCGTGACTTCTCCGAAGCATCAATAACACTTGATAGCTCCCAGGCCTTAATNATTACGTCCTTTACTCGATAGACTTGACTGATTTGGGACAGAGGATCCATCCTCTCTCCCTCCCACGCGTCTGAAACCTAGATCCCAAATTCCCTTCATCGAAGCCGGGACCAACGCAGTTTAGGGTTCGTCAGGTGAGAATCTCCGCTTATCATTCTCATCTCTCCCCCCCCCCCCTCTCGATCTGATTTCGCCATTCGTTGGTTTCTGCAATCTGCCTTTCTACTCCTGAAATATTGCCTGATTTCCAAGTATAACTAATTCCTGATACTAATATATCGAAACACTGGGGTCCTTGGAAATTGATTTCATTGAATTTACGAACTTGATTTCCGGGTTTATTAACGAAAAATTGACACTTGGAGTGCTGAGTTTCCTCAATGTCGATCTTTATTTATTTTGCTATAAACAATTCGAGATTTACATGAGGTCTTGTGTTGTAGTGAATCATTACATAGTGATCACCCTTGTTCTGCAGAGCTCCTAAAAATTAAAGCTTTATTTGTTTTTTGGTGGCTTACATGAGTGTGAATTTATCTTTTGCAGGTTCAAGTCGCAAGTACGAGGCTTGGAGGTATATATATATATATATATATAGTCAGTCAGAAGGAACTCTTTTCTAATAATCATGGAGACTCTATGGACTCTTTTGTATCTGCTAGAACCCGCACCAGCTTCTCTCATCGTGACAGCTGTCACGGTGACATTTGCATCTGCTTTCCGTGCACTTAACTATGGGAAAGAGATGGAGAGAAACCGTGACTTCTCTGAAGCATCAATAACACTTGATAGCTCCCAGGCCTTAATGATCCCAGTCATGAGCTCTTGCAGTCTGCTTCTCATGTTTTATTTGTTCTCCTCTGTCTCTCAGCTCCTCACCGCGTTTACAGCCATCGCCTCTGTTTCATCTCTCTTCTTTTGGCTATCACCTTATGCCATGTTCATCAAGTCGCGGCTCGGTCTCTCTGATCCCTTTCTTTCACGCTGCTGCTCGAAATCTTTTACAAGGACGCAAGGACTGCTGCTTGTGGCTTGTGCCATGACAGTCGTGGCGTGGCTCGTCTCTGGGCACTGGGTGCTGAACAATTTGCTTGGGATCTCCATTTGTATTGCGTTCGTCAGCCATGTTCGTCTTCCTAATATCAAGATATGTGCTATGCTCCTCGTGTGTCTCTTTGTCTATGACATATTCTGGGTTTTCTTCTCTGAGAGATTCTTTGGTGCTAACGTTATGGTGGCCGTTGCTACCCAGCAAGCTTCAAACCCGGTTCATACAGTAGCCAACAGTTTGAATCTTCCTGGACTGCAATTGATCACAAAGAATCTGGAGCTGCCAGTGAAAATAGTGTTTCCAAGGAACTTATTAGGCGGTGTTGTGCCCGTTGTGAGTGCCTCAGATTTCATGATGCTTGGTCTTGGTGACATGGTACAGATTTTAAAACCCTTGTTTTTACTTTTGTATTTGTGTCTTCCTAGACAGTCTCTTGTCAGTTTATAACGACAAGGAAGAAAGAGAATCTGTTGTCTTTTAACTGTTTTGTTTGTTCCAGGCTATCCCCGCAATGCTTTTGGCTTTGGTCCTCTGCTTTGACCATCGGAATACTAGAGATGTGGTGAATCTATTTGATCTAAAATCTTCCAAGGGACACAATTACATATGGTATGCACTTCCTGGGTACGCCATTGGCTTGGTCTCGGCTCTAGCTGCAGGTGTCTTGACCCACTCACCTCAGCCAGCTCTACTTTATCTGGTACTTCTCTAGTTTTTTAACCGAGATTTTGTTGATCGAAACTTCTCTAGTTTCAATCCAATGTTCTTTCTCTTTTTTTTTGTATCGTAAAAGAAGTCAGTTCTGTATATTGAGTTTATGATGTTTAATCCGTTTTTTCGACGTGAAGGTACCATCTACATTAGGACCTGTGATCTTCATGTCATGGCGGAGAAAGGATCTTGCGGAGCTGTGGGAAGGACCAGCGTTATCCAATCCCATTGAGAAATCTCATGAAATTGAGATCTGAGTTTATTATATCATTCAAGATAGCTCAGAAACATTAAACTAAAACACAGAGACGTTTAATAGGAACGATACCAGATCAGGTGTTATTGTATTCTCAAGTTAAAAACAAAACAGAAAAGGAAATGGTCACCAAAGAGAGATAAGATGTCTGTCTTTGGCAGTAAGTATTAAATCTCATTTTATCGCATACAACCAAATATTATTCAAGGAAGGCAATACATGTAAGTTCTTCCCTTCGTTTTAGAGAGGACTAACTAGATGACTTTTATTTAATGTTGGGATAACTCAAATTTTTATACATTATCCTATACCATTTCAAAGTTAAGCACTGTTTTTCAAACTTCGTGCCATCAATGTCCTAGTCATCCTACATCGAAACACTAATTGAGGTTGAGGAGACACAATGGCCAAAGCTAAGATAAAATAATGACGAAATTTGTTTTAAAAAAAAAATACATTTCCGAAGCCGACCCAGTGTATGACGTCAATATATAACATTTTTCAGAATTAACAAAAAGAATAAAAACAATTATCGGATCAACTGTTCTTGTCCTCGCCGGATAAGGAAGTGGAACAATGTAGCACTAGAAATTCCGCGTCGAAAGCACTCAGTTATAAAGCGAAATTTGACATGCGATTACATTAAAAATACCAAACTCTCTTGTCCATTTCTATGGATGTTGTTGCTATCTAATGGAAGCCAGCTACATACATGTCTCGCTTTCTCGTTTGACTTTTCTTTCTTTGAGTTCTCTTCAACTATATACTTATACATGCATGCATCCAAGTTCTGCATATATTAATTACTAGTCGCTAATCATCTTATTCAGCAGCACTGGCTGATATATATATATAGTCAAAAGTTTTTACATTTCAAAAAACGATAAACAAGTTCTAGATTGGATCCATTATCGTCTATCTCGATCTCGTGAGAGCATCGTCCACGTTTCCAAAAAATCGAAGTCTAGTTTCATTATTCCATTTTTTTCTGTTCAGACGAGGACATATTCCACCTAGTAAGAACGCGAAGTCAACCTCCACAACTAGAGTTTTATGTCTTAGCCACACACACAAACAAAAAAAAAAAACTGAGTTTTTATGTTAAAAACAATTGGTGGAATCCTATCTTAAAGAAAACGGAAGAGCTTAATTAAGGGATATAATGTTTAATTGGCTCTTCTATTTCGGGTTGAGCCTTCTCAAATCACCATGTTTCATTTAGTTATTTTTGCAACGAAAACTCTAATTATGTTGGTTAAGCCTTTTTTTCCTTTTATTAGTTACAAATGTACTCTCTGATTTGTAATGAATACACATTAATCATATTAAAGTAGTGCAAGTTTCCGTTTTTTAAATAAAAACCTGGTCAGCAAGTAAGCGTGAGGTATTTTAGTATTAAATATAAGTATTAATTAATTAACAATAACATATTTTGTGGACAAAGCGAACTCGAGTTTTGGCAAAGGAAATAAATGGTCTTATGTGTCAACCCAACGTGCCACTTTTCATGCAATAACATGCAAATTAGGTCAGGCATTATGATTAAAATAAGTTGAATTAGTTTCACAATGCAAAGGGAGTAAACGGGAAGGCACAATAGACCACTATATCCCACTCTTGAATATGATGGGACCCAACCAATACACAATTATAATATATGGGAATATATGTTCCAACTACTCCAATATGAAGGCGTGTCTAAGTGCGAGTCCATACTATATATAAGTGATAAGCGATACACAAAGTGAAGCTTATAAACTGAAAATCATATTAAAAAAGAAGAAGCTTAGAAGCAGATTAATAACTATCATGGTGGCGAGATCATTTAAGATCAAAAATAATAAGATGGTTAGGGTAAATTTATTGAGCGTGATTATGTTGATGCATGCAATTGTCGGGCTTCCATATAACGTGAGGGGATTAAGTATGAGTTACTACATGATGAGCTGTCCTTTCGCAGAACAGATTGTGAAGAACAGTGTTAACAATGCTCTTCAAGCCGATCCCACTTTAGCCGCTGGTCTCATCCGTATGTTGTTCCACGACTGTTTCATTGAGGTAACGTTTTCTCTTAAGTTCCATTCTAATTGTGTCTTTTACGTAGAAATAGTTTCGAAAAGCTAACTTATTCTCTTCTTCTTCTTTTTTTTGTCTTATAAAGGGATGCGACGCGTCGATTCTGCTAGATTCAACAAAAGACAACACTGCGGAAAAGGATTCACCTGCGAATCTGAGTCTACGTGGCTACGAGATCATAGATGATGCGAAAGATCAGATCGAGAATAGATGTCCAGGAGTTGTATCTTGCGCAGATATTGTTGCCATGGCTGCTAGAGATGCCGTCTTTTGGGTAAGCTGATCAAGGTTGATCAATTAATGTGATTATATTAGTTAATGACGATATATATATGTTGTTCTTAATACAATTAGTAATTGGCTTGTTAATTAGGCTGGTGGTCCATATTATGACATACCAAAAGGAAGATTTGATGGTAAAAGATCCAAGATAGAAGATACAAGAAATCTTCCTTCACCATTTCTTAATGCCTCTCAACTCATTCAGACTTTTGGCCAACGTGGCTTCACTCCACAGGATGTTGTTGCGCTCTCCGGTAAGTTTTTTTATGACAACACAACACACTTGGGTTCCATATATATGTATATATCTTTATATACAACTATTTTTACATATTTAACTAAAAGAAAAAGCTTAATTTTATGTATGTATATAGGAGCACATACACTTGGAGTTGCACGGTGCTCCTCATTCAAGGCTAGACTTACCACACAAGATTCTTCAATGGACTCTTCTTTCGCAAACACTCTCTCTAAGACTTGCAGTGCCGGTGACAATGCAGAGCAACCATTTGATGCCACGCGCAACAATTTCGACAATGCTTACTTCAATGCGCTCCAGATGAAATCAGGAGTCCTCTTTTCAGACCAAACCTTATTCAACACTCCAAGGACCAGGAGTCTTGTTAATGGCTATGCCTTTAACCAAGCTAAGTTTTTCTTTGATTTCCAACAGGCCATGCGCAAAATGAGCATTCTTGACGTTAAAATAGCATCTCAAGGTGAAATCCGTCAAAATTGTCGGAGACTTAACTAGCCTAGACCAAATCCGTTTTTATGATTTTTGTATTAATGCTCTCCCCCACCTTTAGTTCTATCTCTACTCTATCATGATGTATGACCTCATATGCTACCATGTAAAAAAATTGTGCACCTATCGTAATTTGTAGTTGTATACTTATTGTTTGTGGGTTTCATATATGTATCCATCAAAACGTATGATCATCACCTTTGTCTCCGCAATTTCTATATATGCAATATGCTCTTGAATTTCCTTATTTGGTCTATAAGTTTTTATCTCAAAAGCAATTGAAAATAAAATGGTTTGTGTCTCTTATAACTAAAAACTGGTTTTGGGTTTTCACTTGTGGGCTGCTATATTTTCGACTCAGGTCTGCAAGTTCGATTTTGATTTGCCGGAGAGATATTTTTTCCGACAAGGCTTCACAAGAGAGGCCCAACTCTGTTTTTTTTTTTCACTTGAACAAATCTCTGGATCTGTAGTAAATTACAAGACAACACAGAACCGGCTTTAAAATGTAAAATATGATATAAACGTATGTTAAAATAGTGTGACGAATCAACGGAAGAAGAAGATAAAGCCTGACGCAGGTGGAAAAGAAGAGTAGATTATGAGATACGAATGTGAATCAAGTCGCAACAATCCTCAAGAAGTAATGTTTGGGTTTTAGCTTTTCAACAACATTCATATCCTTTTTCATATAAAACTTACAAACCCAATCTGATCTTCGTGTATTCACTTAAGAACCAATAATATGGAGCAGCAGAAACTAAAACCCTCAATAAATACAGGAAAAATTAAATTAAAAAAAAAAAAAAGGACTGAGAAAGCATTCGTGTTACGAATCTTATCTTGGACCCGAGGGGTATTCATTTTCGATGTGGGAAGTGGAATCGCCGATGAGCCAGCCAGTGTTTGGTTGATTATAGTTTTGGTAGTTGAAATCTTGTCTGAACATTTCCTCCTTTTGCCACTCTTCCCATCTCTCAGCTAAACCATCTCCTTCAAGCATTCTTACAACTTCAGACATTTTGGGTCTTTCCATTGGTGAGCTCTGAGTGCAGAGCAGAGCCACTTGGATTAGCTGCTCCACTTCTTCGTCTATGTAATTACCCTGAAGATCGACATCTACCAGTGCTTCCAACTTCTTCTCTTTCAACAACCCTTTCACCTGTCGAATGGTACCAAACAAACACCCATAATTAACACAAATAGGAGCAGCACAGATCATAAACTATACAAGTGGGAAAGACATATATATATATATATACCCAGTCTAGCAACATGACATCATCATCATTCGCGAGGCGAGCAAGATCAAATGCCCTTTGTCCAGTAATCAGCTCAAGAAGCATGACTCCATAACCAAAGACATCGGTTTTCTCTGATGATTTTCCTGTAGATAGGTACTCAGGGGCTATATGACCAATTGTACCACGCACTGCGGTTGTCACATGTGTGTCTTTGTAGTCCATGAGTTTTGCGAGCCCAAAATCCCCAACCACGGCTTCAAACTCTTCGTCCAACAAAATATTTGCAGCTTTCACATCTCGATGAATGATTTTTGGGTCGCAATGATCATGTAAATATGCAAGCCCCCTTGCCGATCCCAACGCAATACGCTGTCTCTTTGGCCAATCAAGTGGTGGCTGGGACTCCGGACGTTCTAAGGAGAAGATAACATATAAGATTACTTACAGATCAACACTTGATTGAAAATCAGATTTCCTTGTTAGTCGACTTAGCAGAGGCAGACCTATGTATCCTACCCTCCATTAAATCACTCTGCATATGATATAAACTTGAAATATTTCCAAGAGTCGGAAGTTGGAGAAAACTGGTATACATTACCATCAGAATATCATTTTTTTCCTAACAGTTAATTGGTTTTCGAATGTTGTTGACCCACCAACTAGAAGGCAGACGAAACTTTGTAACTAAGAAGATACAGAGCATTTTAAGGATGGATAGGTAAAAAGGCAACTATTTAAAAGGACATATTGCAGAAATTTGGGAGGCCAAGGAATAAACCAACATGATGAGAGATACCTCTTAAACAGGAGGCAACACTTCCATTAGCCATGTAGGGATAAACAAGCAATCTTTCTGTTGGAGTCATGCAAAATCCACGAAGCCGAAGCAAGTTTCTATGAACTGCCATACTGATCATCTCAACCTCGGTCTGGAACTGCAGTTCGCCACCTTGGGTGCGCTCCTCTTTCAGTCTTTTAACCGCCACTAAAGAACCATCAGCTAACCGTCCTTTATAAACTTTACCAAAACCACCTCTACCCAATATGTTCTTGTTGCTAAAATTATCCGAAGCAACTTGTAGTTCACGTAATGAAAACCTCTTGAGTTGTCCTAAATGAACCTCTGGATCCTCTTCAGCTGCAAAAAGACAGTAATAAGACAAACATTCAGCCAGAGATGTGTCAATGAGAAAACAGGCAAAGCAAGTTTCGCTAACCTGGGACATCAAAGAAGTGGTCCTGTGGTTTTTTCCTTCGCCACCAAGCAAGAGCAATGGCTGGAACAGCAAATAGAAGTGCAGCACCTGCAGCAACTCCTCCCGCAATTGCTCCAGTAATTCTATTACTCCCTGCAAGTATGATATGAACAACTTCTTTCTTAATACATAACACGTTGGCTTTGCATGTTTTCTTAATAAGTTGAATACCTTTTGAGGGAAAAATGTGTAAAGCATATAAAACTAACATCATTTTAAATCACTAGATTGACAGACAGTAGAATAACCGAGTTTACACCATCTATTGACTTCTCAGATAAAAAAGCTTTGAACTTTTTGATAGGATAGGGAGCGAAAAACCCTCGTATCAAATGGGTTTCGTCGTGCATCATTGGCCATTGACTGTTAACTCTTTTCTGCTTACTCAAATTGGCAATGCTATATATAATCTATTGACAGTTGTGAAAGAAGCGATAAAAACACCTATAAGATACAATGACATAGACAAAACGAAAAACCTGCAGGTGATGGCGGTGTAGGAGAGATGGGAGGTGGCGGAGATGCAGGAAGGGGATTCAAATTGGTGTTGGCAAAACTGCAGATAACTTTCAAATAATTAATCAATCATTCTGACCTGTCCACAGATTTAAATTAGGAGCAAGAAGCAAAACCTGATAGGTGTGAAAAGTGAAAAGGAACCATTAACAGGAATATCTCCACTGAGACGAGTGTTTGAGAGATCCCTGCATTTCAAGATGATATCATTTTTTGACTTAATGCCAAAGTCTGGCCAGCAATAATCAGAAACATTCAAAGGAAATTGGGAGATACAAAGTTACACTCACAGAACTTGCAGCGTCGAGACAGCAGTCAAAGACCTTGGAATTTCTCCAGATAAGCTATTGTTATTAAGACGCCTAACCACCAATAGCAAAAGACCATGACATGAATAAGCGGATAGACATTAACCAGTAATGACTTTATACTGACGAAAGTGGCGCAAATAATACAATCAAACTTTTAAGAACATTTCAAAAATAGGGGTTGTTCTCAAAACTCATCCAACAAATATGAAGCTGATTAAATACATTAAAATATATATTCCTAATAAGGGTCTTAATACTTCAAATGCGCTTACTCTCTAGATGTACAGTGTAATTACAAATAATCAGCACCAATATGAGTTAGCACTGAAAGCTTAAGGCAGAAGAATATTGTTTTCTTTTATAGAACTTCATCCTTCCTGAACAGACGGATATCATACTAATGAAGCAAGCCAATAATCTTCCACCGAAGATAACAAAGGTGACAGACGAGTACAATCAAACTGACAGTCACTCTGAATTCAGAACATCGTGCTGCTCCAGTGGAACTAAGTGAACACAAGGATAATCTGTAACAATAAAGTTCTGATTCCTTTTATGAAAGCTTAGAATATTAAAATAGACCATATTATACAGCATCCTAGTCTCCTAGAGAAGACCTTTTCATTTAGTAATATAACTTAGCATCTATTTGGCCACACTACTTTTTGACTCTTACAAGGGTGCCTCCATTTGCAAAACACGTTGTAGGAATGGCTTTTTAAGGAAGACAAACACTATCAAGGAAACTGAAGACAATAATTAGGCTGCTTAGTAAGAAGGTATTAAAAGAAAAGGGTTAAATATGGGTGCTTACAAGAAACGGAGTTTCTTTAGTCGGCCGAGAGTTGATGGGATAGGACCGCTTAAATTGTTCAAGTAAAGATCCAAGCTCACCAGTTCCGTCAAATTTCCAAGCTGCTCTGGGATTGTCCCAGTAATGTTATTGCTATAAAGCTCCCTGTCATTACACTTTCTTTCATATTAATTTCTACAAAAGATCGGAAAAGTTATAAAATCTTTAAAACGACTTCACCAATATATCAGCTATTACTTAAAAGTATAACAAGGTCTGACATGCTTACGTGCTAAGAAACACTATATAACATGCTATTTGCAAGCATAGACAGAAAATAAAGTGCTATTTTGCAGCCTTAATGAAGAAATAGAATGCTACTTTTTACCGTGAAAATAACATGTTTAACATGATAGTATATCAATTATCAAAATTATTTGAAAATTTAACATACTATATTCATAAGTCAGTGATAAATTGTACTTAGTGTGTAACTTTTATGTCTAACAGATCATAGAACTTAACATCAAGCTAGTTTATCTGCAAAACGTTATGCCTCGGTGTTCAACTTCCCACCCATGTCCAGGGGTACTATCGTCAAGAACAGTAGCATATCTCTACATAAACTTTGGACCCGGCAAATAAACTGTTATGTTTGCATCAATTACTAACGTATCCCTTAAATTCGTCCTCTTTAAGAAGAAGATGACTTACAAGTACTGCAAGTTTGGAAGCTGACCAAGTTGTATTACAAGCTGACCAGATAGATTGGCATTCCCAAGGTCACTGAGCAAACATGAAGAAGAGGAAACTCTTTAGTAGATGTGAAAAAATGAATCATCTTGGCCAGAGAGAAAGAAACTTACACACGTGTGACACTATTGTCGCTATTGCAAGTAACATGAAACCATGTACAGGGAGTAACAAGAGTAGCATCCCAACTTTGAAGCACCTTGTTAGGGTCAGCTAAGCTGTTTTTCAGTGCACTCAGAGCATCACCTGCGGTTAACCAAAGAAGATTCAAATTACTTTCAATCAAACCTTGCAATCAAAATTAGAGTAAGATGAACAAGTTACACAACATAACTCAAGTCAACGCTGCAAAACAAGCAACAAATTAAGTGAAAGTGACTTCTTTAGGCGAGAAGATAGGATCTAGTAATGGAAAACTAGTAATACAAGAGTTATCAGGAGCAAAACTAATCGAAGCAACCAATTTAACAAGCATTTTTCGAGCCGACTAGAATTGAAATTACAAGAGAATGAGACAAGAGCTCTATACCTTCGGCGTTGCCCGCTGTTCTGAGAACCAAATCGAAAACCAGAATCAGCCAAAAGAAGCCAGGGATCAATCGTCGTTCCATTTTTGTTCCAACTTGCCAGATTAAAAACGAACCCTAGAATCCTCCTCCATCAATAATCATGAGAGAAAGATCCAGCATGATTTTGACCCACCAACTAAAGGATCTCGAATCCTCGATTAAGCTACTACCACACAAGGAAACCCCAAAAGAAAAGAAGAAGAAAAAAACAAGATAAATAAATTAAAAGCAAAGTAAGAGGAAAGCCCTCGACGCGTATTCACCCGTTGACTTAATTTAAAGAGAAAACCCCAAATCGATTATCGAGGAAATCAAAACAAAAAAAGCAGCTATATTTCCGATTTGAACCGCCGAGATCGCTGACCGTTGACTCCTTTTCTCCGAGGGAAACCGGAGAATTAAGATTTGAGGAAGCAAAAGAGGAAGATGATAGATATCTCCTCGAAAACACTAAAACAAAAAAAAAGGGTGGAAACAGAGAGGAGGAAAGAAGAAATCGGAGGAAGATGTGAATGAATAAAAAAAGATTATTAGAAAGAGGAGAAGTATAACTGATGATAAAAGAGAAGAAGCCCAAGAATTTTTTTACTTGCTTGAGTTGGTACAGTGAAATTAAAATGACATTAATGCAAAAGTAGATTGAGAAAACGACAAAGAGATGATGACGTGGAGCATTTCAAAGCTTTTGGCTGGTCAAAGTCAAACGCGCACGACTTCATTTGGAATGATGTTGGTTATGTTCGTATCATATGATAAAAGCATGATGGTGAGCGGTGATACCATCATATCACCCTTAATTCATTTCATTATCATTAAAATCATCATAATCATTTGTTTCGGGTTTATCATCATCATTAATCATTTAATTAAACCCTCTCTCCGAAAATGGTGAGTCCAAATCGGCCCAGCTCAGTTTATACAGGCTCTTAATTGTTTTGTGGGCTGGATAAAACCAGTCCAGTTATTTAGATTTTCATGACAAAAATGAAACAAAAACACTTAGATTATAGTAAAATAAATATCTGAAAAAAAAACAAGAAAGATGATATGTAAAGACAAAAGTTAGATAAGAAACTCCCTATTGCATTTCGTAACATTTTTCTAATTACCGAAACAAAAAAAATAAGGATGTGCAAAGATATGATTGGACAAAAATAAATATCTTTCTTGACAGGTATAAAGAATACAAATATACTTTAGTTTGTAGCTTACAAATTTTTTTATTAAATTCATCATATTCGTCGTCTTTAACAGATAGAAAAGGTACAAAAAAATAAAAATAAAAATTCAAATAATGCAATACGGACATATGTATACCTAGTTTTGTCATAAAACAACAACAGCCAGTCACTAGAGTGGACTATTTAAAGGCCCATAGATAATGAGAGATTGTAACGCCAAATCGTACCCGTGATTTCTTATAACATAAAAAAAAAAAAATATTATTTATATATTTAGAAGATCGGCACTTTCTCCTTCCACCTTTGGCCTTTGGAACTTCACATGCACCATTCATAGTGCCCCTTTTTCACGAAATATTAGTGTCTGACTGTATACAATTCCTTTTTATTACATACTATTTTCTATTCCCAGAGAGAAGAACCCCAAAAAAAAAATCCCAAAAGTAAAAAGAGTGTCGAATTTTAGAGGTAAGGTATCTTTCTCTCCACATTCGTTTTTGTTGTCTGTCACCACGGTAAATCATTGCGCACACATGCAATTTTCTCTTCTTCTTTGTCTCGAGCCATCGGAAAGTTCCATGATTTCAGTATTCTTCTGTTCGTAATTATCCGAGCTTCCTTTCATGGGCTTTTGAGTTTTGTCGGAATCAAAAACGATGGAATCGGAGAAGCCCACAGTTTTGAGTTCCATGACAAGACCTTCGTGGGCATTCCTTCTCCTTGTTTTCACCGTCTTAGCCATTCTCTCTCACCAAATCTCTTCCAATTCCTTTCTCCCTCTCTGGATCCCTTCCACCCGTCATCAGCATGACCCGATTACCTGCTCCGGGTTTTTCATCCACGACCCGTCCCCGAAGCGGATCGTCATGTCCATCACTGATTTCGGCGGAGTCGGAGACGGCAAGACGTCGAACACGGCCGCTTTCCGCAGCGCTGTGCGCCACCTTCGAGGTTTTGCGGCCGAGGGTGGGGCCCAGCTTATTGTCCCCAAGGGCACGTGGCTCTCCGGGAGCTTCAACCTCACCAGCAATTTCACGCTCTTTCTCGAACGCGGCGCTGTGATTTTGGGATCCAAGGTAAAGAACCGACAAAAAAAATACTAATTCGATTCTACAACCTCCTTAAATTCTCGTTTTTATGTCTCCATTTTTTTAAAAATTCTCTCTTTTTTGTTTTGGTTTGGTTTGGGTCTCAACAGTAATCGGCAGTTAGTGTGTGTTGGGCATTTGATGATTGCTCTGTGAGAATCCAGAATTGGGTTTGTATTTGCTTTTTTTGATTTGTGGGTTCGTAAAGTTTGGTTGGTAAGCACTGTAGTTTACGCTAATCACGGTCACTAGTTAAAAATTCCCTAATGGACCCACCGGTGTTTGAAACAGGAAAAGTTGTTCTTGAGTGGGATAGTCGTCTCAGAGTGGAAATCTTGATTTGTAGTAAATCAAGAATTATTGGTTTTGCCTGAATTATGTATGTATCAACACAACACTAGTCAATTTCGGGTCTACTTGGTAAATGTGCTTTTGATGTCAATAGTAGCAGTAAAAAGAGTCTGGGAAGAAGTGAAAGAAACCCTTTTCTTTTTACATAATAAGATTCTTTAGATGACTAGACAACTTTTGTCTGAATCATGTCGATGTACGAATTAGATATATCAGATTACTTGTGTTATCTGCTTATTTAAATTCAGTTTTGATGTCATGTGCCATGATACCAAGAGTTTTTGGTTTTTGATATTGATTTAAGTTTGTCTGCTAGTGTTTTAGCACATGAACTCAAAAGTCAGCTGTACTAATATACATCTTTTTTTATTACTTTATTTATTGTTTACATGAACTGATCACGGTTACAATATCGATATCTTCGTCTGGGATCATGGTTTGATAGGACCCAGACGAATGGCCGGTAATAGAGCCGTTACCTTCTTATGGAAGAGGGAGAGAGAGACCTGGTGGTAGACACATTAGCCTCATTCACGGAGACAATCTCACTAATGTTGTCATTACAGGTACTTTGCTCTCTTTTTTTTCAGTACCAATACGCTTATTAAATTTGTTCATCATTAGCCGAAGCTTCTATGGGCCGTTGGGTTTTATTGAACAATTTGGCCTGCTTTCTTTGCTTTGCTAATTAAGAACATCTGCATATATATTACCTTAATGTTTCTCATTCCTTGACATGAATTAAAAGCCAAATGCAAATGGAAGGCGAAATTTCGTTGTGTTTAACTGAAAATTATATACTTGACAAGTAAAATCGCTGCGTTTGAAACAATCAAGGCCTATAGTCTCTACTTTATCCAGCTCAGCTCATCTGCTGTAGCTATGAGGAGAAACAGTTTTGGTTGACTTGGTTTTGGGTTTTTATGGTGTTAGAGAGTTTGGGAGTTGTGTAGAATTAACTCCTTGGCCTTTCGGTTTGTTTTTCTCCTCTGTTCAGTGTCTTTAACTTTGATTCTCTCTCTGTAATGAATAAAGCAAAAACAGTTTCTAATGCTAAAAAAATGAAAATTTACAGGAGAAAATGGTACAATCGATGGACAGGGGAAAATGTGGTGGGAGTTATGGTGGAACAGAACATTGGTGCATACGAGAGGCCATCTCATTGAAATCAAGAACTCTCACAATATCCTAATCTCTAACCTCACTTTGCTCAACTCTCCTTTCTGGACAATCCATCCTGTTTACTGCAGGTTCTTAATTACAATTCCAACTACTTTTGCTACATTGTTATCCTATATAGATGTCACAAGCGTGCATCGTTTGAATAACCTCTGCGAACTTGTTTTGCAGCAATGTTGTTATCAGAAATATGACCATCCTTGCTCCGATGAATGCCCCTAACACCGACGGTATAGACCCAGGTAAATTCTCTAATTCTGGAATACATCGTTTCGTTAGGTACCTTTGTCTTATATTTCTCTGAATAACAAACATTGCAGACTCAAGCACCAATGTATGCATTGAGGACTGTTACATCGAAAGCGGCGATGACCTTGTAGCCGTGAAGAGCGGGTGGGACCAGTACGGGATGGCTATGGCACGTCCGAGTTCAAACATCATTATCAGACGGATCTCTGGTACTACGCGCACTTGCTCAGGCATTGGAATAGGCAGTGAGATGTCTGGTGGGTTTTTCAACATAACCGTCGAAGACATTCACGTCTGGGATTCCGCGGCTGGGCTCCGTATAAAAACAGATAAAGGGAGAGGCGGTTACATCTCGAATATCACCATTAACAATGTGCTGTTGGAGAAGGTGATAGTGCCTATTAGATTCAGCAGAGGCTCAAACGATCACCCGGACGATAAATGGGATCCGAAAGCTATACCGAGAGTAGAAGGTATCTATATCAGCAACGTCGTGAGTCTGAATTCGAGAAAGGCCCCGATGTTGCTTGGTGTTGAAGGCGCATCGTTTCGGGACATTTGTTTGAGGAATGTCACGCTACTCGGGTTACCGCAGTCCGAGAAATGGAAATGCGAGGATGTTTCTGGGTACGCGAGTGACGTTTTTCCTCTGACATGCCCACAGCTGTTGCAGAAGAAGGGTTCGAGATCCCATTGTTGATATATATAGATATGATGTTTTTGAGGTTTTTAAGCAGTAAATGGTTGCTTTCTGAGAATTTCCAAGTGATGTGATATAGAGGAGGAGGCCATGAGCTTGAGCAAGTTTTTTTTTTTGGGGTCAAGATTCATGGTCACTTTAAAGATTTTGATTCTTTTGATACATACCTTGTGTAAAAGATTGAGGCCATTAGTTGTCAATTTTGATTCTTTTGATACATACCTTGTGTAACAAAATATACTTTGAATTATTCAATAAAGATTCTTGCATGTTCTTTTTTTTCCCGTCATTGTCTTCCACGCCGTTTGTATTTCACCCACTACAAAGTCAAAAAAATTATTGCATTTAGGTGCGTGAAAGCGTCGTCTTTGGTCATCATTATATTAGTAACGTATAAAGAGTTTTATCTTCGAAAGAAAATATTTAAGTCATAATGTGCCGTCGTTTTGTGTATTTCGATTTAAATTGTTTTGTTTCTTGAGGAAGAAGGCCATGCCCTCAAAGCCCAGCCCATCTGAAGTATTCTGACTAAATTTATATATTCCTCCTGGTCGAACTAATATGTTTTAGCTTTAAAAATGTCTTACTCATGATAACTTCCGTTTATATAGTTTTAATGCTATGCAGATTGTATATTGTTTCACAGTCGGAAAAACCGAAAAACTAGATGACCGCAGCGAAATAATTTATATATAAAAAAAAATATTTTAAGCATGCACGTCCGTAAAGCCAGCAAGGAGAAAACGATTTATCCTTTCCCCAATAGGGCAATACCATGCAAATATGTGTGTAGTCACTCTAATGTAACTAACGCATTAAAAATATCATATAACATATGCTTTCTGATACAAGCTCCCACAGAGACACACAATTTCAAGCTTTACAAATTCCAATACATATTAGCGATTTGGTAATTAGTATTTAGTACCCAATTATATATATATATATATATATATACATATATATACAGTTAGTAGACTTACATCTCCTTGCGTATTCTGATACGCCCTATAAATTGTATTATGTATACAGATTTGTTACATGAATATCAAACAGCAAACCATGCATTAGACTCACAATCAAGACACATATATGTGTACCAATTTAACTGCATGTGATACACATACACATACATATGTATAGACACCTCCATATATGATAAATAGACTTGAATGGATGGAAAACGAGAGTTATAATTGATAGAAGATCCATATGAGAGTTTAAGGAAGCAAAAAAGCTGAAAATGATACCTAACCCTAATGATAGATACCCTTAGAATCGCTGAGTTGTGATAGTATAACCTAAGAGACTAATCCAACTCCGAGAAAATCAATGAAAGTAACATTTTTCTTCCCGCCATCATCTCCCATGGATGGTCCATCTTCACCTGAGTTCTTCTTCTTATCTGGTGTAGCTTCGTGAAATTCGTAATTATGATGATTCGCCAACTCCTTCGAATTTCTCCTCTCAATATAAATTTCTTGGCTTACATTGGAGATCGATGAAGATCCAACAAACTGATCATCTCTAGGTGCTGAAACAAAAGTGTAAGGCCAGAGACCGCGACTCTTGTCCTTTTGATACCTCCATAGACCAAACTGGGATCTATTTAGCCTTGTAAGACTAGAACTAGGGCTCAAAATATTATGCCAACTTTGGTTGAACGTAGAAGTGGCCGTGGAAGAGAAGCTTTCACGTTTGCGTCTAGCCATGATGACGTGGAAATGGTTCTTGACGGCGTTATCGGTCCTCCCGGGGAACATCCGGGCTATAGAGGCCCAACGGTTCCCTTGGATCCGATGAGCTTTAAGCAGTCTCTCTTCTTCTTCCTCGGTGAAAGGTTTCTTGGTGATGTTTGGATCAAGTTGATTGTACCATCTCAATCTACAACTTTTCCCTACGAATCCATATATCAGTACTCAATTGTTTATAAAACACATAGATCTAATACAGAAAATTAAGATATATAGATATACATATACGAGAAAGATCAAGATATATAAATATATTACCTGATCTTCCATAGAGATGTTGAGCAATGAAATTCCAGTTTTTGGGACCGTACTGATCCACGAGCTGCCGGAGGTTATCATCTTCGACAGGTCTCCAGTGACCTCTCTGGCAACTAGTTTTCTTATTGTCAAAACTGTTGCTTCCTCTAGACATTTCCATGGATGCTATCTCTATCTCCACCTATATCAAACCGAGTAATTGTTGAAGAAAGAGGAATAAGATAGATTAGTCTAAGGTGAAATGATAAAAGGGATGAAAAATTAAGACAAAGAAAGGAAAAAAAAAAATAAAAGGAATAAAAAAGAGAGGGTTGGTCTTGGTTCTCTTCTCTTCTCTAGGGTTATAGATGATAAGTCACTTTTCTTCTTTTTACAAGACACCCTCTCGTTTTATTTAATACCCTTTATTATACTCATCTCAACAAAAACTTTTGTTTCTTAAAATTATTTCTTCCCACTAGTTCTTGCTTCAAAGATATAAATACATATACCAACATGATCCTTTATATACATTTACTTTTATGTACGTTCTCTCTATATACTCCATCTGTTTCAAAATATAAGTTGTTTTCACATTTTCTATGCAATTTTTACATTTATTGGATATTTTTGTGATCAATTATACTATGCAGTTTTTTATATGAGTCTTGATTTACATACGAGTCTTGTAGTAGTTTTTTGTGAAAAATTACAACGAGTCTTGATAATTCTAAATTTCAAACAGTCTTAGTAGCTAGATTTGTTCGCATCTAACTTGCATTGACGTTGATTCTTATTATTTTCCAACATAAATTTATTGTGTTGGATACTTGCATTACACCTTATTGTTATTGTTCTGGTAACGGTGAAATGAGTCCGTATTTTGGTGGCTGGAACGATGATGATGATCGATTTAGATCTTCTTTACCAATTTAACCAGTTTCAATTAATTTAATCTCAGATAAGTAATACAATAATTGTTGCAGTTCTGCTGAATTTTTCTCACTACTACAGAGAGATCATCATAACTCGTGTATTGAAGCTGGTTAAATTAAGATGGATGTCCCGTGGTGAAAATATATATACCATGATTTTAGACACATTGATTGTATTTCACTTTGACGAAGTAAAACGGTACGGTCAACATAGGGGGCACACAGAATTTAGACTTTTTATATATAAAATTCATGTACATATATACAAACAGATACAAAAAAATTTCTCTTTTATCTTTTGTACATGTTTTCTAATTTCTGTTAATGAATTAAAATAATAAATATTTGGAAAAAAAAACAAAGGCTTGCTCACTCAAGTCTAACGAATGTCTTGTGTTGGCTCCAAGAGCTGGGAATCAAATTGAAGAACCAAACCCAAAAATCGATTAAAATACCATCTGGAGAAATATATATATGATCACAATCTTTTACAAATGCTTAGCAATCACCACCACTTTTCATTGCCTCTATATATGCTACAACTATTTCGATTAAGAAAGAAGAAGAAAAAAATACGTTTAACAGAGAAAGTTAAAAACCGATTTGATCGATGTAAGAAGATTGTTTGGCCTTAATGAAATCCAGGATGGTGGCTGCATCACCATGCCTGACCACTCTCCCGTTCTTCATATACACAGCTCCATCCGCATACTCGAGCTCCTCTAACCGATGTGTCACCCATAACGCCGTCACATCTCCTCCTTTCTTTGCGTTTATTAGGTCTTTCACAGCTTTGATCACACCCAGCTGCAAGAAACAACTCGAGATCAAATGTGCAAGTTACTTTTTTCCAATCAACACAATCATATGCTGATGTTGAAAAAGTACAAAAAGGATCAGTCTCGCGGTAATAACTTGTGTTTCATTAGCAATTTGTTAGGATTAATCAAACCTTACCTGGTCAGACTCATCTAGGAAGGTTGTGAGCTCATCCAACAATAGCACTTTGCAAGCTTCGGCTAAAGCACCAGCGATGGCGACTCTTTGTTTCTGACCACCACTGAGAGTTTGAATCGGTCTCTGGAAACAGTAACAGAAACTAAATCTTTGGTAAATGGAACTAGGCCCCCCCATCATAAGCAATCTTTGGTTATTCAATTTACATAAGTTGACCTGCATATAATCACGCATACCAACTGCATCCAAGGCTGTCATCACCCTAGACTTAACTTCTTCTTGACTCGTGTCAGGATACTTGCCAAGACCAAATGCTACATCCGCTTCTACAGTAGGCATCACTACCTGCGATGCAAAACAAGGTTTCAAATAGTGCCACGGTGAGCGGATTCACTTGAAAACGCAAATGTTACTGAGCGGTGGCAACAAGAAGAGATTGCTTAGGATCATTAAGATGATTTTTCTTCATGTTATTAAATTATTAACAGAACAAGAACATTGCTTTCTTTTCGAACAAAATTCAAAAGTTTGGATTAAGGCTGATTACATGATACTATAGGCATGAGAAAAGGAAGACACTAACAAAGAGGCTTAGTCACAAATGGGCAACTTAACCATATAACAACAATACAAATCAGAAAGAAGACGAGAAAAAAAGTATGATCCTTTTAACATACAATCAACAGATAGATTGTAAGAGCAAGAAACTTAACCTGATGATCGGGATTCTGAAATACAAAATTCTTCGGCTTTTCCACAAAGACAGTGCCGCTGGTTGGATTCACTACATCGGCTAAAATCTGCACAGCGCCAACATCAGCTATTGCTTTAAAACTGTGCGATGATAATATTTAAAAAACCCGCAGAAAATTGACCCAAAGTGATGATGAAAGATTCACTAACAAAAGCTATATGCGATGAGAAGTTAAATTGTTTTTGCTCTGCAAATGAAATTCCCAAGGAAGAGACAGGAGAAGGACCTTCAAAAGGGTAGATTTCCCACAGCCATTGGGACCAAGAAGCATCCATAATTGCCCAGAAGGAATCCGAAAGGAGCAATCCCGTAGAATAGGGACAGATATCCCCGGTCTTGTGGTGACGGAGAAACAGAGATTCCGACACTCGACGGCGACATCACCGGAGACTCCGATTCTGCGATCAACAGAAGGAGAAACACTCGATATAGAGCGAAGAGGGAAGAGGCGAGGAGGAGAAGCTGGGAATAAACAGTGGGCATTCATTTTTCTGAATGATTTTCACCAATTCGCTCTCGAGACTTCCTTCTTCCTCTCAACCCCATCAACACACAAAGGTTTGTCGAATCAGTCAGTACACAAAAGTACAACAACACAGAAACCGTATAATATTCGGTTTGGTTCGAATCCGGTACAAAGACCGATTGAAAAGCATTCGGTTTGGTTCGATACGAACTATATACGGTTTTTAGAAATTAGTTGAAAGAATTTTTTTAACACGTTTAATTTCTTTTTGTTTCGGTTAAGGTTTATCGAAGCATAGAATATATATAAAACTAAAATTCGATGTATTGTGATTTTCACCCAACCAGATTATAATTTTATTACTTAAAAGAAAACCTATATTTGATAATTTCTTTTTGTTTCGGTTAAGGTTTAAATGGATTGATTTGATTACCTATGTCATCAAAGTGCACTTACCTTTTCCGGTCATTTATCCTAAAAGAACTCCAGAGTTAAGCGTGCTTATGCTGGAGTAACACTAGGATGGGTGACCTTCCGGGAAGTCCTCTGCGGAACCGTGTGAGTGAGATCAAAACACGGGATAAGATCACGTGGTGATTGCAGGGACAAGTAAATCAGTCGGTCGGGCCACCAAGAAAAATAACGCACCGACCGTCAGGAGCGGAGTCCATGAGTCCGACAGAAGAATGGATGACTCGCCGATAGGGGCGGTCGGGACGTTACAAATTAACAGCTCTACGAAACGTGTTTCACTACTTGTGGTGAGAAAACTATCATCGTAATTGATCTCTCCCACCAATTAAGAACTTTTAGCAACAAGTCTGAAAATCTTGGTTTTCCAAATATTCCAAAAGCAACGATTGTGATATAATTTTTTTTTTTCCCCCTTATAATAGACCAAGCATCCTTAATCATTCAGAAATTTACAAGAAAGATTGAAGGAGTAAAGGAAAATTGAAAAAGATGACAAAAAAGAGCTTCAAATTAAAAAGGAGCCGAAGCCATGTCCCAACCACAAGGACTAAGAAAAATCAATCTTTCGTCTTCATCATCATAATCATCATCATCATCATCATCTGCGGAGTCTAAACATGTTCCTCTTTTCTCCTCATCCCTTGAGCACTCTTGCGTCTCCTGTGTTTTAAAGTTCCATTAATTAACGTTCCAAAGAAAGGGGAAAAAAGAATTAAAGATAAAACCAAGGATTAATATTAAGTACATAATAAATATACCTTTGTGAAAATATCCATAGCTTCCTCAAATGTCTTGGTTTTGATCACACACATTGCTTCCTCTCGAGCATTTTCTATTTGATCGAGATGCAATGTCATGGGCTCTGTCTCTATCGACGACTTCCTCTGTAACATCTCCATTCTGATCTTGCCTACTTCCATCTCAAGTTAAGCTTCGAAACAACACAGCAAAAAGGTGATGATGAATCTGTATTTTGATTTGATATATTTATATAAGAAGAGAAGAGTGGATTGATCCGGAAAGAAATGAATCCTTTAAATTAAAAGATCTCATGTTTAAATAGTAAGTACGATGTGGGGACGTCAGTGAGAGAGAAGGATCTGAACCACGCAACGTGGCGTGGTGGGGCGGGTTAAGGCGGTGGATTGGGACACGTGGCGTGTCGACAATGGTGGTGACTGTGCACGTGTCGGTTTGTTCAGCAGTCGAAACTGGAATGCAATTTCGATTTGCATGAAAGACCGTTGATATTTGATAACGTAAAGTCGTAAACGTTTACAATAATTTAATTTGATTAATTCTTCGCAATATTTTTTTAATTGGCGTGGGTCGGCGTATTGAGATATTTTCCTGGAATGTATAAGTACGTGGAAGTTTTGTTACTATTTATTTACAGGGATATTAGAGCATCTCCAATGCATAGATACTCTAATGGGTTCTTAAGAATTTTTTAATCATATATTTTGAAAATTTTGAAGTTAAGAACCTCATTAAGTATAATTAAAATTGGAAGGGTCCAATGGTAGAACCCAATTGAGGTTTTTAAAAATAAAAAAAAACATTATTTTCAAAATATAATTACCGTTAGTATATGTGGTCACTAACAATTACTGATTATGTTTACAAAAGATTCATCACCTGGCTCACAGTAATGATACGGTCAGAGGGTGACGATAGCACCCTTGAGGACATTAACCGCTTCACCGGTGTCAAGAGCATGAGTTCTTGCCCATGTTGGAAACACCCACCCGACCGCTCCATACCATTCCGAAGGCAGTCCCAAATTGCTGTAAGTAGCTGCTGGCTCCACTCCCTTTTAGTCAAAGCACCAAAATTATGAAATGCAAAAACAACCTTTCAACTTAATCAAACACAACACCACAAACGATTAACTAATTACGGTAAACTAACAAAGGGCCATTGCACTGAACTTGCGTCTAATAAAGAGACTACAAGAAGAGATATTCGAGGTCCAGGGAAGTGATTTATGCTTTTTTTACCTGATGGGCGAGGTTATGTATGATGAGAATGCTTCTTGCATCCTTATAAACTCCGTATGGGCGATACTTTGCAGCCAAAAGTCTGGAATCAAAGGGATCCACAATATGTACAAGATTAAAATCCACAAATCAAAGCACGATTCTGTCCAATTTTCTCTTAAAGTATAAAGGTAAAGAGAAGAATAAATGGTTACATGCTCTGATCACTGAGAAACACAAACCAGTATTAGAGATGTTACCGGGATATATAATCAATCTCAGAGAGGAATCTCTAGTTACCATCAAAGACGTAGGATTTGATTTGGGTCGTTGGATTGCTGAGCCTGTAAAAAGCATCACTTGCTTTATCAACTAAGACTATGTATTGTATAGATGCAACCACTGTCACAAGCACTGATACAGAATCAATTATCCATTCATTAGAACTATAAGGAGATGTATATATGTATGTGTTCATCCATCCGTGTTAGCAATTACCTTTGTTTTGGTTTCGCATTGAACATCGAGTTGCTGGAGACAGAGAGTGAGGTGACCGGCGACGTAATCACCGATGACCCAGGGCACGGATTGGAGACCTGGATTTAAAACTTTTTCAAATACCTCGCCACATCTGATTTTCTGGGAATCGGGATCTTCAGGGGTGCTGTGAGAGAGGTTTATCCGGCGGAGATCGGCGGGTCGGATGACTCGAGCTTGGCGAGAACCTCCGTAGATCCACGGCGATCGGATTATTCTCCCGGCTGTAGATCCACGGCGAGGAGACGAGAGTTTGATTGATCGATCAGATTTTTGTTTCCCAATCGTCACCGTCGAGAAAGAGACGAGAAAGATGAAAAAAAAAGAAGAGAATGGCAAGTGATCGATTTTATGCTTTTAATTTTTTCCTATTTTCTTAAAAAAATTGTAACAAATAAGAACGATTTTATGAATTCTGAAGTCTCTTTGTTCAGAACCGATTCTGCTCTTTTAGTTTGTTTTTGATTTTTTTTTTTTCTTTATTTCTTTAGAAACTTAAGATCAGAACCCCTATTGGAGGTGGTCTTAGGTTTGACGGCCATCTGTTTCGGACAAAAGCATAACCATCTAAAATAAAAATCATGTCAGGGATATTTTCTTAGAACATGATTTTTATTTTTGTTGCTGAATTTTTCGTTTTTTCGACTCCATTTTTGTTCCTGAATATATAGATATTTATTATAAATGCACTTAAAAATAATTTTTATACTACTACTAACTTTTTGTTTGCTTACGTAATGCAACTATTTTCACTTCCGAGTACCTCCTCCACTTTTACATATATTTGTTAGTCATATAATCCCAACAGCTTTACACAACAGTTATGTAGACAGCTTTAAGTCTAAAATACATAGCCTCTTAAGCAAAGCCTTTTCCTTATAAGCAATGGATGCTTTTGGCTCTCTCAATTGCAGCTCGCACCTTTCTCATCGGTTCATCATACAAGTAAGCTGGGTTATCAAACTCTGATGCCAAGCTTTCTTCCCCAAGCAATGCTCGAAACGAGTCTGCCACAGATGATGAAAGGGATTCAAGATTGTAGCCTCCTTCCAAGAAAAACACACAACGCCCTCCGCATACTTCTTTCGCTAACCGCTTTATATCTTTCGCCAATGAGTAGTATGTTCCGGTCGTGAACTGTAGATTTGCTAGTGGATCCAGGACATGAGCATCATACCTAAGCACATATGGGAGCAATGAGGCAAACGAAAGTTTGTAAGAAAACGACGATAAAAGAAAAAAACGTTTTTTCCATGGTCACTCACCCAGCAGAAACAAGAATGAGATCTGGCTTGAAACGTTGAACACATGGAACAATGATTTCTTCAAAAGCACTTCTCATTGCAATATCACCTGATCCTCCAGGTAAAGGTAAATTAAGAGTGCTACCTTCACCTTTTCCTTTGCCTATGTCACTGATTTTCCCTGTTCCAGGGTAGCTTCCATCCTGCATATTTTTTCAGACATAAAGACTTGTGTGTTCATTTTTGAGCTAGATAAAACATGTCATGCAGAAAGTTATATATATATATATATATAGGCTTTTACCTGATGAGTTGACAAAAAGAATATATTAGGGTCCTCGGAAAATGCATCATTTGTGCCATTACCATGGTGAACATCGAAGTCAATTATGAAGATACGCTTCAGACCATGTGCTCGTTGGGCATGACGAGCTGCGATTGCCACATTACCAAAAACGCAGAACCCCATTGGACCTTTTGGCACGGCGTGGTGTCCTGGAGGTCTTATCAATGCAAAGCCAGTGGGAGGGTCCAGGCTGTTTCTGGATGCTGCGACCTGAAACATATAACCATCAAGTTGCTAAGAAATCTATAACAATTTCCAACATAACGAATCTGATGCAGTAAAGCAGACTAACATGGTAAGACGAGACATCACCACTGAATCAACTAAAGCCATTCCAGCTCCTGCTGCGATAAGTGAATCTTGGAATGTCTGACACAGAGGGAATAGACTGAGCCAGAAAAAAAATAGTTCTTTTAGAGATTCAAACCGATGAGCACAAAGCACTTACCGTTGAAGTGGCATATGTTGGTCCCGAACCTTCAATGAAAATTAGTCCTGAATCTGAAGCTTCATCCATTGCCTAAACAAAGAATGCCTTTGTAATGGTCAGATAATTTCATACTCCAATTCCTTATCATCTGCAAACCTACTTGCCTTGCTATTATGTGATCATGTATCGGTTACTTATGGAATAAAAAGCTGTGCAACAAATGCTGATAATAGAATATTGAGGAAAGTAAATAACCTTCTCTAGGCCTAAGACATAAGCCTTTTCGTGAACATTTGCAATGTCTTCTATAGTCGCAGTCTTGAAATTTGCGAGTTCAAGAATCTCTGAGCCGTGGAACTGAAATACACGAGAAAAAAACATCACAAAAGAGAAGAAGAATCGAAAGATGAGGACTTGAAGACACTGAACGTTGAATACAACAAAGGCCTACCTACTAACATATATCTATCCGAAAGAATCCACTTGTCATGCAGATTGAAATATTTAGCATATGAGAAGAAATGTGCAGTTTCTAATAAAGCAAATCATATCACAATAAAACACCAGAACAAGTGCGAGATCAGGTTCAAGCCACAAGCACTGCAATTCAGAGATATGCCATAATATTGTAGCCATGGTAAACAAATTCCCGTAAGACTATATGTGCATAAGATAGATGGGTGTCAATAAAAAAAAAAAAGCGAAGGAGAAGGATGGTTTCATATGCCTTAGGAGTGAGCTCATTCTTGTCAAGAGCTGTAACAATGGCAGGAACTCTTGCGCTGCATTCGGGATGTGATTCCTGTGAGCAAAAAAGATGAATTTTTTAATAAAAAAAGAATGTGCAAGAAAGGATTGAGAGGGACAGAAACAACCAACCAAATATATAGAAAGTAAAAAAAGAAAACCTTGTTATGACCCAATGCCGCAGATACACTAAAGATGAGACGAGCATCGGTTAGTTGTTGGATAGAAGGTAAGAGAGGATCTTTCTCTGTACTAAATGAGCAACAAATGGAAGAAGCTCCTCCATTGGGGTGTTTTCTCCATAAACCCATTCCATTCCGCAAATCGAAAGCAATTTGGTTCAGATTCTGCCTGCATATGCTTCTTCTACCCCCAGAAATTACGCTGCCTCTTTCAGTCAGATCGGACAGAGGAACAGAGAGAGGTCGGACGGTAAGCGCCATGAACATGATTGTCCCTCAGTCAAGCTCAGAAGAGGTTGTTGGAACAAGTTTTGATATTTCTTCTAATGAATGGATATGCTTTTTGCGGTCATACTCCCCACCAAAACCAAAAGCACAATAACAATTATTATTCGATTTTGACTAATTAAAAAATTTCTTATTATAAAAGAAATTGGAAGAATGTAAAGATGAAATTTAATGTACAATTTTGCAATTTATATAATTAATTTTTAGTTACGTAATAAGAGTAGCTAATTGATCTCTTGAACCCTATTTATCTGGACATTTACCTTTTCGTAATAAAATTACAGATGATCGAACCCAATTAACAATCCATATGCATCTCGAACCCTATTTTTGTGGACAAGTTCTGGTAATGGATCATACAAATGATCTTAACTCAATTAACACTCCATTCCAAAGGATAAGAGTCTACAAAGAGAGATATGCAAAGGGAACATAAGAGGTATATAAATCACAAGTAATTGCAATTTATGGAACATCAAAAAGAAAGCTAAGTAAGTAGTCCCTATGAAAACTCTTAAATTCTTTCCCCAAGCAGTGATTCCAGAAGAGCCGCCTCTTCCTCCTGCCCAAACATTCATCACTTACCACATTCAATATCTCGCTTTTTCCAACAAATAAGCTCAAATTTTAAAAGTTCGTTAGATTTTTTTTTTTGGTACGTACCACCAAGGCATTGAATTCGGTTTCCTCGTCTATAGCGCTGATCACAGCTGGGTCGTCTAAGAGCTCCTGTAACCCATTGCCATACAAGTGTTGTTAGCTTAACTTCATATTGACCCATTAGCAAATGGGGATGAGTCTTAACCAAGTTCCATAGGACATAATACAAGTTCACTTACATCATCAGCAATTTGCAGCAGCCCATTCGGATCCTGCATAGACCAAGCTGGCATTTATCACTCTGTTTCTCATTTTCTTTCCCTATAAACAACCAAAAATTACAAACTTACCTTAGCAGCAACAAAGAGAAGTGGATCTGAAGGCGTGTAGACCATATAGTGTGATCCATCCTGATTCAGAATTCATGTTTAGACAGCGAAAAAAGGCTCTGAATTTTTCAGCGTTCTACAGAATTCCAACCCATACATTTCACAATAGAATCTCATGTTTGATGTTTCAAAATATGCAATAATATAGTAACATCTCCAAACAATGTTGAGAATACTGTAAAAGGCACCTAAAACTTTTCAGTAAGCAAAATGCTGAAAGCAATTGTATACCAGATGGAAACATGTAATCTCAATCCCTTCAGTCGGCAAGCCTTCAACATCTTGGCCATCATCTGCAAAGAGTTGATGTTCTACACGTTTTTAATAATATGAGCAAAGTAGGGCACAAAACTTTAAGCTGTTGTGCCGTAACAACATCTCACAGTTAGAATGAAGTAGATCGAGAGAACTAAACACGAGAGGAAGATAACCACATACATTTTACTAAAGATGCAAGTTCACAGGACCATGATATGGATACCCTTTTTGTTTTTTTATCCGAGGTTTTCTTCCTATTGTTCGTTGTAATCTCATAAACGCTATAATTTAACTGAAATTCAATCAAATATAAAAAGCATGATATCCTCCTATATGAAGCGAAAATCATGTAATGTGCTCATCATCTAGAGCAGATGCTGGGGAATATTAATCAGAAGAAGTTGTCGTGGTGCGTAAATATCAGAAGAAAGAGATCGTTGCCTGTGCGAAAATCGAAGACATTATCTTCCGTGTAGCAAAACCCTCCCCTTGCAGTGTAACAGAATCTGATTTACGGCGATAAACTCATTAGGTTGGTATCAGATAAAGAAACATAGGATATTAAAAAGTGTCCTGCTTTTAACTATACTTGAAACAGGGCACGGTCATACCCGCTGTGTACTAGATGCATATGGATCTTTGCAAGAGCATAAGCAGCAGCAGGGAGAAGAGTTTCAACCTCTTCATCACTGACCTAAAAAGGCAGAAGCATCCGGATAAGCAAAACGAAGCAATTTATATCTAGAGAATGACTATTCCACAGAGAGTGACTGTTAAATAAAATATCCAAGTCCTCAAAAGCATAGCGTTCATGCATCCAAAAAGTCTCTCTCTTTTGAAGCAACAAATGAAACTCTTTGGTGCAAATGAAAATGAGAGAAAGATTCATGAAGGAGAAAACTTACAGCTGACCATCCATCTATATTAGTGCTCTTCAAAATCTGAACTGGGCTGAATCAAGAAACGAATCAAATCAAACAGGAAAGAAGAAGCTGCTAACGTGATAAGAGAAGAAAAGAAAGAAAAAAAACAGTTACTCACGTATCCACAGGGCAAAGAAGCATACAATCCTCTCCTTTACTACTTGTAAATACTCTTCTTATTACACAATCCAAAGGGCTATTGTTTGTTGGATCAATCTGTCTCACTCACAACCACAAACCATTTAGCTTCTCTTTGTTTTCCCCCCTCAAACACCAGAGCATATAATTATATATCCATAACCAAAGTGGAAGGTGGAGGAAAAATTGACTCACCACAGTAGCGATTCGCTTCTTAGAGGCCATAAGAACCCTACCAGTTTCATCAATCACGAACCCAGCAGGTGGTTTGGGTATGGTAGGGGGAGAGCTAAACGTTGCTAGAGAACGCGAAGAAGAAGAAGAATAATCGGAACCATCATCATAATCTTCCTCAAGAGCATCTGCATCTCTCAGTTCCCAATTCTCCTTGGGATTCGCAGTTTTGCCCTTTTTCTTTCGTTTCTTGTTCGTGCTGCTAGTACCCGTTGAGGTCTTCTTCGTTGGCTGTCCCGTCTGCGGATTTAACGCGGAGGTGATGAGGAGGCGAAGCCGGCGTGTGTTGTTCGGGGAGGAGACCGATAGCGAGACGGGAAATGAAGAAGACGGGTTCGGGAATTGATGGATATTGGAATAGGAGAGAGTCGAATTTGGTGAAGGCGAAGTCAAGGAGTATGAGAAAGCCATGGAAGCGAGAGAGATAAAAGTTGTTGATTTTGGCTTCTCCCTTGAGAGTGTGAGAGCAAGTGAATTCGCCGGCCGGAGAATCGGAGATAGTGTTGAAGTTTTGAGACCGTAAAGTTGTGATTTGCTTCGAGGGAGCCACTAACACTAACCCTCCAGTTCACTCACTGTAAACCATAAAATTAGTAAACCGAATCATACATGTCTAAAACAATTTGCCACCTTTAAGTTTTAGTTAATTTTTGAATAAACACACAAAATGAATTCGATTGAGGAAAAGAAAGGAATTTTGTTGGGATTCAACTAAAGGAGAGAGATTGAACAAACTTCCCATTAGGATTTCAGATAACCAAAGTTATCTATTACATCTCATTTTGGCAAAGATGAATACCATATAAGTTTTTATCCACATTACATCTCAGTACCAAGGATTATATATATATATACTATAGCATTTGTCAATATTCATAGATTTGAGCAGCAGCTTTTAGTGAAGCAAGTTCATCGCAATCCGCTGAAATCCACCCGATCGATTGTTTCTCATTATCATAGATTATCATCTGATCTTGCATCGATATATCTGTCAAAGTAAAACAGAGAAAAACGGAGATTAATATTGTCGACTCCCGAAACCAAGATCCTGAGATTGCCAATAGGATATATTAAGACTTTACCTCCGATGAGGTTTAAGTTCTGGAGACCTATTTCTGTGCCATTCAAGATTCCCAAACATACATTCCCTTTCATCTGCAACATCCAGATTTTTTAAGCGTTTGTATTATAAAAAAAAGTCAAGAGACTGCGAGTGGAAAAAAAAAATGCTTACAGAAATGATGAGATAGGCTTCAGGGGGTATTTCAAACAGAGTTTTGGATCTCCAGCCAGTTTTAAAGCTCAAAGCTAGAGGCTTGAAGTACTTCTTCACTTCTTCAATGCTCATGAACGGTCTACGTCCTTGCCAACATAGAGGCAGCGTGTGATCATCCCGTGCTTCTTTCAACGGTTTTCCGCTTAGCTCTCTTTTTAGCTACCAAACGACAACAAAACTTAGATGAAAAAAAGGTAAAAACAGGTCTCTTCTCTTTCTATCTTCCAAAGGTTTTACAAGATCCTTACCAAGTACGTTACTGCCTGGTACGCCTTGGAATTAAAATATGTGTAAGAACTGCCACTGTCAAATACTGTCAGTAGATTCTTCAATCCCGTTGTTCTTCCCCCGAATAGAAGTTCCCCTCCCATTGCAGGAGAGTAGTGTTTTCTGATAATAAAACAAAATACATGTTGAAAATTTAGAGCAAGAAGAGAGAGACAAAAAGTGATCCGGTTGACAAAGAGAAAGAGGCAAATTACGAGTTTTCACGGGACATGGGTGTCCAAGAGACCCTTGAAGAATCATAAAGATCGTTGCCAAAAAACAGAATTCCTCCACCTAGACTGCTTAATCAATGACCGATAACATTCTTCACATAACCTTGGCTATGAAGCTGTGACAGAATGCTTACTTTTCCCCTACCAAGCCCCAATACTCCATCTAGAGGATGTTGACTCGAAGCCCCTGGGATCTGATCGTATCCGCATCTGTTACACAAAAACTCCAATGAGGACTACTAGCTAAGAAACTATTTCCTTGAACCAAAGTACATTATTGTCTGTCTAAATATATATACCCGAGAGCAAGACGAGGGGTGAGCCGGAGACCTTTCGTATAGTTCAAAGAGAAGACATCTCTGACGAGAACACCAAGAGAAGATCCTCCATCAGCATACTCAACCTCATAGTCGCATTGCTCTGGAGTCTCACATCTATGGTTACCATTCAAATGCAATGCCTTACAAAGTGGATCATTGCAAGGAATTAGATCGTTGCTAGGCTGATAAAGTGGATGAGGTGCCTGAAACCAAAAAGAGATTCCAAAATTCTCAAGATGAAACTATGACATTGGATCCAGAAAAAAGAAGAGAGCTGAAGATGAAATAATTATTATTATACCTCCAAGCAACGAACACAAGGAGCATCACATTGGAGCCAAGTGAGTTCACTACCAGTGTCAAGATCAAGATAATAAGGTCTTGGTGGTTGTCCTATGTTGATGGTAACATTATAATACCTGTTCCAATCCAGAGAAACCAAAAACATAATTTAGAGAATTCCTACAAAATGAGTGATCATAATCAAATTTTTTTTTTTTTTTGGGGTGGGTGAAGAATATAAATACCCAAGAGGATAAACGTTCCCATGAACTGGGAATACAACTGAAGAAACGGCTCTGGTGAATCTATCAGAGAATCCCGCCGTTTTCCTCCATCTGAAATCAACCGCCGACGAGAAACCCAGAACCAGAGACATCACCATCAACGCAATAAAAAAACGGACATGCATTTTCTCCATCTTCACGGCTTGTGGGCGAAATAGTAAAATAAGGAAAAAAATTATTTGTATTATTAGCCAATCACGTGATGGTGATGACGAAGGTGGAAAACGACAAAGGCGAAGACATTTACGAGTTGGAAGATATTTTCTACAAGAATTGTCTTTTAGTTGGATGCTTAAAAAGGGTTTTCTGCATTAGCAAAGAGAGATTTTTTTTTGGGTTTGCCATAAGTAGACAGGTAAAGGATTCTTGGCTTAAACCATAGGGCTTAAGAAAACAATATATTCCAGGTTGTTTCTTAGTATCTGCGAAAATCATGAATCGGGTTAAGGAATATCGCTGATGAGAAAGACTAGAGCCCAAAGTATATCTTGCAGCTGAAGTAAGCAATCTTGTTGGCATCTTCCTTCGATTCAAATCGACACAGAACAATGAGTGGCCTTCCACAATCATTTAAAGATTCTGTAATCCATCCGCCTGTAGAAGGACCTTTTCACAATTCTTCATCATCATCAGTCCACTTCTAGCTTTCCGGAAACCAATCTGCCATTAGCGCAAGAAAATGATAAATTTGAAAGCTCAACAACATCGTCTCAGACGAAAGCTATAGTGACATAAAAGATGGAGAAAACCAAACGTAAAATTACCCACTCAAATCCGGTTATCTCATTCGATATCATCTTCGTCGTCCAATCCAATTCTGTAACTAACCAGCTCTGCATCAACCTTGGCCTTTCTAGGGCTCATCAACACAAGCTCAGCCAATCTCCTCCTAGCCAAATACACATCATTCGGTTCTACCAATTCCCCTCTCTTATACGCCTCTCTTAGAAACACGGTATGAAGTTTCCCGTAGTTCCCACGAGTGGATATGTAGAATATCCCCTGATGCTGCAGGAGAAACTCTTTCAACTTGTTGGGCAGATTCATAACATTCCTGAAATGAGCGATTCTCTCAAGCGTTATCTTCTTCTCCAGTGTCAAAGACAGCAGCTCGTGGATGCAGGCAACAGCTCTCTTCTCCAGCCTCTTCTGGGCCTCCATCGACCTCAGATCGTAACCCGAGATATCCTCGTACGGTGACCAATAAGGAAGCCTCTGCCATTTCCAGACAGCGATCCGGAAATACTTTCCGATCTTAAACCCAGGAGGGAAATTCACGACGAAGGAGAATCGAACGTCCTCTGCGTCGATTCCTTTCGACCTATACTCAATCTCTCTAACTCTCTCGATCGCGCAAATCGATAAACCAGGTTCTCTATCCACAATCTCGATGTACTTATCCCGAGTGTCTTCGGCATCAATGAGCCTGAAGAACTGTGGGTGTTTCAGAATCACCGAGTACTCGAAATCTTCGGGGAGCCCGAACTCCGCGCGAGCGATCCGGACATGTTCCAGACGGATCCGACCCGTATTCGACATCATAACGAGTTTCCGGAGCCGGGTCACTGCGTCGGGTATCTGGGCGAGAACAGCTTCGTGCTCGCGACGGATCTGATCCGAAGCCTTTCGGGTTAGCCGGCAGTAGAGGATTCTCTGGACGGGGTGCTCGTAAATCTCGAAAACGTGAGGGAATTTGAGGAGGAAAGCGCCAGGCTCGTGCTGCTTGAAGCCGAGGCCTAGACGGCGAGTGAGCGTGTCTAGGAGAGAGATTGGGATGGTGTTGTTGGGCTGAGAGAGAATGAGGCTGTGAAATTTGACGACTTTGCGGATTTTCTTCTCGACTTCCATGTAATTGTCGTAGCCATGGTCACGAACTCGTTCCTGTTTTGTGGGAATGGTGGTGGACTGAGAGAAGGGTCTAAAGAGAATTAGATGGATCGAAGGAAGAACCTTGGTAGCTAGTTTGCTCTTAGGGTTTAAGGTTAAAGAGGCATTTCCCAGGAAAAACTTCATTTTGTTTTCTTCTTGTCTGAAAGAGAGAGTAGTGGTAGGATTTAGTAAACATGGTCTCCAATTTCAGGGCTTGAAAATCATCATAAAACATTTTTTTGGGCCCAACGTTTGTAGCCTTTAAAACTAGCAAAACCATCATAAAACTCTCTAACTTATTAAGATTATACTTACTGCCTCCTAGGACAAGTGAAAGGACACTTTACTCTCCACAATGTACATCGTTTCAATACAAAAATAGAAAAATCAACTGATGATGATGATGTTGTGAGTATCTCTATCTCTCTCTATCTCTCTCTTTATTTACAGTCGCAGAGGAAGATGGATATATAATTTTAGATAGAGAGAGTTTTTACAAGTGAAACGATGACAGTAACAGCATCAGGTTTACCACCTTTGTACCCATCATATCCTTCTTCTTTAGCTGCGTCTGCAAATGGCGTTCTCTCTGTCTCAGATCGTCCCACCTCTTGTGCCTTTGCAGCCACCAACTCTGCTATTTTCTGATACACCACCAATATATATATATATATTAATCAAACTTATAATCCCCAACACAATTCAACAACCACTCATGTTAAGACCAGATAGGCTTTTCGTCTCAAATCCAATTGATAACGACCAAAGTGACTCATATAAGAGGAGACCCAAAACTAGTTGGTCAACCAAACAACGAAAATGAACGGAAGACATTGGGCACCTGAGGTTCCAAACTCTGTTCCAGTGACCTGCAAACTATTGAAACAATTTCTTTCTCATATAAGTTGTCAAAGAGTCCATCAGTTGCTGTGATGACAACATCGCCCTCTTCCAGATTCACACGGTAAACCTGCGGGTTTGTGTGAAACATGACCGCATTATACTCTGTTTTAAATGAAAAAAATGATTGGCATTAGTTAAGTAATAGGCACCGTACCTCTGCAAGTTTTAGAACATCATCGCCTTGCGCAATTTGCAAGGGGAAACAAAAATGATGAAACATTGGAGACGACTTCTGCAGTACTCTTGTGTTCCTGATAACCATGAATCCCGAGTCTCCGATATTGGCAACGTGGAGTTCCTACAAAGTTATTTTACATGATCATAGACTGGCTCTTATCTCCACGCACTCTTATTACTACCCAAAAAGGATTGCCAAAGCCTCACATTATTGTCAAGATGAGCAATCAAGGCTGTCGATGATCCCTGAGACTTAGTCTCATTGACGCTTCTATGGAGAACTTGAACTGGGTCAGTTATCTCATCAGAAATAATCTTTTGACAGTTGCTCATGATTTCTTGGGCATACATTCCCTTATTGATTCCTGAAGGATGAACCAAACATATACATATCCGATAAGAAAGAACTACAAGTGAGTGTTTTTCTGCAAAAAAAAAAAAAATTGGAAACTAAGTGAAGAAAACTTAAATGTACCTTCAAAAGACCATTGAGAGACTCCGTCGGCAACACCTAGCCAGTTGTATTGAGAGACAAAATAAGCATCTTCCCGACCTACCAATGCCTGGACATCATTATTTCTAAATTACTAACCTCATAACACAAATATAAAGATTTAAAAGTTTTAAAATTGGTCAGAATGTTATAAATGATGTTTTTGAGGTGGTGGGAAATGAGATTGTGATTAAGATATGAAAGATCTTAAAGATAACCTTGCAGAATACTATTTCTTTATTATGGTGCGCGCGTTAACAATAAATATTTCTCGACAACTCTCCCTTATTTTAGTGTATACTATGTCCCCAAATAAGATAAAATAAAATAATCCGGTACATGGGAAGAATAAATTGTCATAGGGTCTAATCTTCTTCACAAAATCTCTGAAATTGTAACATTTTAGAAAGCAGATTGTGAATGAATATTAGGCTCCATATACCAATAAAAGGCAGCAAGTGATTGCAAAGCAACTACACTTGCACCTGTTGAAAGCAAGTGAAGTGCAAACAGAAATAATCACAGGTACCTTAAAGGGGATTTGGAGCGAAGCAAAACCAGATTCCAAGTAAAATGCTTTGGGCACAAGTTCTCCCCTGTTTACATGTCAAAGATCAAACCACAGGAAAACAAGCATGCTTCTGTTATTCCTAGCCAGGTATGAATATATACACAGATACAAATACATATATATGCATGCAAATCTGTATCTCTGTGAGACAACAGTATAGTTCATTAAGCCATTGATAAACACGAGCAAAATATAGCTCTTACTAACCTGTCTGATTCCACTTCAATGGATTGAAGACCGGCCGTTTCAGGTGCAGGAAGTTGGAGATCTTTGCCTTTTGTGTCATTGACAGTTGTAGACATGCTACCATTATCAGTTTTTGTGCCACTCACAGCTATTTCGTCTTCTATGGTTGAAGCCACATTTTCTACGTCATTTGCCTTCAAGAATGACAACTAATTAGAGTGGTGGCACTATATCCTTTCTGTTCAACAACACTCTCTGATCTATCATTCCTTCTACAACTGTTAAAACTGCTTAATGACTTAGAATTAGGACTCACCACCTCATTCGTATCAATTACAGGGGTTTCAGCGATCTCATCAAAGCTGTGATCTGTTGCTTCTGAAGTTGAAATTAGTTCATCAGAAGGCACAGCAGCTGTAGCTGTTGGTTCAACGAAAAGATTTTCTTCAGCCGCAAAAGTTTTCATCGGGTTCTCCGTAACATCCAAACTTTCATCAAGTTCAATGGCGGATACATGCACAACTTCCTTGAGATCATACAACTGTGAGCCCTGTTGTGAAGTAGATGATATCGGTCTTGCTTGTACCTCCACACGATTCTCTGTGTGTTGTTGATAACCATTTGTCTCACAATCTCTTATTTCTTTTACTGAGACTTTCTCCATGACTTGAGAAGAAAGAGGCTCTACATTCTCTTTGGTCGGCTCTGATTTCCTAGAGACGACGATTTTTTCTTCAGTAGATCTAGTAGGAATAGCTTCTGTGGAGCTCACACTAGCAATGTTGGCTTCAACTTTATCTTCGCTCAGATTAGTCACACTAGTAGGAATAGCTTCTGCTACACAGGCTATGGAGCTCACATTAGACACACTAGCAATTTCGGCTTCAACTTTATCTTCGGTCACGGAAGTTGAAGTTTCTTTCTTTCTCTTAGTAGGAGAACGAACCCTTTTACGATCCTTAATTTTAATGACATTGCTGAGACTGGCAGGAGCAGCTCTTTCCTCTTTCTCAGAAACTGTTTCAATATTAGAATTGACCGTTTTTTTCTTCGCATCAGATTTTGCCTTGGGACCCTCCAATTCAGAAACAGGATCGAGATCTACCAACGTATGTCCATCTTTCACCCCTTGTTTCCTTGAAACTTCACTGGCTTCTTCTGATATCTTTGCAAGTTGCTTTTCTACCTCTAAGCATCTCGCTTTTTCTTCAGCCTCAAGATTTCTCTCAATTTCACTTGCATCTCCGAATCGAAAGATATGGCTTCCATCCTTAAGCTCTGCACATGCAAACAACTTATCAATACCAATTTTCAAAACCGAATCAAGTAAATAAAATTTCATCATTGAAGTTCGGAAGCCATCATCAGACATTTTGAAACTAAGGAAGAATTTATGTTTGATACTCGAATTCGACTTAAAATTGGTGATAATCAAAATAACTGAGGCTTCAGACAGCTTAAAAAAAACGAACTTTAGATACAAAACTGTGCTGAAGATAACACTAGACTGAGTTCGGGGAGAAAGAGAAAACAAAAGAAGAAGAAGAAGAAGTGGAAATACGGCTTACGAGTGCTGGACACGAGATCGAGCTTCTCCGGAGAAGAAGAGGAAGACGAACAAGACTGTGAAGGTGAAGTAGAATTAGCCAACTGTAGTTGAGTGGACAATCGGAACTCGGGAACGGAGAAGCTAATTCCACCGGGAAGTCTCCGATAGAAACCCCTTCGACGGTGAAGAGAAGAAGGGAAGATCAGAAAAGGAGGAGGGTGAAGAGAAAGGATCAAATGATCGGCCATAATAACACACTTAACATTGAAGTCTGTAACAGTAACAGTCACAGATGGTTTAGAGACGATGAAGGACTGGGTGACGTTGAAACCCGTGGTGACCCTCTGTTTCAGTCAGATGTGTTCGCTTCACGCATCTGTGGCTATTGTTTTTTCATTACATGTGACATGTTTACTTTTCTTATTTCGTCACTAAAAAAATCTCTTTTTATTTCTTGGGGGGTCTTCTCTCTCTATCCACTGGCGAACCAGTAGTCTTCGTCAATCTCAAACCAAAATCAGCGATGGTGGCTCTCAACGTTTCTTCTCCGCTCCCGACCAAATCGTTCTTACCCTACCGCAACTCTCCCCACCGTCCGATCTCTTTCTCCCCTGTCTACGCCGTCCATTCCACTGACCCCAAGAAATCTGCCCAATCAGCCTCCGCTCCGGCCAAATGGAGCGTCGAGAGTTGGAAATCGATGAAGGCTTTGCAGTTGCCGGAATACCCAGATCAGAAGGACCTCGAATCGGTTCTAGAGACGCTTTCCTCTTTTCCCCCAATAGTCTTCGCTGGAGAGGCAAGGAAACTGGAGGAGAAGCTTGGACAAGCGGCCATGGGTCAAGCCTTTATGCTCCAAGGCGGTGATTGCGCTGAGAGCTTCAAGGAATTCAACGCTAATAACATTAGGGACACCTTTAGGGTTCTTCTCCAGATGGGTGTCGTTCTCATGTTCGGTGGTCAGATGCCAGTTTTCAAGGTCGATTTTTCCCACTCAACTCTATTTTTTTTTCTGGATCTTCTCTGTGTTGATTCGGTATATAAAAGTTTATGTTTTGGATTCTCAGGTGGGAAGAATGGCAGGTCAGTTTGCGAAGCCAAGATCGGACCCATTCGAGGAGAAAAATGGCGTGAAGCTTCCGAGTTACAGAGGAGATAACATCAACGGTGATGCCTTTGATGAGAAATCGAGGATTCCTGATCCTCATCGGATGGTTAGAGCGTATACGCAATCTGTGGCCACGTTGAATCTCTTGAGAGCATTTGCAACTGGAGGTTATGCCGCAATGCAGAGAGTTAGCCAGTGGAATCTTGATTTCAGCCAACATAGTGAACAGGGTGACAGGTTTGTTCATGCTCCCTTAACTTTTACACTCGTCTCTTTGTTTATAATCTTGTTTGTGATCTGGTGATAAGCTTTGCTTCAAGTTGTTATTGCATAGGCAGTTTCTTAGTTCTTGATTGTTGTGGACGAAACAGGTACCGTGAACTGGCCAATAGAGTTGATGAGGCTTTAGGATTCATGGGTGCAGCTGGGCTTACCAATGCACACCCGATCATGACTACTACTGAGTTTTGGACTTCCCACGAGTGCTTGCTACTGCCGTATGAGCAAGCACTCACAAGAGAAGATTCAACGTCTGGACTTTACTATGACTGCTCTGCGCACATGGTTTGGGTTGGGGAACGAACTCGTCAACTCGATGGTGCTCATGTTGAGTTCTTGAGGGGGATCGCTAACCCGCTTGGAATCAAGGTACGTGATCAATATGATTGTGTTTACTTGCTGTTTAGCTTCCTCATCTTTTATTTCAAATTTGAGAAAATTTATGTGGGTTTGATGCAGGTGAGTGATAAGATGGTCCCTAGTGAACTGGTTAAGCTGATAGAGATACTAAACCCTCAGAACAAGCCCGGGAGGATAACAGTTATAGTGAGAATGGGAGCTGAGAATATGCGGGTCAAGCTTCCTCATTTGATCAGAGCAGTACGTGGAGCCGGTCAGATTGTGACTTGGGTTAGTGATCCAATGCATGGGAACACCATCATGGCTCCAGGTGGGCTAAAGACTCGTTCTTTCGATGCAATCAGGGTAATAATTCCTACTTACTTCGACATCTGACTCTATATATATGTTTATAATCTTGCATATGTATGATTCATGTATTTGCCCATTAAAATCAGGCGGAGTTGAGAGCGTTCTTCGACGTGCATGATCAAGAAGGTAGCTATCCTGGTGGAGTCCATCTAGAGATGACGGGGCAAAACGTGACAGAATGCGTTGGAGGGTCACGCACCATCACTTACAACGATCTAAGCTCGCGTTACCACACTCACTGTGACCCGAGGCTCAACGCTTCTCAGTCTCTGGAGCTTGCGTTCATCATTGCAGAGCGCCTGCGAAAGAGAAGGCTCGGTTCCGGGAGTCTTGTGTCATCTATTGGAGTCTAAGAGGATAAGAGAATGCCTTATCTCTGTTATGATGATATGATGCGAGTAGAGAGAAGCTCTTTGCTAAGTTTCAGTAATTGGGCTTGTGTACTGGTAAAGTGAAACGCTTGTTGTTTTTTTGTGTTGGGTTCTCTGCTTTTGTCTTGGACGGTTTTTATTTGTTAATATATGCCAAGTGGCCCGACTTAATAAACCGGTGGTAAATCAGTTAAATATTGTAATTGCATCATACTTCCAAAATGGGCATATAAAGTGTTTTTATCTCTAAAGGTGTGTTACAAGTATATAGATAACTGGATTTTCCTTTGGAGCATTCAGATTATGAAAAATTATCCTTTTTTCAAAGGTTTTAAAAACGATTAAAATCTCTACGTCACGCTTGCAAGAAAAAGTCAAGATTGTAAATATTTGACTCAACTACCACGAAAAGTCCGTCCATTTCGTTGTAATTATTTTCACTCACACACACGTACCTTTTGACAAAGCAAAAGTAAGTTGTATGACAAAAAATCTAAAAATTGGAGAGAGTCGTGAATGCGATTTCATACCCGACACACCACTCGTTTGAGAACACTAAAAGAAACGCACAAGTCCGTTTACAAAAAAAAAAAAAAAAAGATAACGAGACTCGGGAGCCACTTCCATGGAGTCTACATTCGCGGCATTCTCAACCGTCACGGGTACTGCGATGGCCAGAACCGGTACCGGTGGTCCTTCATTGCCGCTCCTCACTATCTCTAAAGCTCTTAACCGTCATTTTTCCGGCGCCAGATACCTCCATCATCCAATTCTCGCTCGATCCTCTCCCGCGCGACTTGGTTGCTTTCATGCCAGACCGATTACCTCCTCGTCCGCGCTGAGAAGCTTGGGAGCCGCTGTTTTGCCGGTTATCCGACGGCGTTTGCAGTGCCTGTCGACCTCATCTCCCTCCTTCAGGAGTATCTCAAGCGGCGGCGGTACAGGATTCGGCGGGTTCAACGGTGGAAACGGCGGCGGTGGCGGCGGAGGATCGGATAGTGGTGATTCCAAATCGAAATTGGGTGCTGCAGCTGCTGATGGTGTCTCTGCTCCGTCTTCGGACATCATTATTCTTGATGTCGGAGTACGTTCTCTCTCTCTCTCTCTCTCTCTCCCTAAATTCTTGTTATTTCGAATTCACTCCCATACATCCATGTTCTACTCGATTGAAGGGGATGACATGTGGAGGTTGTTCAGCAAGTGTGAAGAAAATACTCGAAAGCCAAGTAAGCCTAAGACCAAACTGGTCTGTTATGGTCTCAGAAAAAATTGGTTGTTCGATTATTTTGAAAGTTTTTCTTTGGTATGTAGCCTCAAGTTGCTTCTGCTAGTGTTAATCTCACCACCGAGACAGCAATAGTGTGGCCTGTACCGGAAGCTAGAAGTGTACCTGATTGGCAAAAGACTTTAGGCGAGACCCTTGCTAATCATCTCACCAATTGTGGCTTTCAGTCTACTCCTCGAGGTGAGACGCTGTTTTTTATTTTGTTTTTGTTGCTTTTGAAAGCAGCATTTTATAATAATCTTTTGAATGATGATGATTCCGTATGTTTGATAGCTTCTTAAGATTTGTTTCTCTATAGGGTTGTTTGTCTCTTGGATTTGCTGTTTTTGCATATTATATTTTTCTTAGGTGTTTGCACTTCTTCTTAACTTCTCGCAGTTTCTAGTGTATAGAAAGATGACAAAGAAAAATCCCAGCCTTGTGAAATTTCCCCCTCAACCTCTGATTGATTTTTTTTTTGTTTGAAAATATGGTGCCTTAAAATTTAGTGTTTCAAAAATAATGATAATTGATTGGAAATGAACACACAAATCTCATCATCTTTTTGCGAATCCGGTGGATACTGGTGGGGTAGGGGAAGTTCCTGAAGATATTGCTGGAGAGTTTGCACCTTGATAGTACCAAATATTTCTCCAGCAGCAATCGTTATCGATATGGTATGTTCTTTTTGTGAAGGGACATTAACTTGTTAATTTTCGAGCTGAGTCTGCTGTGCTTTGGATTTTAGAGTCTACTGACTTTTTTACTACTCCTTTAACAGATGATTGAGAGCAGCTGCTAGTGGGGAATGAATTGTAAACATAAATTTGTTGTTCCATTTATGAAGAATTATTCGTCAGCCCCTTGTGATATATTGGAAATACTGGATGAATTGTTGGCGACCTTGGTTGTTTGAGCAGATATGCCATTTTTTATAGTTTACGAATAAGTGATGTTTATGAATGGTAGTTGTGACTTCCAAGTTCGATTATCGATTTTCCAAACGTATACATTGAAAGCTATAAGCTTTCGTACTACTCCAAGGCATTAAATTTAGGTTTTGATGGTGGACTTATATATTCAGTCATGGTTTTCTTAACTGACCTGTCCACTTGTTACATCATTTTAGCTTGGCTAGGGGCCGGATTAATTAGTCTCGATGCTTAGTCTATTTTAAGTCTTCACCAACTCTTTCTTTGTTATCTTGTACTGTTCTTAGTTTCTTTTGGTTTCCTACTATCTTAGGGTACGGTTTCGTACTTTACGTGGGAAGCCTTAGGTATTTTTGCTTTATCAGTTGCAGAAAGGTTCTGGATGCCCCTGCTTTTCAGAGTCACGGTCTTTTACGGTTATCTTTCTTGGTATGAGTACTAAGTATCTTTCCTTGTTCCAGATTTGGTGACAGAGAATTTCTTCAAAGTTTTTGAAACAAAGACAAAAGACAAGCAGGCTCGCTTAAAAGAGAGTGGTATGACTGGTTGCTCGAAATTTGGTTTGTTGTTATTGGAAATTGATGTTTATTGCTGATATATGTATAATCTCTTGACTGTTTTCAGGCCGTGAGCTTGCGGTTTCATGGGCTCTATGTGCTGTATGCCTAGTTGGCCATTTAACTCACTTTCTTGGTGTGAAGGCTCCTTGGATCCATGCAATCCATTCAACGGGGTTCCATGTGTCCTTATGTTTGCTGACGTTGCTTGGTCCTGGGCGTCAGCTAGTACTTGATGGTTTCAAAAGCCTTTTAAAGGGTTCTCCCAACATGAACACGCTAGTTGGTCTTGGGGCTATGTCATCATTTAGTGTTAGCTCACTGGCAGCCATGATTCCAAAATTGGTAATTAATTAAGTATTTGAGTAGATCGTAGATGTTCTTGCTCCTCTTTTGCATGAATGTTTGGACTGATTCATTGTTCCGAATGTTTCAAAATGATCATTAGGAGTTGAATGAATGGTCTGTTGCGGCTTAGTCTTCTGATTATCAATACAGGCTCCATTATTTTGAGACAGAACAGTTTGGCTGCTTTAACATATTTTAAATTAGCGCAAACATAGGTAGCGAATTTGTACTTTTTGAAAAATTGCAGAAGTAATAATGCTTGACATCCATATATGTATTGCTCCTAGCGTTTGGTGGCTGATATTATAAACCTGTGAAACTGTTTTGACATCCAGGGCTGGAAGACATTTTTTGAGGAACCAGTTATGTTAATAGCTTTTGTATTGCTGGGAAGGAATCTTGAACAGAGAGCTAAAATAAAAGCCACCAGTGACATGACTGGCCTTCTGAGTGTTTTGCCTTCAAAAGCTCGCCTTCTGCTTGGTGGCGATCTACAGAATTCAACTGTTGAGGTTCCGTGTAATAGTCTCTCTATCGGTGACCTAGTCGTCATACTACCAGGAGTAAGAAGAGAGAATTTTCATTCTCATGCATAGTATGTTGTTTTTCCAATTTTCGTTTCACCTATAGCTTTAGGAATCTTGTTTTCCTGCTATAGCGTATTGTTAGTCTATTAGGAGGATGAGCGTCTTATTTTTTTGTCCTTGGTGTATCCTTGTCGTTGACGCATGGTAAATGTTCGCCTACTCCACGCAGGATCGAGTTCCAGCAGATGGTATTGTCAAGTCAGGTAGAAGCACCATTGATGAGTCAAGTTTCACAGGTGAACCATTGCCAGTGACAAAGGAAGCAGGGGTAACTTTCTACTCCTCCCCTATCTATATCTAATGTAGCCTGAAATAGATGAGAATATTATCATCTCAACTCTTTTGGTTGTCTCTTCGTCTTCGCACATATTTTTTATATCATTTATGTAGATGTAACTCAAATTTTTGTTGTTAAAAAAAATCTGTTGGGCTAGAGTCAAGTCGCAGCAGGATCTATAAATCTGAATGGAACTATTACCGTCGAAGTGCATAGATCAGGGGGTGAGACTGCTGTTGGGGACATTGTTCGTCTGGTTGAAGAGGCTCAAAGTAGAGAAGCACCCGTACAGCAGTTGGTTGACAAGGTCTCTCCTCTCTTTCCTTGTGCAATTTTTTTTTGTGTTTGGCTTTGAGTCAAATCTTACAAATTTTCTTTTCTTTGCACAACCAGGACTAACCTTTGATTATTGCAATTACAGGTCGCAGGGCGCTTCACGTATGGAGTGATGGCACTCTCTGCGGCTACCTTTACATTCTGGAATCTATTTGGTGCACATATTCTTCCTCCTGCCTTGCATAACGGCAGCCCAATCTCTTTGGCCCTACAACTATCTTGCAGCGTTCTGGTATGTTTCTAAGGTTTTTTCTTGTCATTTAAATGTTAATACTTTTCGCTGTTAACAGTTACGATCACCTTTCTCCTCTTTTACCCTTTTCCATCTTTTAGTAATCATGCTGTCTCACAGACTTTAATTTGGAATTAGGTTGTGGCTTGTCCATGTGCCCTCGGGTTGGCTACGCCAACTGCAATGCTGGTAATTTTTTCTATTGAGTACAGATTTTTCTGCTATGAATTAGACAGAGTAAGACGTTGAAGAACATGATATATTCTTTAAGGTTGGTACATCACTGGGAGCAAGAAGAGGATTACTTCTTCGTGGTGGTGATATTCTTGAAAAGTTTTCGTCCGTTGATACTGTTGTCTTTGACAAAACTGGGACTCTCACAAAGGGACACCCTGTTGTGACTGAAGTTATTATTCCTGAAGATCCAAGGTTAGGAGGCTCTTTGCTATTTCAAAATTTTCAAGGATATTGTGTTCAAGGGTATATTGATGCTTGGATATTTTCCGTTGCGGTTTAAGTTAATTTACCAAAAAAAGAATCTGAATGTGGATATGAATTTAGAGAGGATTCCGATGGGAACAAGCGAAAGATGGAGCAATAGTTTCCAAAATATTCGTCATGTTTCAATATCTAACCTACAAAATTTTGTTACCTTTTTATATAAAGCGTCTCGCATACCCAAATTTTGGGCCTGTAAGCTCTTAGATACTTGTAAATAATACTAGCTGACGCCTTGTACTGACTCAAATATTTTTGCTCGAAGTTTTCCACATTTTTCTGTGTGTTTGTGATAAACATCTGATTCGTCGTCATGTTCTTACGCAGACACAATTTGAATGATACGTGGTCAGAAGATGAGGTTTTGATGTTAGCAGCAGCTGTTGAATCAAACACTACTCACCCTGTTGGGAAAGCGATTGTTAAAGCAGCTCGGGCTCGTAATTGTCAAACTATGAAGGTAGGACTGCTAATGATAATTATTTCCCTAGATTGATGAAATTAATGAACTCCATTATTGCAGGCAGAGGATGGGACATTTACCGAGGAACCAGGGTCTGGTGCCGTCGCTATTGTCAACAACAAGAGGGTTGCAGTTGGGACCTTAGAGTGGGTTCAGAGGTATAATCTGTTCATCATTTGCATAAGTATTTGTAGAAAGATGTGAAGCTGAATCATTAATAAATAGTACATGCTGAAGAAAATTTCTGATCAAGCATAAGGAAGTTATAGGATTGTAGACTGTAAAAAGACAGAAGCTTGTATGACGAGGGTCTCTCGTTTTAGTTTGCAACAAGAGAAGCCACGTAGATCATTCTTTAGTAGAGTAGAAGCATTCTTTGATTTACTTCATTCTTTCAAATAAACGATACATTCGATGTAAAAAAGGTTTTTTGATTGAATAAAATCTAACATTCATTAAAAAAAAAAAAAAAAAATGTCAGAAGCTTGTCTTTTTGACTCACTCTTGCTCAATGCAGACATGGAGCCACCGGGAGCTCATTGCATGCATCTGAAGAGCCTGAATTTAACAACCAGTCTGTTGTGTATATTGGGGTGGATGATAGACTTGCTGCAGTCATCCGTTTTGAAGACAAAATCAGGGAAGATGCTGCCCAAGTTGTCGGGGATTTGACTCGACAGGGAATTGATGTGTACATGCTATCTGGTGACAAGAGGAGTGCTGCAAACTATGTAGCTTCTGTTGTTGGAATTCCTCAAGAAAGGGTATGTTCTTTTCTCGATGTGGATAGATAATGAAGTGCCAAAAAAAAAAAACAGTACCTGATCTGATTTATTATGCAGGTAATATCAGGAGTTAAACCAGCAGAGAAAAAGAAGTTTATCGATGAACTTCAGAAGAATAAGAATATTGTTGCAATGGTGGGTGATGGAATAAACGATGCTGCTGCTCTGGCATCATCTGATGTTGGAATAGCCATGGGTGGTGGTGCAGGAGCGGCCAGTGAAGTGTCTCCCATTGTCCTGATGGGCAATCGTTTAACACAGGTTTCTCATATCATCCCTACAACACTTGTGCTTCTTCTTCTTTTTTTCATCTTATTGTTCTATAAAGTGTCTCCCATCTGATTGATTAGTACTTCAAATTATATAGTCAATGCCGCATTGATTCGATATGTACAATTTAGTGCAAATGAGTGTCGTTTGAAGGCATCATGAGATGTGACACGTGGTAGTACCCAACTACTTATTAATTTTAGGAAGATTTAAAAACTAGTACAAACTGAAGTTATGAAACTTAGCAGATGTTTGAGATTGGTGGAGTCTTTACGCATCTTCATCTAGCTGTATGAAGTTTAAGTGACGCATAAGCTGCTGGTTATAGAAAATTGCATGTTCTTACTGAATCAATGGTTATAGGTGTTCCTTTCGGTATCATGAATTTGGACACATGTAGTTAGTAGTTACATGATTTCTACGCAGTTACTCGATGCATTGGAGCTAAGCCGGCAAACCATGAAGACTGTAAAGCAAAATCTTTGGTGGGCATTCGGGTACAACATTGTAAGTTGTTATGCATTTTCATATTTTGCTCTTCTTGCTTCCAGGTTCAGTGTGAATATCTAATGAGTCAATGTCTCTTAATTTATTTTTAAAATATATAGGTGGGGATCCCAATAGCGGCAGGAGTGTTGCTGCCACTGACAGGAACCATGTTGACTCCATCAATGGCGGGGGCCCTCATGGGTGTGAGCTCTCTCGGTGTCATGACTAATTCCTTACTTCTGAGGTACAGATTCTTCTCGAACCGGAAAGACAAAAATGTCAAATGGGAACCAAAAGAGGGAACAAAGCGACCACATGAGAATACAAGATGGAAGGAAAGCTCTTAAACCGGGCATTGAGGCACGGTATCGTGATTTTTGCGGAGATAGATCTCTTTTTCGTTATTTTTTTTTACTTTTCATCGTTTCAAGTATTTTTTTGTTAGGGTAATGATAATTTGAGAATCTATCACATCGTGTAATTTTTCAAACAATTGCTCTGAGCTTGTAACTTGTAGACACAGTAACACATTCAAGATTCTACATTGGCTTTGGTCTTTTAAGTCGGTGCCTTTGAGACTCTGGAACTTGATTTCGCGTAATGCTATATAGTGAATAAGCAAAAACAACATCTCCGTTGCAAAAGTAAAACTCAAACAGCTCCGTTACAAAAGTAAAACTCATTGCCAAAAGCAAGCCCTTCATTATACAATACCCAGTCTGGAACAAGCCAGTACAAATCAATCAATAAAAGAACAAACACAGAATCATATATCAACCCTCGAAACAAAAAAAATTCATCTTGCTTCTCCTATACTTTTATAACCAATCACAGCTATGAAACAAGAGTATGAGTAAAAAGAAAAAAATCTCTCTCCCGAATTGGTTTGTATTTTCGTGTCCTTCAACGACACCATGGAAATATTCCATGAGATTTGCTCGTAGATGAAGAAAACCAGTCGTTTGTGCTTACAGATCCGCACAAAAAACCGGTTCATACCATATAGGTCATTCCAACTTGCATCAAATGCGAATGCGGAACGCTTAGGTTTGTTATCCCTCTCCTGCAGTTCTTCCTCAAGAAAGCATACATGTAATTTATTACCAGCTTCTTCAGAAACCAAGAATCCTTTGTAGCCCTTATGTCCCCATGCCCCAGTAGATAAACGACCCCTGACTCTTTCGCTTTGTGTATAAACGACAATTCTTTTTCTAGACTCTGCTCCACATCCAACGCTGTTGTTTCATTTGAAGGACCTGCTACAAAATCCATGCTGGTCTTTCTTTTCTCCGATGGTCGCATGTTTGACGACTCCATGTGCTCAGCCAAGAGAGGCACTCCAAGTGAATACACACTTCCATTGGGTGCTATCAAAACTCTGGACAGTGTCATGTCATCCTCGGAATCTGTGTTATTATGGTCTCCGTCACTCTCAAGTTGACGCTCCTGCGCTTCCTTCCGTATAAATTTCTCTAGACTCTCAATCAATATTTGCTCGAACGCCTGGTGATTTTCCTTCCTCACATCTTTGTATCCATACCTGTTTTGAAAACAAATCAATTTTTTTTTAAAAACTACTTATTATAACTAAATTGTCTTCCATATTAAAGTTGGTTGCTTTGTTTACCTGGCAACACATCGGAATAAATGATAGCTTCTTGGGCAGACACGTCTGAAAAGAAACCTCTCAGTCTGAGGCACGCTTGGAACAGGGACATATTTTATACACACAAAGATAACCATTGAATGGATTGCAGGGAGCGTGGTTAGAAAATGACCAAATATTGCCGGAACTCCTTTTGCTAGTTCATTATAAAGAAGACCAATACCGGGTGCTCTAATTGTCCCAAGATTACTTCCCAGCTCTCGCAGTAGGTCCATTGGTAGTTTTTTCTGGACTTCGGTTTCATACTTCAATTTACTCCCGTAGTTCCAAACGAACATAATGAAAAACATGATCGTAGCAAAAACCAGGATTATCCAACTTCCGTCAGTCACACTTGATAAAACTGATGAGAAGAAAATCAGTTCGACTCCTAGGGAAACAATTGCAAACAAGCTCACGACTATGATGTTCGTCTGCCAGATAAGAAGCATGATAAGGGTCACCAAAATTGTTGTAGTCATCATAATTCCCAGCTCTGCGATGCCTGAAGGTACACAATTCAAAACCAGAGGCATGAATATTTCTAGGATTAGTGGACAAGTCACACAACAAAAATTCTTAAAAAAAATTAAGAGCAGTGACGATAATGATATCATCTCCATAATAGAGAAACATTTAAGATCATGTACCAGAAGTTGAGTTCTCAATACCTTGTGTCGTAATACAAATTAAAGAGTAACTAAAATCAGTTTCAGCCAAATTTCCCAAGTTGCCCCAAACTAGATGCTACGAGAAGAAAATATTACCATATGCGTTTCCAATCATGAAGATATTTGAGATAGAGCAGACAACGATCAGGCACACCACCAAAAGGAACCAGTTTAGAACCGGTATATAAATCTGTCCAATGAATTTCTTTGAGGTGTGAATGATTTTAAGACGTGGGAAACAGCCTAGTGCTATTGATTGTTTGATGCATGTAAATGTGGCTGTTGTCATTGCACGACTGGCAATTAGAGCAGCAATATTAGAGATGAATAAGATCGCCCAGAATATAGAACCTGAAAAAAACAAAGAGTAACAAACAGTTAGAAACGTGAAATGAGCGGCAAAATCAAGCCAGCAAATGAAGGAATACCCTTGTTGATCTTGACGTACTGTGGAAGCTAGTGGATCTTACTTGGAACTGACGAAAAGAAAGCATCCCCAGCATGGCTGAAATTTTCAGAGAGGTATGCGGCTTGACCCAAATAACCCAGCAAGAGGCAAGGTAACACCAGAAGGGTAAAAGTAAGCTGCAGATAAACACTACCATTGAATCAAAAGTCCAGATGACTACAAGAGCAGAAGCAAGGGATGAGTATTTCTCTCCTTAAACTACCTGGATCGAGTGAACAGAAAAATAGCTAAGATCTGCAAACATGGCCTCCGATCCTGAGACAAGATCCGCATGTATAGAAATGAGCAATGACATTTAGTCAAAAAGTCATTCAGTAAGCTTTTTAAAAGTCTATCCCAGAATATGGAAATTTACCAGTAGCACATAGAACGCAACCCCCAAGTGCATACCACGCATTAACAGAGTTTCTCTTGAAAAAGAAATAGATATGTGCAGGATTGAATGCTCTAAATACGCTGCTGTCATATTTAACGAGGTTGTAAATGCCAATGCCCGCAAGACAAAAAAACCATAGAAGTAAAGCAGGACCCAAAGCAAGTCCCAATTTGCTGGCTCCATATTTTTGTACACTGAACAAGACCACAAGAAAGCTAACTGATATCACGACCACCTGATCTGCAAATGAGCCACAGTTAGAAATTATTCGCAAAATACGGTCACTAATCACTTGAAATGATAAGATTTACGTTAACTACAGTTACGAGTTACCTTGTTCTATAGCACCAACTCCAACCTTCAGACCACCAACAGCAGACATTACTGCGTCCAAAAGGAGGTTATAGTAAGAGGCAGTTACATGTTACCTCATACACATCGACCACAGGACAAGGTCAAACCATCATTAATCATGCAACAATGATGCTTTCAAAAGCTATTTTCCCTATAGTTGATATTACCTGACATTGCCGGCGTAACAACGGCATCAGCAATCACCATAGCAGTGCCGGCAAGAACTAAAACCAGAAGAAGCTTTTTCAAGATCATTGACGCCTCAAGTCTTTCTTTTATTATCAAGGATCTTTCAAGTTCTGGAGATGGAACCTTCAAACCAAAGCCTGATATGCGAGCATCTGATGGAAGTTGATTTGGGATAAGGCTTACATTTGCGTGCCTACAGATTAACGAATACAAAGCAAAAGTACCACCTGCATTTTATTTCCAAATATTAAGGCTTGTCCTAAAAAAAAACTTTAATTTACACCAGATAGGGGAAAAAGATCATACCTTCACCATCGTCATTGGCCCAAAGAACAAAATGTACATACTTTACAAGAGGGAACAATATTAAAGTGTATATAACCAATGACAAGGCTCCGATTATATCTTCTTTGTCATTAATTGGAGATCTGTTGAACATGACACTGAAGGTGTACAATGGACTTGTTCCAATATCACCAAATACAACCCCTAGGGTCTGCAAAGCAAGTATGAGCTTCCTTCCTATGCTAGAGTCCTGCAAAAACAGATAAAGCAAGTTCTTCAACTTAAACACTTTGCATAAGAACAAAATAAAGCATCAAGTAGCTCAAGAAAGCTAGCTTTTGTAATCAGATCGACATGAAGAAGAAGAACATCAAGCCAAATGATAAGGTTGGTTTTCAATAAATGCTAACCTCGATTTCGTTCTTCTGAGTTCCAGGGATTTCAAGTGCGTCGACATCGAAAGAGTCAACGGCAGGGCTAGTTCGAATCAAACGCTGCTCCACATTGTCGTCCTCGTCGTCGGAATCCATTTCCGGGTGGCGGTGCTCTTCATACCCCTCGTTGTCGTAATCATCATCTTCAAGCTCATCATAATCATTCTTCTCATCGAAAACCCAGCGCGACAATGACGTCGTCGAATCGTCTCCGGTCATCTCATCATCCATCTCAGACCCGCCGCCTCCACTGCTTCCTTCTTCAACGTTCCACATCAATACCGTCGGGAGATAAAAAAAACACTGACGCGGGAAGGTAGATCTCGGGGATTGCGATTCAGATTCGTAATCTGATCCAGGGAAACAGGATTAGAAACGGTGGTGTTTGAGAGAATCGAGAGACAGAGAGGGATGATGATCTACAATGGAGGACCTGGCACGAATGAGAAAGAAGCTTACACGTGTCCTATCGGGTTTCAGTTCGAGACGGTTTAAGGATAAACCAAACCGAAACAGATTAGCTAAACCGTAAATAAACCGTGTCGTCGTCTAGTCAAAATTAGATTTTTAAAATATTGAATATCACACACTACTGCGATGAGAGTAAGCGTTGCGTCTACGACTCTTCCACTACACTCATCACCAAGATCAAAGAGAGAAGAAGAAACGAGAATCACCACCAGTCATGGCTTCTGCTTCCTCCTCCGCGATTTCTTCGCCCTCGTATCACTTCCGTTCGCAGGGACCGATCTTTTCATCGAAAACTTCATTTTCTGTTTCGACGGCTTTAACGGGAAGGAGAGTGTTTGGATCTATCAAAGCAGCTCAAGTGACAAGCCATGAGAACCCGAGACGGCGCACTCAGAACGTAGAAGGCGATATATTTGTCGGTAAGTAAAGTGTGTTACTTTTGTTGCTAATCGAAACAAAGAGAGATCAATAACGCAATCTCGCTCAATCGATTTTTGCAGACAGTACTTGCATTGATTGCGACACATGTCGTTGGATGGTACCGGTAAGATTCTCTTCTTTCGAAATCTGTAAAGCTCCTATATTTCTCTGCTCTTTCTCCCGTCTTGTGGGTCCTTTCCATTGCTGGTACTCTGAAATTGATCAACAGCTCCATGGATAATGGATTTGGTAGGGTAAAGCTCCTGATTTTAATCATTTGGTTCAATTAGATTGGTAGGGTAAAGTATTTGGGGATGTTTCATTTTTGGGTATTGGGAAGTGGATGTCTTAGTCTTGATCTCGAACAAGCACATACTAACTGATTAACTGTGGATCTTGGTTAGCTTTTTGAAATGACCTATTTTTGGCAAATCTAGTTCTAAGACATCTAGAAAATCATCTGATATGATACTGACTGTCATTACATTAGAACACCAAGTCAGTCATTTGTGGTTGCGAGAGCAAGAATTCACTTATCCCTTTACATTTGTTCAGCAAATTTATAAACAGCCTTTTCTGCTTTATCTTCACAGCAAGTATTCACCCGAGTGGACAACATGTCAGCGGTTATTAAACAACCAACCTGTAAGGAGGAAAGGCTGGATGCTCTTCAGGTGCCGTCGATTTTCTTTTTCCTTCTTTTTTATTTTATCCCTGATGATAGTTCATTGAGGATGTTTCTGAATCTTTTTTGTTTTTGTTTTCGATGGCACCTTTAGGCGCAAGTGTTCCTCATTCCATTCTACTTTCTAAAACCTAAAGATATATCTCATGTACTTTTGTCTGTGGAAATCTCTGCTAGAATGTCATAGACTGAGAATTTCCTTGATGATGTCAAACATCCCTTTTTAGAGGATTCGTGAACTTAATTCTGTGAGGTTGTCCTGATTACTCATGGTTTCGTGTTTCTTTCAGGCCTTATTATCTTGTCCGACGGGCTCTATTCGCACTGGAACTCCACCTACTGACATAGGGGAAGCTCAAGAGACCTTTCCACTTGCACTGGATAAAGACGCACTTCCTGTAGTTTCTCATTCCTTAAGCTTTCTTTCTTTTTTAGGATCGTTATTAGCTACTTAACTAGGTCTGCTTAGATAATTGTAAGCATACTTCGAAACTATTTAGAAATTGTGTCTTCAGGTTTTGAATAGCCGTGGATACAATTATCTTTAAGTTCTTAACTGATAAAGCTCCATTTAGAGCTCATACTTCCATACTACCCTGTTCTTATATGTTGTCTTCTGTTTGGCTGCCTGCTTTCGCTGAGGCTAATATTTTTTGAGATTTGTATTATGCTCAGGGCGTTTTTCATTGTGGGTTTCATTCCAAGAAATCTTACGGAGCAACTCCCTACTTGATCCTTCATCATGAGGGAAATATACTTGTTGATAGGTATGTCCTTGGGAGGCATCGTGGATTCTTGTTCTCTTTGTTACTATTACATTGTAGACGCAATGTTTTCCATGGTTTTTCTGTTTGCTGCAGTCCCAGGTACGTAGAGAAACTTGCTGGAAAGATTGAGAAGATGGGTGGTGTTCGCTACATGTTTTTGACTCACAGGTAGAGTTGGTAACACGAAAAGGAGAAATCCATGTTTTCCTTTTATAATCTCTCTTACAAGGATAAGCTACTTCATTTTTTCAGGGATGATGTTGCGGATCACAAGAAATGGGCAGATCGATTCAAGTGTACCAGAATTCTGCATTCTGAAGATGTATGTCATTGAATTTATCGCACCTCTCTTGCTCCGCACATTCTTGATAGATTTTCAACCATTAGATACTGTGAGAAAAAGCTTGCAGAAGTACAAAGTTCTTTGGCTGATTATGTTTTTGGGTAAATTTGAGAAAACTGGCTAGAGGAACAATTTTGTTACTAAATCCAGCTTTAATTGACAAATAATGGATCTTGTTAGGTTGAACCTTCGACCTCTGATGTGGAGTTAAAGCTGGAAGGAAGTGGACCATGGAGCCTCAACGAAGATATTGAACTTATACACACTCCTGGTCATACAGAAGTAAGTCTGTCCAACTGCAAAATGTTCAATTTTTTTTGTTAAAAAGAATTTCACTATGGTCTTGGGATATAAGAGCTTCGTACAAAATCACAGGGGTCAGTGTGCCTGTTCCATAAGTCCCTCAAGGCATTATTCACTGGAGACCATGTAACAATGTACGAATCTGGAATGAGCATTATAGAGCAGTACAATCATTGTTCAGGTAAAAGACCAATCTGTTGAATTTGTTTGGGTTAAATGTTTTTGAATAACCATTTAATAGTTTTTTTTGGGTCTCTGGCAGTGCCTCTCCAGCTCGAGAACGTAGAAAGATTGATCAACCTAGATTTCAATTGGCTAATACCGGGTTAGTGCATTTTTCCTATATGCCCTATATCTGATTTACTTAATGGAGATTTTGGATGTTGATGGCGATTTTGTATTAAAGGACATGGAAGAAGAGTACGTTTCAAAGATGGAGAAGAGAAGGCAAAGAGTCTTGAAGCACTTGTTGAGAAGCACAGAGAGAAACAACTTGTTTTCTCTAGCAAGTTCGGTAATGCTTGAGAAACTCTGTATGCGGATTCTAAACCAGTGAACCAAACTAAACCAGACCGAATGTCTCTTAGGAGTGTTTGTCGTACGAGTGAGTTATACTATTCTGTTTCTGTGTGTGCCAGTTATGAAATTGGCGCTGACACACGTGAGTGGTGTATTTCTGTGTAACATTATAAACCTACATGAAAGCTCTAGATGACTAAAAAAAACCCGTAAAAGCTTATTAAATTGACCCGAAATTCGCAAGTGATGTATTTTTATGGCTATTTTAACAGTGGTCTAACGATTTGTTTGTTAACATCTTTAAATTAATAACGTTCGTTTGGACTTTAGACTAGTGACAAAAATAAGCTTTCATCACCATAAACCCGCCACTAAACTTTTTTTTTAGCAACAAAAATTAATCCCCTTCATCCTTTCGGCAAAATCAACCAACCACTCCACTTAGTAAGTGGAACCTCATTTAAAAACTGCCACGAGACATTCCCACCCACAACAATATATAACTCACCAAACTTGTTATAATTATTTAAAAATAATATAAAAGATAAGAAATAATAATATAGTGCAATCCCTCCCCTGGTGCTCTCCACTACAAACCAAACAAATGTTACTAAAACTAAGCAGAGCATTAACGTTAAGCTATATATACAAACCTATCGTCTGACCAAAATATTCACAACACAGATTTCATTACGACTAGTTGACAAGGAGAAACAAAAAAAATAAGAAAAAATGGGAAGTGGAATGATAACGACAATGGCTATAGCAATAGCTTTCTTAGTCATCGGTTCTGACAGCGTCCACGTGGCGACAGCTCAGGTCTGTGGAGCTAACTTGTCGGGACTGATGAATGAGTGTCAACGCTACGTCAGCAACGCCGGACCAAATTCTCCGCCGCCGTCTCGGTCTTGTTGTGCTCTAATCCGTCCTATCGACGTACCTTGTGCTTGCCGCTACGTTTCAAGGGACGTTACGAACTATATTGATATGGACAAAGTGGTTTACGTTGCTCGTTCTTGCGGCAAGAAGATTCCCTCCGGTTATAAATGTGGAAGTAAGTACTTTTTTATATGTTTCTTAGTATTATTCCTTTTCATAGTACATATTAAGCATGCATATCTCATAATTTGGATTTGAATCTATTAGGTTACACCATTCCGGCGGCTTAGTTAAAGAGGAAGGATACCAACAGAATTTGGATTTGCTATAAAAAAATTAATAAGATGTATTAGCGTCTGAATAATGATGATGATGATGATATCTGGATATATACTGTGTCGGGTAATAAGTTTATGTAAATCAAAATGGAGGTCATGATCGGTGGATAATGAGACGGTAGTAGTTTGAGAGAATTCAAATCAGATCATGATATTAGTGCTTATATATATATATATATATATATATATCTATTTTTTTTTTTTTTATTTGGACAGTAAAAGAAACCTGAACTATAACTAACTCACTGATCCTACGATTAAGCTAATTAACTCGGTCGATCAATTAACTCGTGGCTCGGTCCTACTTTCTATCGAGTTTGAAGTTTGACTTTGAGATGAAAGTGACGTTGAGTTTAATAGTGTCTCTCATCAGTGTAGTTGTTTGAAAAAGAAAAAGAAAAAAAAAAACAGTGAGCGAAAACAAAAATAGAATAATGAACTTTACGCTACAACACTGACATTAACAATAAATAAAAAAATCTAGGAAAATTGATTAAAAAGAACAAAAATTTAATTAATTCACACTAACGACATTAAAATATCACGAATTAAATAATTAATTCAAGACAAAAGAAAGAAAAATAAAAAAGCAAATAATAAATGCGAAAATCAAACCCACAGGCCACACAGACACAGGTAACAAAACCACGTCCAGTTTAAAACAATACTGCTTACGGTCTCCTTCTTCAGCCTCTTGTTTTCCTTCTGTATCACTTTCTCGACTCTCACCTTTATAAACCCAATCCTGCACTCAACTCCACATACACATAGCTAAATCCAAAGATCAGGACACACAATTGTTTACCTAAAAGATTTTTAAAAAAAGAAGAAAAACAAGATGAACGCCGGAAAGCGAGCTTCGTGGGCGGTGGCGACAGCGATCGCGGTGGTGGAAGTGCTCAAGGACCAAGGCGTTGCTCGGTGGAATTACCCTCTCCGTTTACTCCACAAAAATGCCATGGCTCACGTCCGTACCATCACTATCCCACCTCGTCCCTCTCCTTCTTCTTCTTCTTCTTCTTCTTCTTCTTCTTCTTCTTCTTCTTCTTCTTCTTCTTCTTCGGCTGATTTCATCAGATCCAAAAAGGCCAAGACCACATCCTTTGAGAAAGCTATGGGGCTTAGCTGCTTTGGTCCAACCACCGTCAGATTTTAAATCTCTCCCATTGTATTTCCTATGATTCGAATGTGCGTCTCTCTATATGACTTGTTTTTTATTTAGCCATATATATAATCGTCATTAGGTCCACCACTGCTTCAACTTTGGAACCATTGTTCTAACATTCATCAGCTTTAAACAACTTTTATCAATTTTGAAATAAATCTCCCTTATGATCAATTGTGAGCCACAAGGATACATCATTTCTATCTCGGTCAGTAGCACCAGATTCTTTATGGTATAGGACTTTTTTTTTTTTCCGGCTTAACACTCCGGTTTGTTTTGGTCTTAAGTCTACATATTAGAAACCGAACCAGAACTATTTTTCTGAAAATAAATCTCATTATGTATAGTCTGGTTGATTCATAAATCATTGTAGACACAATAAAGTCCATATATATTATTGTGACAAAAAAAAAAGGAGTCCAAATAGAGCTGTAACATCACATAAAACAACGTCTAGCATAGAGGCAGCGGACGCAGTTGGTTGTGTGGTGGGACAAGCTGAGAATATGCCACTTTAATGGTGTCCATCGATATCGCACTGTCTGTTTATATATATTCAACCATTTTGGTCAAAACCACTTTGCCAAGTTCCTACTTAATAAAGATAAGCCTCATTATCACCAAAACCACACACCACGCGGATAATTCAACTACCCTTACCCTAACACAGCTAAACCTAATCAATACAATTTAATATTATACCGACTTCGTGAGGGTCATATGCTTTTATTTTGTTTTTACCAAAGTATATAACGATTAGACCTGTATTTGCAGTCTGAAATTCATACAAGTTTTCTGTAGACGAATTTTTATGGCTTACTTGTTTTAAATATTTGATTTTCTTTTTACAGAAATATACTTAAAAAATTGTTACATAAAAAGAAATCAATTTATCTCGGTGAAATGAAGATGATAGATACCGTCGACCTACTTTTGTTGACCAAATTTGATTCTAAAGAAAGAAAGCAAAAGAGAGAACAAAGACGAAGACTCTCATCCTCTTTTCTCTCTTTTTTTTTTCCCCTTCTCTCTCTCTTTTTTCTCTCTAGCTTGTGGATGATCTTGAAGCAAGAATCATGAGCTTCCTTCACAGATTTCTGTCGGAGGATATGACCAACTGTATATCGGCGGATTGCATCGAAGAGTCCAAAGATTCAGGACCTTGTTCCTCCATTTGTCTTAGCGAGTGTCCTCTCATCTGCAAGATCGCCGTAGCCTCAGGTAATTCTCCACCTCCGGTAGCTCACCACGACGATAACTTAAAGAGGATCTTAATCATCGGGGCTTCGTCTACCATCACAACTCTGTTTCTCCTTACTTTTCTCCTCCTCTGCTTCAAGTTTTATCAAAGGAGGAGGAGATCAATAGCAATATCAAGAAGATGGAGTATGGAAGAGGCTAGGAATTGGGATCTTGATGGGCCGTCGCCGGTTATCATCGATCATCCGATTTGGCATATCAGAACCATTGGTTTGAATCCCATGGTTATAAGCTCGATCAAAGTGTGCAAGTACAGTAAAAGCGACGGCGTTGTGGAACGGATTGTTCGGTTTGTTTAAGCGAATTCGAAGAAGAAGAGACGCTTAGATTGCTGCCAAAGTGTAGACATGCTTTTCATCTTTCTTGTATTGATACTTGGCTTAGATCACACACCAATTGCCCGCTTTGTCGTGCTCCTATTGTCGTGTCCAACACGGTAAATGATGATGATAGAGAGGATGTGCAGGAGATCCTTGTGAGGATCCCAGAGGAAAATGGAGAAATCGATGAAGAAATCGATGGAGATCACGAGGAAGATGCAGATGGGTTTGTTAGTATTATTAGTAGAGATGGCGAAGCTGAAGAGTCGCGGCAGCGAGTGAGACGATCAATGTCGTTGGATTCGTTGGTAAGTCAAGCTGTTGCTGGTAGAGGAAAAGAGAAGGCCAAGAGAGGGAATATTGGATCTTCCATTGTTGGGAGGTCAAGCTTCTTGAAGAGATCCATCTCTTACAGTGGAAAGTAGTACGAGATATGAATAAAATCAAAAATCAAACCCGGAAGATAGATTATATGTACAAAGGTGAAATAATTAAGAGGATGATGGTACTCCATTTTGTTTATCAAAGCTGCGACTCTTGTCAAGTAAAAGAGTTCTTAATTACAGCTTCTCTTCTGCCACTCTTTGTAGATTAAGTAAGTTGATAATTATAAAATACAATAAGTTTCATTAATAAGAATGCTACTCTTAATATTTTCAGCAGTTATGTTATTTTGTCATCAAAACTTACTCTAAAACACCTTTTTCATACACATCCTTTCTTCTAAAAATGAAAAATCCCAAAATAAAACTTTCACTTCTACTAAAAACCCATAAAATAGACGACCCTCAACTTAGTTTTGCAAAATTTAAAACCCTCGTCTTCACTTAATTAACAAAACAATAAGAAGGTTTTGATTGAGGTTGGATTGGTGTTAGTATGATTTTGGTCGGTTTGATGTGTTTCCTATCCACTGTCACTGCTATTAGTGAATTAGGGTTTCTTATGTTAAATTGGGAGATTGTTTTGTCATCTATGCTTACGAATCATGCTGTTTTCTTTCTCCTCACATTAACTTCACGCTGTTTTTGCAGAGACACACAGAGAAATGTTAAGCAGGGGCTTGTTTTACTGAACGTAATTCACTTAGTACGTAAATTAGTAGTACCATTTGCTTAATTCAAATTTATGAAGATAGCAGCAAGTTTCCCTAAAATTAATCAATTCTCCTCCATCGAGGAGTAAATGCTTTTGACTAAAAGTAAAAAGCTACTACTACATAAGGAATTTGACGACGGTGGGGTCCAAAACTGACACGACACAAAAACTTTGGTTTCTCCGTCTTTGTTGGAGAAATGCATTCACATCCACTTCTTTAATTAAAAAAAAAATTATAATTTGAGAAGGAGGACCTCCTCTTCTCTCTTTCAAGATGAATGCTCTTCAGATGCCTTGCCCCTTGTTGTTCCAGATTCGAAATACCCAACTTTCCTTTCTATAACTCCTCTCTTTCATGGCTGCCTCTCCCACGCACTTGTCTATCTCCCTTGATCCTACTTCTTCTTCTTCTTCTTCTTCTTCCACGTCTCTCTTTCATCTCCAAAACCAATCGGTATGTGTCAAAGTCTCTCCCCCTTCTCTCTCTCTCACTCTCTTTCTTCGTCGGAATAATTAAGTAATCGTGGGTTTGTTTCTTCTGTTGCATTTTGATTCAGATCTTCCGCTCCAAGGACAATTTTGAGAAAACCCAATTGAGAATTCCGGCTTCCTTTAGGTAATTTCTGGCCTTTAGCGACTTTTCTGTTTGATACCGTTAGGATAATGATTTGTAATTCTGATTTGGGATTGCTCATGTATCTGATTACTCAAAAAAACATCATGTTTTAGTTTCTTAGGCTATATAATAGTAGCTTGTCTCTTTTAAGATTTTCAAAGAAGATTTGTTTTTTATGCTTCGGATTCAGTTTATTTGTGTGGTGTTTGCAGAAGAAAAACTGTCAACTTGCAACTGATGGCTTCAGGAAAGATACCTGGACTGACTCAGGAAGCTAATGACTGTACCTATGAGGTTACAACTGATAGACAAAATAGCACTGATGTATTTGACGACATGAAACAGCGGTTCCTAGCCTTCAAGAAGCTCAAGTACATGTAAGTGGCAGAGAACCAATTCCTTGCTTCTTTACATGGTTTATGGAGGGTTTGATTGGCTTTCTGTCATCTCATCCAATGAACAGGGATAACTTGGAACACTTCAAAAAACTGGCAGATGCTCAAGCTCCAAAGGTAGCTTTAATTTTTTTTGTATTGTTCATGGATGGCTTGAGATTCTTTTATGTGGTTTAAATGTTGCCTGGAGAAGGGAACTGTTGCTAACACTTTAAGCAACAGTTTCTGGTGATTGCTTGTGCAGACTCTAGGGTTTGTCCTTCCGCCGTCCTGGGATTCCAACCGGGTGAAGCATTCACTGTTCGTAACATTGCAAATTTAGTACCTACATATGAGGTACACGACTTTGTGCATACCATACCGCCACTTTTGCTTTACGGGCTGGTTCACATCTGATCTAATTGCATTTGCCTGCTGCAGTCTGGACCTACTGAAACAAAAGCCGCTCTCGAGTTCTCTGTGAATACTCTTAACGTAAGTATCTTATCTCATACAGTTATATACACCCCTTTAATAAAAACATATGTATGCAAGTAAATCTAAAGGCAACATACACCACATAAACACAATGTGTAAATACATTTTTTATATATTACACTCATTATGATTCTTTGTCTCATTGAAGAGTTGGGGAGTAATCTATTAAACTTGTAGGTGGAGAACATCTTAGTTATTGGCCATAGCCGCTGTGGAGGAATTCAAGCTTTAATGGGCATGGGAGACGAAGTAGATTCCAGGTTTTGATCAGCTCTTTGATCACTCTATCGGAAAAAAAAAAACATTTATTAATTGTTGATCTTAGCCATATTGCATTTTCCCTGATAACAGTAGTTTCATACAAAACTGGGTAGTTGTGGGGAAAAAGGCAAAGGAAAGCACAAAAGCTGTTGCTTCAAGCCTCCATTTTGATCATCAGTGCCAACATTGTGAAAAGGTGATGTCTTTTGGTAAATCAGTGTAACTTATATCATCTACTAATCGATGAACTTATATATAATGTACAAGCGTGCAGGTGTCGATAAATCAGTCATTAGAAAAGCTGCTCGGTTATCCGTGGATAGAAGAGAAAGTGCGGAAAGGATCACTGTCGCTCCATGGCGGGTACTATGATTTTGTGAACTGTACATTTGAGAAATGGACCGTCGATTATGGAGGAAGCAGAGGTAAGAAAGAAGGCAGTGGGATTGCTGTTAAAAACCGGTCAGTTTGGTGATGACTAATGACCATCACAATCTTCATAGGGTTTTTGCTTTCATAATTTTGAGAAACATCAGAGACCCCTTTGGAATGGGATCATCTTATGTGTTTGTTGCAGTTGTGCTTTGAAATCATTTCCTAAAACTTGGGGAGATCCCTTCAGGGAATAATGTTTGTGTTTTTGTGTTTTTTTCTTTTGGTTTTCTTGATAATAATCATTTTTTTTGTCCATTGTAGAGGTATACGAAACAGGGACAAAAGAAAAAGACTTTAATACACCAACATAGTATATGAATGGGATTATTAGTTTTATTTGATCGACTTTGCAATACTAGATCCCGCTCGATCTCGCTCATTTATTATATAGTTACAAATTAAAGAAGCCGAGTAATGTTACAGTCAATACACATCAATCCTATAGCCCACCAATACATATTCAGTTAAGCTTGTGTTTATATAGGAGCAAACTCAAAAGAGATAACGAGTACAACTTGATTTCATTTGACTGTTTTTTTTTTTCCTTCTTTTTATAGATTTACCTAATGGTTTCATTATTAGGAATAGGAACGGTTAATATTGTTAAATTTTTTATTTACTTTGAATATATGTTAGTTGTACCAACAAAAGATATCCATAAGTTATTAGAGCTGACCAAACCTCATCAAATTGCACTATTTTCCATCATCATCAACGACATACATCTAACGAACCATCACCGTGCTTCTCTTCCGGAATCTCCTGCTTCTTTCTAATGCTCAACTTCTCCAAAACGCTTCTCGCCCACTCACCAAAATAAGCCTCATTGTGTCCGATCATAGCGTTCTTATAGACCGACATACATCGCCTGTCGGTATCAGGAAACTGACACATTTCCCCAACGGGGTCATGCCAAGAGCCTTCATGTCTCATCCCTGACCAATTAGCTTCCCACTGGAACACAAGCTGACCAACTCCTGCAAGCTTAAGCCATCCTTTGGGGAAAAACTCCATCACACTGCTATTTTTATCCATTAGAAACAAGTTAGTGAGCTGTGCACCATGTGGTGATACTAACACATCGGTCTTCTTCATCAGCTCCACTTGCTCACAAAATGTTAGATTATTCGAATATGAAACATTTAATTCACATCCATCTACTCTCCCACACTCTCTCTTAAAGACATCGATCACCGTTGACTCGTTTCTGAAAGATCTCGATCCGGTTCTCAATAGCAATGTCATACCGATTCGCGGTTTTGATGTCTCGGATGAGCTGATGTTACAGTAGTTTCTCGCTTTGCATCTAACGTGGTCGAAAACCTCCATCCTTCTCTCCCTTGACATTCCACCTTCATTGTGTCTCATAACAACAGCCTTCTCAAAGCAAACCGGCCTGTTCTCATCTGCAAACCGTAATATTTCCGGTTCTTGACCGTAAGTCGCTGTGATGATCTCGCTCAACCAATGCCCCATCCCGAACCTTAGTTCTCCCCAGTGGTATAAAACCCATCTTTGAGGCTTTTCACATTGGTTTCTTAAGCTCCAAGAAACAAATGGGACTACCGCCGTTAGTCCATGCCACAAGTTACCGTAATCGTATTGATTATAAGACACAAACGTCAAGCCCTCCTGGAGAATGGCATTAACCGGAAGGGCTTCAGGCCATGCGAGCGCGTAGTAGTTCCATGCCCCGTCATGCTCTCAGTGCCGGTTTAATGATTTTAAATGCCCTAAGCAAAACTAAATTTTTTTTTCCATATATTTTATCTAAAATTGTAAAGAGTTAATATAAAATAAAAAAATCATAGTTAAAACTTGACAAAATAATCTAATTCCAAAGAAACCATCTCATTTCATAAACGATTTTCAAAACAAAAACAGTAAAAATACAATTATGTTGTTATAATCCTAAAAACATAATTTTATTAGTAAAAATAATATTACTTGACAATAAACTTAATATGTATATTTGTTAATAAAAGCCTATAAACATTATTAACAAAAGCCCTATAAAATTACTATTAAAAAAAGAGAAAAATTCATAAAAATATATCAACAAAATTTTGATTACCATTTTAATACATGAACTTTTTTCATACCCAGAATAATACATCAACTAAATTTTTGTTTTCATTAAAATACACTAATTTTTAAAGTGTGCCCATTTAGCTACACTGACTTAAGAAAATGTTAACAACAGTTAATTTTTGAATATTATAATTGTTGATGAAATATTATAAAAATCTAAAAGATCCCAAAAAATCTCAGAAATTGCAAAATTTAAATTCAAAAAAAAATCAAATTAATAAATAATAAAAATAAATTTATATTATATTTTATGAAATTTTCCCTATAAAAAAAGTCTTTACATATATAAAAATGCCCTTTATAAACTAGATGCCCTAATCCGTTGCTTCCCTCGCTTATGCCCGGTCCGGGCCTGTGCTCATCGACCCCTTTCAAACACAAAAGCCTTCCTTTCGAAGATTCTGAAGGAAATTCTTGATACTGAGCCTCGCCTTTGGTTTGGTTATCATAGAGAGAGCTCATGAACCAAGTGTGACCCTCGAGTGGTTTCTTTGAAAAACGGTAGTCCTTGAGTGGAAGAAATGTCACCGATTCACGTAGCTCCTCCACCAAGTAAGCTTTCCCATTGTGAGATATTGATTCAGGTTGTTGTTGGTGTTTGAAATATGTCAGTACGTAGTGGAGGAGGGAGTGAAGGGGAGTGTTGAGTAATTTGAAATGAAGAGATTTGGAGAAGAACAAAAACAGTGACAACGAGGCACAAGACGTTCAAGTAGAACTTAAGGGGGGATAAGCAAGTAACTAGCCTTTTCCAAACACTACCTTCAGTCATTGTGAATTAGGAGTACTGATTCAATAGAGTGAAGCAGAATTGGTTTAACTTGATGGAATTTGTGTATAGAACTTGTGAGGAACATAAGGTCAACCGTTTATTACCGGCACAACGCCAATATTTGTGGCAGATTTGGAGTCAACCAACACATGCATCCTCTATTTCTTTCCTAGTTGTACAATTCTTTATTGCCCGCTTTACATTCTACGAGGTTTTTTTGTTTTCCAACCCCAAAGAATATGTTAACTACTTTGACTTAGATGCATACAATTTGTCTACTTGATCATTACTGTTATAGTTAACCACGTCTTTTTGTTTAGTTTCCTGTGTTAACAGTTATTGATCATATTTGTCGATTTTCGTGCTAGATCTAGATTCGCTGAAATAGACTTTTTTAATTCACCTTTTAATATTAAAAAGTAGTAGTTGGCTAAAATACAGAGTATTTAATTACTAAAATTGAATATCAAATTATATTATAAAGTATATAAAAAATAGAATATGGATATATGAATATAATATGCCACGGAATTTTGTTATTTATCAAATTTCTACATGTTATTTTCCTAATTGATTTGGTCAAAGTTTTTTTTTTTTTTTTGGTAAACTAATTTTGGTCGAAGTTGTTATAGAGTAAAATGTGTCTGTTCATCTAGTGAATGGCGCGTGTAGAAAGTAAATAATTTGTAGTCTTTCAGTGATATAGATCTAATGTACAATTGTAATAACTGTTAAAAGTGGATGAAGGTCGTATTGGAACAAAAGATTAATTGATGGAAATGTTATTTTACTGTATATCAAAACTTACTTTAAGAAAGAAAAAATCATACATACTCGAAGTCTAAGTATTTGGTTGCCTAATTTTCCCATTAACACCGACATCCATCTAACGAACCATAACCGTGGTTGCGTTCTACAACATCTCTCATCTTTCTTACAATAAACTTACCCAAAACGCTTCTCGCCCACTCGGCAAAGTAAGTCTCATTGTATCCGATCTTACCGTTCTTGTAGACCGACATACATCGCCTAGCTGCATGTATCGGGAAAAAACTGACATATTTCCCCAACCGGATCGTGCCACGTGCCTTCGTATCTCATTCCTGACCAGTTAGCTCCCCAATGGTACACAAGTTGACCAACTCCTGCAAGCTTAACCCATCCTTTAGGTAAAAACTCCATCACGCTACTGTTCCTATCCATTAGAACCAAATTAGTAAGAAGCTGTGCACCATGTGGTGATGATACTAACACATCAGTCATCTCATCAGCTCCACTTGCTCACAAAATGTCAGATTATCTGAATAAGAAACCTTCAATTCACACCCTTCTACACTTGTACACTCTCTGTTAAAGACATCGATCGATCACGGCTGACTCATTTTTGAACGATCTTGGTCCGGTTCTCATTAGCAATGTCATACCGATTCTCGGTTTTGATGTCTCAGACAAGCTTATGTTACAATTTTTTCTCGCTTTGCATCTAATGAGATCAAAGACTTCCATTCTTCTCGAAGCAAACCGGCTTGTCCTCGTCAACAAACCGTAAGAATTCGGTGTTCTGATCGTAAGTCGCTGTGATTATCTTGCTCAACCAATTCCCCATCTTGAACCTGAGTTCTCCCCAGTGGGTATAAAACCCATCTTTGAGGCTTTTCGCATTGGTTTCTTAAGCTCCAAGCAACAAAAGGGACCATGGCGGACAGTCCATGCCACATGTTACCGTAATCGCAATGATTATAGGAAACAAATGTCAATCCCTCCTGGAGACTGGAATTGACCGGAAGAGCTTGAAGCCAAGCCAGTGCATAGTAGTTCCATGACCCATCGTGATCATCAACCCCTTTTCAAGCACAAAAGCATTCCTTTGGAAGAATCTGAAGGAAATTCTTGATTATCGTAGAGAGAACTCATAAACCATGTATGACCTACGAGGGGTTTATATGAATAACGAAGGTCTTTAAGGGGAAGAAATGTTACCGACTCACGTAGCTTCTCCACCGGGTACTCGTTCTTAGATATTTCTTGTGGTTCCTTTTGCTGATTCAGATATGTGAATAGTGAAAGGAGGGAGTGAGTTGTTGGGAATGTGAAATGACCAGATTTGAAGAAGAACAAAAACTGTGACGAAGAGGCACAGGACGTTCAAGGAGAAGTTAGGGGAGGAGGCAAAGCAGGTAACTAGCCTCCTTTGAAACGCTGCGTTTGGTCGTATTGTGAATGGATGTGAAGAAAGGGAATGATTTTTTATCAGATGAAATGGGTATAATGAAACTCGTGATCAGGAAAAGTGAAGCTAACTTTATTTGCCAAAGAAGTTGATGGCTTTGCATGTTTGAAAACGAATGTTATAAGATCTCCGCTCACATTTTAGCATCGACCAACACATGCATGCTTCTTGTTTTTTCTTCTACAAACAAATGTAAAATATAACATATCGATAAGATAGAAATCGCCCTTAGTTACTATTTCGATTAAGCATATGTTTCCACCACATTTATCCTAACCGGTATTTCAAAATCCGTCTGGTCATTTTCCAAAATAAACCTTCTTCGACAAATTTTGTTCTTTTCCAAAATTAACCTAACCAGAATCGAATTCAAAATTCCGTCTCGTCTTGTGGTGTGCATCGTACAGAATACGCCTCTATTCTTCTCCGCCCGTCGGGACTGTAACTCAGTATTCTCCCGGTGGCGATGACTCTGCCGTCAGTTCGATCCCGCGATAAGCGCGAGCAGATCGGGGTATTCGATTTCACTGACGAGGATAAACGTGTTGAAGAGATGTCGAAGCAACTCCTTCGGAAGTTCGATTCCCCAGGAACTGGAACTAAACCTCCCCGCGCCGTCGACAAGTATGACTTCCTTCGACTCTGTAAGTTTTTCTTCTCTCAGTTTTCTGTTGATTTATTCCTTTTTTTTGGTCGATTTGTTTTTTACTATCCTGGAAATGTGTTGGGTTTATGATAGCCGGATGATCAAGGTGGTCTTTTAGTTAACTTAAGAAATTTATTTTGTTGAGTTTTGCGTTTGTTAGTGTCCGGGGGACGAATATTTGATGCAAGAGTTGTTCACTTCTGTGTGATGTATTTAAACTATAATCGAGATGTTTTCTTAGAGTTAGAACATCAAGTTTTACATGGTAACACAAGACAAGGAAGATCTTATTCTTGTGTAACATCTTTCAACTGCAGTTGCGCAGGACACCCAAAGCGAGAGCAAAGAACTGGACCACAGAGTTATTGATGTTGAAGGTGAAAGTAAGGGAAGCACATCCTGGAGGGCTGCAAATGATGATATTGTTCTGGGTTAAGTGTTAGAGTTTCAATTTTTCAAATGCTAGTGCTAGTGTGGTTTGATCAGCATTCACTTAGAGTTTTGTCCTTTAGAATATGTCACAGAAAGTGTCCATAAAGAGGGTAACTGTGGTTCTCATTTACAGTTTGCCACTTTAAACAGTGGAATGAGCCCTGCAAACTATTCTTTCATTTGTGATTGAAGTATCTGATCATATAAACAAATGATTATTTATATGAGTTACTGCAGAAGCTCCGTTCCAGCAATCATCATTTCCTTGAACTTGTTTTTTTTATCAATTCCTCATCTAGCTTGGCTAAACTAATTCTGGTTTATGCAGTCCCAGCAAAAGAAGAAAGCTCAAGGTGTGAACTCAGCGGATATGAAATTGTGAGCCTTTGTCATACAGTCATGAAGGAGTTATTATAAGGATTGAGATTGTCTAGATTTTTAATTATCTTTGTTATACAACATATTGCAGTGTGACCTGATTGATGTAATCTCTGATGGCTCCCATGGAAGAATTGGAATCAGTTTATCAGCTTCATCATCTCTGTTGGAAAATGATGAAGGTTTTTAGCATATAATATTCTCTATCTAGTTTCTGTTATCGTTATTGTTTCTTCTCTCGAATTTGCTTGCTCTGAAGAAACTTCTGAATGATTTTTAGCCTCAACTGGAGAAGAAGCCACAAATTCTGCTTGTGATCCACATGAAGTTGTAAGTCTTTTCGAGTTGTACTATATATTAGAGATAGTTAAGGATCACAAAAAAATGAAAACTATAAGCTTTTCTTCCTCTGAAAAGTTTTTGATTTGCTGTTTGTCTCAAGAGTTATGCATCTGGGTGTATATGCAGAAAGTATCTCATGCTTTTTCTTTTTCTGCATTTACAGGATTCCGAAAACGCACAAGTTCTCATTCTCCCTGATGTTATTGTATATGGAGATATATACTGTACAAACTCGAAGTTAACATTTTCACGCAACTATATGAATGTTGAAAGTTCATCAGTAAATGCAACTAAAGAGACATTTAGTTGTCAGTGGCCAATAGAAGATATCATCAAAATTGAGTCTCAGTGGTGTTCAGAGGTGAGTTCTGCTAGATCTTCATTTATGGGTTGATGGATTTTTGTATGATACTTGAGCTGTAATTTTTAGGTTGAGACTGCCTTTGTCAACGTCCTTCTGAAGTCCAGGGATCCTAAAGCAGTTGACATTGCGAAAGAAATTTCAGGTTTACCTAAAGTTCACATTTGTTAATGTTAGTGTTGTTTAAGTGGGATGTGGTTTCTTAAATTGGAAATTGTTAGCTGAATAAGAAAGGCATACACATCACATTTCTCTGTTGGTAGCTTTTGACGTTTACAACGTCAGCTCTAGTCTAACTTACATCTGCCCCCTGCTGACAGGCATTGATCTCCTAAAATTTTCCGTTTATGACCTTAAATGGTCTAAAGAAGTAGAAACCATCAAATTGCTGGACTCGAGATACAAGGATATTTGGTTTGATACCATAACGTAAGTCATCAAGAAATACTTATTGGCACCATTGTGTTAGTATCTTCATTTCAGTTCTCCCGCTCCCTCTCCTTCCATCATTATTATGTTGGTGGGATATGACTCAACTGGTCTTTTGCTCAAGCCTTGAAGTATTTTTTATTTTCTTTTTCTATTTTCCTCTCGAGGACATAGTGAACAAAATATATATGTGCTGTCGTATAAAAAATTCTATTACGTTCAACTGTTTCCTCGTTAGCTAGATAGATTTCTTGGAAGATTTCAACTGTACAAATCTATTCATGAAAAGGGTTTTTGACAATATTAATAAGGACCACTTAAGGTTTAAATCCTATAACAGTTTTAGAAAGAAAGTGAAAGAGTTAAGTTATTAAGACAGGAAAAATATCTGGCGGGTTCTAACTTTAAATTTGTTGTTGGATGTTGACAGAGAGAGCGATGAAAGTGCTTGCAGTGGACACAGTTTGGGAACTTCAGTCACCAAGTGAGTATAAACTATAATATCATCGAATGACGTGGTTTATACATTTAAATTTTGGTAAATGTAATCTGACAACTTGGTGTTGTACTCTTCTTTTATGTTATTTTCTTACTTATGTATGCTGACCTGAGAGTTAGATGTCTGCAAAATTATGGAAGAATTTTCTATTAGAATCTGGAGGCGTGCTATATGATGAATGTGGTTATGTGCCTCACCTAGTTCCCTGAGATATATACCCAACATGTATATGCATGACATCGTAACACTTGGTGCTTTAAAATAGTAAATATATTTTGATATTGAACCCCCATTTAGTTTTATCTTACATCTGGACTGTTTGTATTCTGATCTTCAGTCTCGCTGATTCATTTGAAGATCTAATTTACCCTCAAGGAGACCCAGATGCTGTAGTAGTTAGAAAGCAAGACATTGAGCTTCTGAAGCCAAGACGTTTCATTAATGACACAATCATTGATTTTTATATCAAGTAAGTTACTATCTTTCCCATATTGACTTAACATTAAAAGGAAATAAAAAACTGTATCTGTAGTACATAGAATGCTTACAAGCCGAAAACTGCAAGACTAGGTGCATCATTTTTTCATGAGTCAAAAGCGAGGTCCTTCTCGTTTGTTTAAAATATGCAAAAACTGTAGCATGAGTACATGGTAGGGGTTTATATTATAATTAGACACCTTGTCGTTTCTCTCATTTATATCTACCTTTTCCATGCATAAGCTAGTTAGAAGAGGCTTGTAAAGTTGGGTTTAAGACGTGCAGGTACCTTAAGAGTCGAATTCCACCAGAGGAACGGGGCAAATTCCACTTTTTCAATTGTTTCTTTTTCCGTAAGCTGGCAAACTTAGACAAAGGTTCACCTAGCACGTTTGGAGGAAGGGAAGCATACCAACGCGTGCAGAAGTGGACTAAGAATGTGGATCTTTTTGAAAAAGATTATATATTTATTCCTATAAACTGCAGGTGAACATATTTCACACACAGAACTAGTTTTTTTCTTACACACAGAACTAGTTTTTTCTTACCGCTGATAAGACGGCTTACACTTGCGTTTGATTGCAGTTTTCACTGGAGTCTAATTATCATCTGTCATCCAGGTGAATTGATTCCTTCTCCTGGTAAGATTAACTTGCTATGTTATTTTCTTATGCTTTTTAACTTATTTTAACAGCCTAGAAATAAATTTTCACTCTGCTGATGATGAAGTCGAAAACCCATCAAGGGTTCCCTGCATCTTGCATCTGGACTCAATTAAAGGAAGCCACAAAGGTGGTCTCATCAACATTTTTCCGAGGTATGCTCTACAACGTTTCATTAAAGTTCGCTGCCATGGCATTTACTCGTCCTTGAGATCTGGGTTTCAGGAGACCATTTTAAGTCACGATACTTTTAAATATAGTTTCGAGAGTATTTGCTGGTTAATATAGTGTTGGGTGCAACTTATGCATAGGAGGCTGGATCCAATTTTTCTTTTGAGATCAAAGCTGACTATGCGGTGTTGGTTTGCAGTTCATCATTTGTTTTTACTTGGGAAGTCTTCATTAATATTTTATCCATTTACATCTTCTTACTCTTCCGTTTTTTCACTTTTCCTTAACATGCCTAGTCAAATGCATGGATTTTATAATGAATATTCGTTGTACAGCATAAGTGAACTACATAAATGTGATTTTATGTGATCACAGTTACCTACGTGAAGAGTGGAAAGCGAGGCAAGGAAACACAACAATTGATTTCTCAAGAGCTTCAAATCTGCAGCTCATCTCGCTTGAGGTATTGCTTCCTAAGAAGGATGAAATTATCTTGAGCTCCAAAACTAATATAATCCTGTCATGAAGAGTGTAAAGCTCTGGTTCCAGATTATCCTCGTTTACGTAGTACCCCTACATGTTTGCGTGCAACAGATAAATATGTTGATGAGCTTGATAGGTGAAGCTTTACTCTGTAGACATGTTTTTGTGTAACATATCAAGTCAGTTTTGGTAGACTTTCTTGGAGAAACATGTTACTATTCTATTATTGGAGTCAACCGATATATTCGTTGTGGACTTTGTGAAAATTTCTCTAGTGGCCTTTCTGATACGATTGCTTCATTTAACAAATTCAGCTCCCACAGCAAGAGAATTCGTTTGACTGTGGCTTCTTTTTGCTCCACTATTTGGATCTTTTTGTGGCTCAAGCTCCTGCTAAATTCAACCCTTCCCTTATCACAAGATCGGCAAATTTTGTAAGTTGTCTTTTTTCCATCGTCTTAGATTTGATGAAGTTGCATTTGATATTATTTTTGTTTTATATGTCAGTCGTTAAATTCTGTTAACTATTACATGGTTCACGAAAAATATTTTAGGAAATTGATACAAACCACGAATCTTTAATTCGCGTCTAAAGTAGTTGAAGAAAATTAGCTTCTGTGAAGACCTTCAATTTTCTTTGATATGAAATACTCCAGCAAGAAACATTGATTTATTTTCTGCTTCTTTTCAGCTAACTAAGAATTGGTTTCCTCCAAAGGAAGCTTCACTAAAGCGTGGATACATCTTAGAATTGCTTTACAATCTCCACAGAGGTCATGATCCAAGTATTCTTCCAGCAAATGCCAAAAGTAAACCACCTCATTGCGGAGTTTCGAACAGGAATGATCAAGAAAATGAAAGCAGGAATGTGGATGAGATTTGCAGCTGGAGAAAACCATTTGATAGTTCCTCATCAACCGTCCCACAAACAAAGGCTTGTCCCTCCGCAAGTGACATGCAAGATCTGGTTCTTTGCGAAGAGATTTTTTATGCAGGAGGTTATGAGCCTAAGTCTTCTAAGCGCCAAAAAGTCTTCATGTCGCCCATAGTGGTAATTTCCTTTTTCTCTGTCTTCAATTTAGATTATACTGCTAACTATCTTACGTTGAAAGCGATTCTATACTTTCTCTCAAACCAGGAAGAAGTTCAAGAAAGTGGTGAGAAAGAAACCCCTTTGCCAATGGACACACAAGAAGAATCTTTTGGTCAAGAGGTAGAAACGTTACGAAAAGAGGAATGCCTGCTTTATATTGAGGACAGTGAGGATGACGACACTGTTTCAGTAGAATACGTCTCTGATTCCCAAGATTCATGTGAAGTTGAGGTTAAAGGGGAAGATGATGATGAATTGCTTCTAGTTACTGGAGAATCCAAAGAGATTCCAAGAACCGGAGAAATCAAGTCTGATTCAGCATCGATTGGTAAAGGAGTGAACAAGAGTAGAGATTCAGCTGCTGCTTCTTGCTACGATCTTCTTGTATTGTCTGATGATGAGAGAAGCTCAGCCGCAAGCGATGATCTTAGAGACGAAAGAAGAAGATCTAATGTGATGGCCAAGAGGCCAAGGACTTGATATTGTAATGAAGATGAATAATATCGCCAATCTCATGCGATTATGTACATTTTCTGTTTGGTTTTAACGATCTGTTATTTATTTTCTGGTTCTCTTACCACCATTTTGAATAAATAGAAGATGAATTATCAATAGCACTCGTCTGTTATACGACAAGTATACTACTACTACAAGCTGTGTTTTTCAATAGACAAACAAAAAAAAAAGGTAAAAAAAATCTAGTGTTATTTATTATCCAAGTGGGAGGATGAAAACAGAGAGCTCACACAATCCTTTAACAGAAAAAGAAACAGATCTGGTCCATTCGATGAAGTTGTGTACTTGTGGTCACATTCACACCTCGTCTCTACTCCGATGCTCCACGAGCAATTGTTCCAACTCTTCCCTGCGTCGGTCTATCTCCTGCAACAACAACTAATGATTTAGAAGCCATCTCTGATTGAATGTTGCAAACAGAGACTATCAATACTTGCCTCAAGATCCTTGACAGCTTGTTCTCTTGAAATTTCCTTCTGCTGTCGAGCACGCTTCAGAAAGCCAATGCATAGAATTCCCTGACGGTAGGAATATAAACGGGGACTCTCAGATATTGCCAACAAAAGGGTAGCTGTTGCAAACCAAATCAAACATAGGCAGATCGAAGGCAGAATTGGAAAGAGATTGGCCAAAAGAAACCATAAGATGCAGACTATTCCAAGAATCAATCGTTTTCGAGTGAAGCGCATTCTGACAAGCACGATATCTACCAGAAACTAATAAGAAGAGAGAAGGTGATATCGTACTGATATGACGTAGATGACACCACAAGCGAGGAGCATGTAGCTTGCGATGTTCTGTAGAAGCAGGAGATCCTTCTTTTGAGCCATATAGTCAGGGAAAGCTCTTGTCATCACAGCAACACTGAAATGACCAAAGCAATATATATATATATGTATAAACATAGAATCTCATATAGCAACCGAGCAATGGCTGAATCAGAACCACCAGATTCACTCCAACACAAGAAAAGGAGGTGAACTTACAAAATCTGAAGCATTCCTCTCCCAGCCCAGAACTCAAGCACCTGTGTAAAGAGCAGACAAAGTTAAAAGATGTATAAAAGTAGGTTTAGTTGAAAATTAAGGAAAAGAGAACCTTTGAAAATTTGAGGATGAATCCCCATTCTGTCTCGGCGAGAACAACAAAACAAGCAATCAAGACTGCATAACACCGGAATATTCCATCGAATAGCTGCCAGGGAATGACAAAAAGCTTCAGACGACGAAGATCGAGAGAGAGAGAGACAAGAGAGAGAGAAGGATTACATCGTGGCTGTCCCTGAAGGAGCGAATGGCAGCGAGAACGTTAACGACAACGCAGAGAATGGCGATGAGAGAGGTGACGAAGCTGAAGCACCTGCAAACAACAAGGAAAGGGTCGGCTCTGTTACTGAGCCTCGATCTTAAGGCTCCGGTTGAAGGTTCGGCGGTTTCTTCGTGTTCCTCGCCCCTCTCCATCTGAAACCGATTTCCCCGGGAGATAATATCTCTGCTCCGGCGACGATCCACCGTCTTCGGGTGAATATTGGAATCGTGAAATCGGATAAGATGCGATGTGTTTGGTTACTACTGGAAACTGGGATTCTTTCACCCGCCGATCAAGCCTTCTCTTTTCATTCCTTTTTGGGATAACTGCTCAGCTATTTATTATATATTATTTCTTTTTAAATAATTTTTATGGATTATAAGATTATTTATCTGAAATACACAAACTGTTTGATTCTCCGATATTTCCATAAAAAGAACAAGTTTTCAAAAGGATTATAAGGATTAAGGATAATAATAATAATGCAATGATTTTGTAGTAGACAATGCAATAGCAAATAGAAAAAAAAATATAAAATAAATCGTTTAAAAACAAAATTACGTTTTCTTTCTTTGAGAGTTTAGAGCAGAAAGTATAATATTTTGGATAATTGCACTCTGTTTCGTTTGCTCTTATATATCCATCCTGAAAAAACGTTTACGTTAAGGTTTTGGTTGATTGGTTAATAACAAAACACATAGTAACAATTCACAATTCCGTTGGACAACACAAAAAAAAAAAAGCCCATTCTCTATCAAAATATCATCCACATGACACAAAACATTATTCCCCCAGACTCTCTCTCTCTCTCTCTCTCTCTCTCTCTCTCTCTCTCTCTCTCCGGCGATGCCTTCCTTATCCACGCCGCCGTCACAAAATCTCGCCTTCTCCCCCGCCGCTGCGGCTACCGCCACGTCTTCCCGGCTCACCCCCACCAAAAGACCTTTTTACCCCCAACGTCTCTCCGATCCTGCCGCCCTCTGCCGCTGCTCCTCCTCCGGCGGAAATCCATCCTCTGCTTCCTCCCCCGATGATAACCCTAGATGGGACTCCGCGATTCAGGATGTCCTCAGGGGCGCCATCAAACGATTCGACTCCGTCTTGAGCTGGTACAGGGCTCAGGATAAGGATGCTGGAGACGACGTCGTTTTCGGGGAGCAAGGATCGGGGGATATCAAGAACGAGGAAGGTGATTGGGATTGGGAGCGATGGAAGAAGCATTTCGAACAAATCGATGAGCAAGACCGTCTTCTCTCCGTCCTAAAGGTTAGGGTCCTGTAGACATTTACCTGGCTTCTATGCGACACTCTCATTTCGAACAATATTGCTGGAGAAAATTGCGAGATTTTGTGTTTGTGCGCAGTCGCAATTGAATCGAGCCATTAAACGAGAAGACTATGAAGATGCTGCGAGGCTGAAGGTGGCAATTGCAGCTGCAGCTACAAATGACGCTGTTGGCAAAGTCATGTCCAGTTTTAATGTATGAACTCTATTATGTAAAATGTGAAATCATAGTCTCTAACACTATTTTAGAAACTTCATTTGATTTTCTTCTGAGATATGTTCTTCCTATTTTATTTTTATTTTTGCCTTTGTGATAGAGAGCTGTTCTTGAAGAGCGTTACAAGGATGCAGTATACTTACGAGACAAAGCTGGTGCTGGGTTGGTGAGCTCGTTATTTGTTTTGTTGTTTCTTTCATAATTTTGAACTGTGCTTTTAGTTCCCTATAGGTGTAGAAAGCTTCTCTTATATATTTTGTTTTGTTTTGAAGTATTACATCGTCTTTTCTGTATGGCTTACAGGTAGGGTGGTGGTCGGGTATTTCGGAAGACGTCAAAGATCCTTTTGGTCTTATTGTTCAAATTACCGCAGAGCATGGAAGATATGTGGCAAGAAGTTATAATCCGCGGTAATAACTTATTCTGTCTTCTTAGTTCATCAGTTTTATCTGTGCCCGTGAGGGTTTTGTGTATCAAAAAGCCAATTCTCTCAGGGTCATTCGTTCTTTTGAAAAATTGCTTTATATGAAAACCCTTTCTCTCTCAGGCAGCTTAGTACATCTGCTGCGGGTGCTCCTCTTTTTGAAATCTTCCTGACACACGATGGAAAAGGGAAATACAAAAAGCAGGTGTTTTTTCCATCCTTAGTCTAAGTAGTTACTGTCAAGTTTGAGTAATTGGGATATTCATTGGAGAATCATTTTCTGTTTAAATTAGACTTATGTTTTTCTTTTGGGATGCGTGCTTCTTCAGGCTGTGTACTTAAAATGGAAGGAGATTTTTCCGGACGTTCCAACTATGCCTTCCAGAACTTTAAATTCTGCCAGGTTTTTGACTTCACCGGGTAGGAAGGAAGATGCAGGTAATCTTGCTGTCGAGAGTAGTGAAGATGAAGAGAGTGATAACTCAGACGATGATTCTGATCTCCTTGAAGAATCTTCTGGTTTCCAGACTTTCCTGCGAGATATGATCCCTGGGGTCAAAGTCAAGGTTATGAAAGTAACTGCGCCTGGAAAGGTGGACAAGGATTTCATCTCAAAAGTTATTGAGCAGATAGCTGATGAAGAAGATGAAGAGAACGATCTTGATATAGAAGATATAGAAGTGGAAGATGAAACTAAGGCTGAAATCGATGAAAAAAACTCTGACATCGAATTGGAATCCGTGACGGATGAAATCATTGACAACAATGGAGGGAGGGAAATCGCTGTTAAATTTGTAATAAGTGATATTGTTGATCGGCTTTCTGGAAATCAACCTCTTAAAGAGTCACTTCGATCCCCTGCCAGTCTGGAATCTGTGGAGAAGTCTTCATTTTATCTTCGGTTAGAGAAAGATTTAAACGTACAAGAGTCTAAGGGCGTGGAAGGTACATTAGTTGATGGAAAAGGTAACCGCCAAAGTAGACGCAGGATTGATAACATTATGGTTGATCTGGCCAAATCCATTGAGAAAGAGAAGAAAATTTCTCTCAAGGTTTTGTTTTGCTGTGTGTTTTGGCTATTTTTTTACTTCTTGTTTCACTGCAAAATGGGAGTCCCAGCTTATTCTAGAAATTCGCTTTGCAGATGCTTAAGGATGTTGGGGAGCTATTAAGCCTCACTCTTAGCCAGGCTCAAAACCGTCAACAGTTGTCGGGTTTGACGAAATTCCGTCGCATGGATGTGACACCATCGCTAGATCCTCTAGATGGTGAGTGAGTAAATTGATTGAACTTGACAGTTGTTTTGCATGTATCTAAAGAAAATGGAAACGGGCTCGACAAGTTGATGGCACCTAAGCTATTACAAGTTTATCAGTATGGCTCGTTTAACTGTTAGAAGTTACATTTTTTTGCGTGTGGCTAATGGGTTGGTGCGAGATTATGTTAAATTTTGCAACCGTTCCCCATAAATAACATTTTTTTTTCTCACATCCGATCTTATTATGGAATCAATTTTGAAAATATATGTTCATCTCTATCCAGGGCTATATATTGGCGCACATGGGCTGTATACGTCAGAAGTAATTCATTTAAAACGCAAATTTGGCCAGTGGAAAGGTGGAAAGGAGTCTAAGAAGCCAACAGATATTGAATTTTATGAATATGTCGAAGCTGTGAAATTAACTGGAGATCCTTACGTGCCTGCTGGGAAGGTTAGTTTCTTTGTTTGTTCTAGTATAAGGTATTAACACAAATATGAAAACCCGCAGTTTAAATGGTCAGTGTTAAGGACTTGCATGCTTACAGTAGTTGAAGGTGAAACGTAATAGAAGATATTGCGCTACCAATCTGGTGGAAAAAAAGCTGTTATGTTCTTTTTTTTTTGTTCTTCCCAAAGACTCTTTTATTGCAATGTCAAAATGGGTGGCCTTATCACAGTCGTATCTCATGACAGGTAGCATTTCGCGCAAAGATTGGTAGACGTTACGAGCTTCCACATAGAGGGCTCATCCCAGAAGAATTTGGAGTGGTATTGCTTAGAACACTAATCCAAATTTATCATCATTAAACATTGTGTTCTTATTGGATTTCTAGTTTGTGTAGCTTCATAATGGAGTTTTTCTTATTAAAAAAAATACAGATTGCTAGATACAAAGGACAAGGTAGGCTTGCTGATCCTGGATTTCGTAATCCAAGATGGGTAGATGGCGAGCTTGTTATCCTGGATGGCAAGGTTCCTCTCTTCATCTCTCACTAAACTAAAACCAACGTGTCCATGATCCAAACTCAAATGTATGACGTGTCTGTTAAATCATGGTTTTGATGCAGTATGTGAAAGGAGGACCCGTCGTTGGATTTGTCTATTGGGCACCTGAATATCACTTTGTGATGTTCTTCAACCGTCTGAGGCTTCAAGCCTAGTTTTTGTTTTTTTGTCTTCTCGCTCTACAATCAAGGAAGGGTTTTCTTCTGGCTATAACCATTGTAAGTGTACTCCTCGATACATAGCAGATATGAAGCCGGTGGTCAGAAAGGTAACTGAAATCGTTTCATCATTTGCAGATTCATGGGATCGGTTATGCCTAAGATAAGATTAGTTCAAGTTCAGGATTCGCTCTTATGTTTCTGGACCGGTAATGAGCTCGTTGCTTCTGGAGTTTGGCTTAAGGTACCTAAGTTGAGGCAAGATTTAACACGTTGAAGTATTTGATCATGCAGCGATTTAGACGGATTCTGAGACTTGTCAGAAAAGGAAACTGGATTGTAGGGTTGGAGAAGTCTATAGATATGTGTAAATTAATGTATGTTTCTCAGAGATTTCTAGTTGGATATATAAACTTGGCAAGAGTTTGTTATTATATAATTTCCTTGTATATTTTTAGTTTATATAATGCAGAAAAGAAGAGATATTTCTTGTTAATTGTCTTTGTTGCAACACCTGGAAAAAAATAGCACAAAGCTTTATATGTGATTCCAATAGAGAGAAGCAAATGAAAGCATTGATCTTGGAGTTTTGTCATTTCATTACACACAGAAAAGGAAAAAGATGAAACAAGACAAAAATGGGAAATTAGGAGGAGGAAACAGCTTGCGGCGGTGGTGGTGGTGGTCGGAGTGATCTCAACCTTGTCGTGAACGCCTTGAAGCAACAGTTCTCCTGGGAAGGCCACTATTTTGCGTTTCTTGGCGGCTCTCAGTGTCCCAACCAATGCTTCGAAGATGTTTGCACATCGATCGTCGTTGAACAACACTCCGAACGTCACCTGAATCCAATGAAACAGAGCAATCCTCAGGATCTTGTGTATTAATCTCAACCCGTTCACATAACGATTTTTAGATCTGAGACAACAACAACAAAAAAAAAAAAAGAAGAGGAAGTGGCGATCTTTCGATACAGATTCCAGATTAAGGGAAGAGGCATCGACGAAGATTTGAGGATTAAAGAGAGAGTAGATAGAGAAAAAGAGAGAGAGACCTTGTAAGAGCCATCGGGCTGGAGAGAACCAAGACGATGGATCTCTTCCTCAAGTTTCTGAATCTCCTCTTCTACGTTCATTCTTCCTTCTTCCTTGGGATTGAAAGAGAGAGATACGACCTTTCCCAGTTTCCAAATCGGAACAAGACAGCTCGATGACAGATCCTCTTCTCCTCTCTCACCTCCAAATTACTACTCTATCTTCTATCCGGTTAAAAAGACTAAAAGACCCACAACGCTTTTACATTTTCCGAAACGGACTGACTTTTTTTATCTTACCAAAAGTTCTCTCAACTCAACTGCTTTTAAACCTCTCAACTCGGATCACATTGTAATGTAACCAACTTTTTTTGAACCGGTTGAGCTAATCAAACTTCTGTTTTATTACACTTTATTACAAATTTGTCTATAAATTTTAAAATACCCCTAGTAACCTAAAAATCTTGTAATTTTTTCAAACCAATTAAAAATTTTATATTAGCTTTGGACTTGGACCTTGTAGAACACGGTTAATATTACTTTTTTTTTAAATTGTAATTTGGTTTTTGATTAGTTAACATTTTTTTTCTCTTTTAAATCGAGAGTGAAATGCGGCTTCTTCACGTTTCCAGACTCTAGCCCAAGTAAAAAATATTTTAATTTAGAGCATAACTGAAAAAAAGAAAAAGAAAAAAAAGAGCTTGATGATAAAGTAAAACTAGAGATATAAAATTAGCGTCAAAAAATAAAAACTTTGCTCTCTTATCATTCGTGAGAGGATCTGTCTTCTCGATTAACAAAGAGTAAGCACGAAATCGAGTATTGACCCTCTCTTCTCCAGTTTATCCCCTGCACGAACTCTACCCAAAAAGCCAAAAACCCTAGCCTTTTGATCATTCAATCCGCTCCCTCGATGGCGATTGAAGAAGTAACCGGCGAGACTCCCCCGTCTACCTCTCCGCCCTCTCCCGCCGCCGCTAACAAAGCCGCGCCGTTGGGATCCTCCGTGATTCCGATCGTTAATAAGCTACAGGACATATTCGCTCAGCTGGGTAGCCAGTCTTCGATCGAGCTTCCTCAGGTAGCTGTAGTCGGGAGCCAGAGCAGTGGCAAGTCCAGCGTCCTCGAAGCACTCGTCGGCCGAGACTTTCTCCCCCGGGGAAATGATATCTGCACGCGTCGCCCTCTCGTTCTCCAGCTCCTCCAAACGAAAAGCCGGTCTAGTGGTGGATCCGACGACGAGTGGGGGGAGTTCCTTCACCTCCCTAACAACCGTATCTATGATTTCTCCGAGATTCGTCGCGAAATTGAGGTTTTTTTTTCACAATTCCTTGCTCTTGATTGATACCATTTTGGCCAATCGACTTCCCAGTTCGTTTCCCTTTCTAATATCTTGATACTGTAATTGGCCAACACATTACCTTTGAATGCTCTAATGTATAAAGGGATCATCTTTGCAGGCTGAGACGAATAGATTAGCAGGTGATAACAAAGGTGTATCAGACAAACAGATTCGTTTGAAGATTTTTTCCCCTAATGTATTGGATATCACGCTTGTGGATCTGCCTGGTATAACCAAGGTGCCCGTGGGTGACCAGCCAACAGACATTGAAGCACGTATTAGAACCATGATCTTGTCTTACATCAAGCAACCTAGCTGCCTGATACTGGCTGTTACTCCCGCAAATTCCGATTTGGCTAACTCAGATGCCCTTCAAATTGCAGGAAACGCCGATCCTGATGGTAAGTTTTGCCAATGAGGATAAATCAAACTTACTTCTTTAGTGGGCTCTATTTGACATTACTCATCTTCACCTTTCCTCGTATCTCTATACTGTCTACAGGTCACCGAACAATAGGTGTTATCACAAAGGTACATATTCCCTGTCCAGACATTTGTTTGCTATCGTTGTAGTATGGTCGTAAAGATACTCGTCCCTGTTTTTCGTGTGTTTCACCATATTTTTTTCTCACTGTTTTCAGTTGGATATCATGGACAAAGGTACCGATGCTCGTAATTTACTTCTTGGAAAAGTTGTTCCTTTACGACTTGGATATGTGGGAGTGGTGAACCGTTGCCAGGAGGTAAAGCTGTGATCTTGTGCTTATATGTCTTATGTTTCTCTTGCTATCAAATCATTTCAATGCGGATGATGATTTCTTTTGCTTTTATTTTGTGGCTCTGCATTCACACAACGTTTAAATTTACTTTGGTCTCTCTTTTTTCATAAACAGGACATTTTGCTAAACCGTTCAGTCAAGGAAGCACTTAGCGCTGAAGAGAAATTCTTCCGGAGTCGTCCAGTATGATTGCATCATTTTGTTGACTCCCTTCCTGATACTCTTGCGATTTGTCCTGATTATAATTTTTTTTGGTACTATACAGGCTTATCATGGTCTTGCTGATCGTCTGGGTATCCCTCAGCTAGCGAAGAAGTTAAATCAGGTATTTACTGCAGTTTTGAGAGTTATTTTTAAAAAAAAAATTTAAACTTTATCATTGTTCAGTAAGACATAAGGAATAGCTTTCTGGATATATATATATATATCTATTATGAGATGATGTCAAGAGTATATTTCTGACAATCAGGATTATTGTTTATTGTGAAAGTTGATTCATATATTGAATTTTGTTGTTGTTGTTGACTAGTTATTTTTCCTTCTAATAGGTTTCATATCTGGCATTGGTACTTTTTACATTAGAACATGACTAATAGAAGCTAGCCTTTCTGTTGCATTTTTTTCTAGATTCTTGTTCAACATATCAAGGCTCTGCTTCCTGATTTGAAGTCACGTATAAGTAATGCTTTGGTTGCTACAGCTAAGGAGCATCAGAGCTACGGTGAAATTACAGAATCCAGGGTATGTATTTATTGTCCAATTTGCGGCTCATTTACCGAGTTTTGTTAATAATGACACTGTTATTGCTTTTGGTAACTTACCGTTTGTTCCACTTTATTGTGTCTTTTGCTCAGTCTTTTCGTGTGAGTACAATTTTGCTCTTCCAGACTATTTGCTCATGCATGTTCCCTGTGTTCATGACATATATGGATTTTTGTGTGTTTTTAGACTACCAAAAAAAAAAAAAAATCTTTAATTAGAACTAGCATTTGAATGTGTTCTTATTTGCGGGGAAAGACTGTTGTCCAATGTGTATTTAACTTGTTCTAAGTATTTACTTTTTGAATCGAATTTCTTATTTGCTACTTTTTCATTTCTTTATTACTTTCTTCATCTCTATGAATTTTTAAAAATCTTTAAATAGTCAAACTTATTTTATTCTGTCGGTCTTTATTTTCCTTGAAATCTCTAGGCTGGTCAAGGAGCTCTTCTTCTCAACTTTCTTTCAAAATACTGTGAAGGTAATATCTGAAGATGATATTTTAGTTGGGACAATGAATAATTTGTTCTGTGTTTTCTTTGGTTCACAGTGAGTCTCATGGTTAACTTTTTCAAACAGCATACTCGTCATTACTGGATGGGAAAAGTGAAGAAATGTCTACGTCCGAGCTCTCTGGAGGAGCAAGAATTCACTATATTTTCCAATCAATCTTTGTGAAGAGTTTGGAGGTTCGCTTGCACAGCTTTATTTTTTTTTTTTTCTCTAATCAATTCTTGCTTAATCTGTGTATGTTGTCGGAACCAGTTGAGGTGGATTTCTGTGAATTTAGACTGATGGACTTCCTTCGCATTACTTTTCAGGAGGTTGATCCATGCGAAGACTTGACAGATGATGATATTCGGACTGCAATTCAGAATGCAACTGGTCCAAGATCCGCATTATTTGTACCAGACGTAGGTTTCTTTATATATTTCTAAGCATGTTTGGATCCTGGTTGTCAGGTAGTTCAAGCATTCATATGTTTCCTTACCTTTCTACTTCCCGAGATATCTAATTAGAATCTCTTGACTTCAATCTTTCCTGCATAGGTTCCATTTGAAGTTCTTGTTAGGAGGCAGATATCTCGTTTGTTAGATCCTAGCCTTCAATGTGCTAGGTTCATTTTTGATGAGCTCATAAAGGTGAGGTTTTTTTTTGGTTGTGGATAAATGAGAATCTTAATTTCATTTTCTTCATAAATTTGAATTTCTCTACAGATAAGCCATAGATGTATGATGAATGAGTTACAGCGCTTCCCTGTCCTGAGAAAGCGCATGGATGAGGTTATCGGGGATTTCCTGCGAGAAGGTCTTGAACCCTCAGAAGCAATGATCGGGGATATCATTGATATGGAGGTATGTATAATGAATTGGAGATCCCCATGGTCATTGACGTCATTTACACATGAAGAATTTATCAGTTGAGATCATGTATTGTGTATAGGGAGCAGAGACTGATCGATTTGCATAGGATCCCTTTTCAATCTTGAGCAGTGATTTTCTCGTTTTAGATTGATTAGTTTCTTTTAAATGTAAACTAAATTATTAGTGCTGGTGGTCATGATTGCTTCAATGGTAATGTTTACTTCTTGAGTGCTACCTGCAGATGGATTACATAAATACTTCTCATCCAAATTTTATTGGTGGAACCAAGGCCGTGGAGGTTGCAATGCAACAAGTGAAGTCTTCTAGGATTCCCCATCCTGTGGCACGATCAAAGGTATGAAGTCATTTGAGCAACACTTGAAAATTAGTTTTTTGTTTCTTATATGCTCTGCAGTGTTTCTTATACGTTTAATTTGATGGAGCAGGATACAGTGGAGCCTGATAGAACATCTTCTTCTTCCGCAAGTCAGGTGAAATCTCGATCTTTTCTCGGCAGACAAGCTAATGGAATTGTTGCTGATCAGGTATGTCATTTCTTATGTTTATAGTTATTCATGCACTGTTGGTTGGCACTAAACGTCCATGAGGAAAATATAAATTTTCAAGCAAAAGAGTTGTTATTTGACACTCTCTCTATGACATGTTCCCAGGGAGTTGTATCTGCAGATGCTGAAAAAGCTGCGCCAGCTGGTAATGTTCTAATTGCATGCAAGAGATAATTTAACATGTTTCGGGAGATTTTTGGCTGTATGATGAATCTATGTGTTTAAGAGCTGGAGATTCTGGGTAGAGTTTAACTGTGGTTTTTTTGGACAATTGATACTTGATAGCAAATGCGAGTGACTCAAGGTGGGGTATCCCTTCAATTTTTCGAGGGGGTGATAATCGGGCAGTTACCAAAGAGAACTTCTTAAACAAACCATTCAGTGAAGCTGTTGAGGAGATGTCTCAGAACTTATCGATGATCTATCTAAAGGAGGTGTGTCTTCTGTGCCGTCTTAGGTGATTCATATTTTGCTAATACATACCTATTCAACTCGTACTGTTTGCTTTGCTTTTCTGAAGCCCCCAGCTGTCTTGAGGCCATCTGAAACCCACTCAAAACAGGAAGCAGTCGAGATTCACATAACAAAGCTGTTACTTAAATCATACTATGACATTGTAAGGAAGAATATTGAGGACTCGGTACCAAAAGCAATCATGCATTTCCTGGTAAGTATACAATCACTTTAATATTTGATTCTCTTTTAAAAATCTCTCTTTGAGGAGTTACAAATGAAATGCATCTTGTGCAACAAAACCCTGTTGCTTTCTAAAAGAAACCGAACTCTGAAGATACTGATACCACTTCTATATCATATTCAGGTAAACCACACGAAACGTGAGCTGCACAATGTCTTCATCAAGAAGCTTTACAGGTGATGCGATGCCGGGGGGTATTTTTGTATTTTTTTTTTTTGATGTTTCACATATGTGTTTAGATAGTCTCTTATTACTGGCTAGTTCATCATCTGGTGCAGGGAGAACTTATTTGAAGAAATGCTGCAAGAGCCAGATGAGATAGCAGTTAAGAGGAAACGCACCCAGGAGACTCTCCACATTCTTCAGCAAGCTTACAGGGTATGTTCTCAGCCAGACCTAATTCCGTACATACAATTTTCATTCCATATATATGTTTATATATAAAAAACCACATGGTTTTGGGTGTTAAACAGACACTAGACGAGTTGCCTTTAGAAGCAGAATCATTGTACAATCGTGGTAGCGATACAACAGCTGCGTCAAAACATCTGGACCTGCCGACATCTTCGTCAATGTATTCAAAGAGCAGTTCATACTCGGGATCTCCCAGTACAGGAAGAAGATCCAGAAGAGCAGGAGATCAACACCAGAACGGATACGGATTCTAACACGATCCAAAATCGATCGATGTCTCTGACTGTGATAAGTGATAACGCATTTCATTCATTTAATGGCTCTATCAGGTTTTGGTATAATTAAAAATTATGTGTTGTCAAAATGAAGAATTTATATAGGGAAATGGGGATGCAATGTGGTTTTTGGCTGTTAAAGAGAGAGTATGAGGTGATAATATATGTTTCAAATGCTCCCTGCAACAACAATATCGGGAAGCAGACTCTTTATTTCTTGGGTTGGGTTAATGAATAAAGTGATGTTACAGCGGGATACGACCCTATAAATTGTGGTCTCTTTTTTATTTTATTTTTTCGTGCAACGAGACTTCATAACATTTTCCCTATTAACAACAATCCAAAATCCGATCTGTTATCCACTCACTAACTAACTTTGTGGTTCAGAAGTAGACACCTGTGTTCTGTCATTCTCCAATTTTCCTTATTTGGATAAAACGCATATCCACCTACTGCTACGTGGCCGAGTACCACCTTTACACAATTTTTCTGCTTAGGTTATTACTAGTTTCTAGTTGAAATGTCAACAACATTTGCAACAAACACAAAAACATATTTTCTTTTTCTTTGAAATACTGTGGAAGAATTCACGAGTTCAAAGGAAGGTATTCTGTTGAGGTATTTGCTGCAATTGGCACATATGTTGTACTTGGCTGCATAAAATTGTGATACATACTTGAAGGACAACTCTTAAGGTTAATCACGTTAAACTCCCAACAGATATTGCATTAAATATTATTAGCAGACAAAGAGAGATCTTAATTAAAAAATAAAATAAAAACTTAATCAATGCATATAATGGTCGGGTCGCAGCAACATTCATCCACAAGGCAGCAACAACACATGGCCGCAAGTCTGCAAACCAAAACACACAAACACATCACAACGGTCTATCAAAATCGACATTGCAAATTTGCAACCCAATTTACAAAAAATTTCATATGCTCTTAAAAGTTCAAAATTTATCTGATTTTTCCAAAAAAAGTTACTTAATCAGTTTAACTCTTTAGTTTTGCTAATTAGACACAACACTTACAGTCCCTCGAGAAAACCCGCTTTTTGCTTTGGCGGCGGTGGAGGCGGTGGCGGAGGATAATACTGCGGTGGTACTCCAACCGGAGGCGGCGGGCCTTGCGGGTAATTTCCCGGTGCAGGGTAAGGATATGCATACTTGGGTTCGCTCATCTTTTTGCTAGAGAAAGAAATCACTCACAAGACTAAATAAACTTTGAAGTTTTTTTAAAAAAAAAATAGCAAAATTTATAAAATTAGAAGCAGAGGAAATAATAGTAGAGAGAGAGAGAGAGAGAGGAGAACGCGGATTGCAATCTTTAGATCGCGGCTTTGTCGACGTGTATTTATATTTGCCAGAGAACACAGAGCTTGAAGGATAATAATTCTCACGACTAACTAATAAAAATAATAACGTATTTATTAGGGTAAGAATTTGTGGAGCCTTTGAGAATAATCTTGAAAGTACAACCGACACGACACACTAGTGTGTGTCAAAATAACTTTAATAGACGGCGAGGAAGAGAGAGAGAGAGAAACAACGTTTGGGATTTGTCGAAAGTACATGAAGAATCAATGCTTTGGTGGAAGATTCTAGAGAAGAGAAGAAGCATCGGTGGTGATGCAAAGTTGGTTGCTTTTGTTTTGGAGTTTCTTATAATTGTTCTTCTCTTTTTTCCCAAGTTTTCATTCGGTTAGATTCCTCAAAAATTTTGTTCTTTTCAAAACAAAATTTTGCTCTTTTCAAAACATCGCTTGAAAAAAAAAATCTTATTGGATCGGTGAGAAAGTATTTTAAATGTTTATAATTATAACAAAAAAAATAATTATAATTTGATGATTTGTTTGTATAATATACTAGAATAAGATCCGCATATATGCGGATTTTTAATAAAATATTTTAAGCTCGTAAAAATAAATTAAAAACAAAATTGAATAATCTGTAAAGAAAAAATAAAATTTACTTTTATTAATATTTCCTTTATTTCTAATGCTTTATCTCTATATATTTATTTATTTATTATAAAAAAAAATATTTTCTTTTTTTGTTTTTAAAACTAACTTTTTGATTTATATAGATATTATGTTAAAATCTAATTGGTTGAATTTTTTTAATTCGTGTCAAAATCTAATCGATTAACTTGACACGTATCACGATCATGTTAATTAGTAACTTTGACGCATTCTACTTTATATAATAAAATAACATATGTATTATGTGATATACCATTACGATGAATTGATGTATTATGTGATATACCATTACGATGAATTGATATATTCCTTATGATTCATCAAGGTTCATATGTAGTATTATTTTAGTATAAAGAGTACGTAATTTGCTTACAAAATATTATTCTATATGAATTATTTCATCGTGAAAACTTGCTTAATGGTCTTAATTATCTGAGATGTAGTGGGTTATTTTGTAGCTTTATGTTTTGGTCCTAAGTCCACGACTATTGAGTTGCGCACTAACACGGTACTTGCACAAGTTGTTTTTCTTATGGTAGCATTAGCACACATTAGCCACGGCTTTGGCACAAGTTAGCCATGCTGTGCTACGTGTCATTAAATGATTGGTTATAATTGGACATACTTTTATAGGAAACAACCGAAATTTCTGATTGGTCCCCCCCCCCATATAGAAGAAACACACACCTACTTCCCTTCTTCATTCTTTATCCTCTCTTCTTATATTAACGCATGAGATGAAAATCTCTCCAACATTGCACTCAAAAGCCTTCTATTTTCTTTGAATTTACAGATAAAGAATGGTACCATCGGCTGCGATATTCATGCTCTTTCACCCTCTGACTCAGCAGATAACGACAAACAATACTCTGCAGCCACAACGGGAGCCGTCACCGCCTGCAGTAAAATGTCTTCTTCCGGCAAGAAACTCATCCGAGAGCTCTGATTGTTCTCGTTCCAAGTTTATACTTTGGCTATTTGGCGATCCTGCTACGTACGACGAGAGGTTCCAACGAGCTAATGAACTTAGCTGCTCGTGATGGAGATTTTTCATTTCACCCCCTTTTTTTTTCATACTTTCTTCTTTTTGTGTGTTGTAAATGAAAAAATGTACTTTATTCCTCATAATCTCACCCTGTTCTGTAAGTTATGCGATAATGAAATGGATTGAAGATGTTTTGATTCATTTTTATACACTTTATTAGTCATATCAACCGAACTTACGGTTACCGACACATCAAGCATTCCAAGAAGCCAAAAACAGAGTTAACTGTGAACAAACACCAACAGCTTTTACTTCTGATCGATTCCGCTTGGCCATGTCAGATTCTTTACAGGCTCGAGAATCGCTTCAACCTCAGACAGAGTTTCTTGGTCCATCCCCAAACCTTCAAGCTCTGTAACTGCTGCAACATTTTCTTTTACCTGGTTCAAATTTTTTTTTTAAAACACACACACATTTTGTTACATATCTTAACTCTAATTCCCACATAATTATGGAAAGTATTTTGGGATTAAGAGGAAAGTCTTAAACTTGAATACCTGTGAGACAGAGCTCATTCCAACCAACACGGATGAAATCTCCTTGTTTGCTAAGCTGTACTGCAGTGCTAACTTTGTGATCTTCTTTCCATTTGATTTACAATGAGCAACTGCGGCTTTGCATGCAGACTACACAAGACGATAAAATCAACAACGGTTTTACATTTCATACGCGAGAACAATTTGTTAAGAAAAGAATCACTATCTTCCATTATTTCTCACTGAATCAAAGTAAAAATCGAAATAATAAACCAATACCTAGGGACTAAGTAACTCATGAGACTAAGTAACTCATGAGAATCCCCTACTCTCCCAAAACTCAAATCCTCATCAAAGACCAACTAACATGTTAATGCACAGTCAGTTAAGCTGACGGGGAATTAGGCAAATCTCTGGACTCTCTCTAATCTTCTACATGCACATTTATCACAATGTTGGTCCCATTTAAGGAACAGAGGAATTGTCACTCTCATAAGTATAGCATTTCGTCCACAGAATATAACCCATCTATGCTCGATAGAGTGCTGCATGCAACGGTGTTCTAACACTGGTCTATGATACGGTATGTTTCAATACGAGCGTGTTATAAAGAATGTTAACAAGAATCTCATTCTTTTCAAAATGTCGAACCTTGAGCTCGGGGGAAGCAGGGTGCCATTCAGGAGGACCTTGTTCTGTAAGAAGGCCCATTGCCAATGGAGAAGCACTTATCACACCCACACCTTTGCTCTTCAAGTAAGGTAGCAGATCGAGTAAAGCTGAATCATTTATGCCGTAATGGCAGTATGATAATATCACATCCACTCTCCCTGGAGGCACTCGATCAAGAACATAAGTGAAAATATGTAACGGAAGACCAGTGATACCAATAAACCGGGTCTTCCCTTCCTGTTTCAATTTCTGGAGGGCAGGAATCGTTTCGCTCACAATCTGTCAGCCACGAAACAACAATTAGCAAATGTTGACACAGACGGTGAAAGTGAAAAAACAAACCAAGAGAGAAAGTGGTAAACCTGATCAAGAGACCCGAACTCAATGTCATGGCAATGAAGTATGTCAACATAATCTAGCTGAAGCCTATCCAAGCTCTCGTCGATGCTCTTTGTTACTCTCTCAGCACTGAAATCAAAACCTTCCTCATATCGTCCACACTTGGTCGCCACAATGTAGTCACTTCTAGGGACATGAAGAGCCTTGAGTGCCTTACCAAGCATTTTCTCCGAAAGTGTTCCTCCATAATACCTTCAAAAAATGAAACCTTCAAAAACTACATAACCATGGGAGAATCACTCAGTCGAAAATTCCCCCTTTTAACTACTACTCGGCCTCAGAATTCGCCTAAACATTCTCAGATCATCAATTATGAATCTGTTAATTCTTCAGATAAAACCAGCAATTAGTTTGGAAAGGTGATTGAAAATGTCAGAGATATAATCTCCAGAACAGATGAAGAGATAGAAGAAGTGATTACGGGGAGGTGTCGAAGAAGTTAATGCCGAGTCGGAAAGCCTCGCGCACGGTGGCGACGGCATCATCTTCGGCGACTGGACCGAAGACACTTCCGAGCGGAGAAGCGCCAAAACCAACGTTACTTACCTTGAGCCCTGTGTTTCCCAGAGGCCGAAGCTCCATCTTCGCCTGAGGAATTGCCATTGTTAAGGATCAACAAATCTTCTTCTCATTCAATTGCAATTGTGAACTGATAATGGATGAGATTGCGAGTCGACACTTGTTTTGGATCTTTCTACAGACGGCGGTGCTCAACTAAACCGAATTTACGAAATTACCCTCTTCAGTCCAACTTAGAGAAACAAGTGAATTGTTTTCAGCCTTTTTCATATTTTGTGTTTGTAAATTGAACATTATGTAATTTCTGTAATATATACAAAAACGAATTCGACTGAAGATGTTCTGATTAGGTTCGATATAACTAGAAACTTTATTACAAATGCAGAAGCATTCCAAGAAGCAAGAAGAGAGTTTATTTTACTTCTGATTGATTCCACTTGGCCATGTCAGATTCTTTACAGGCTCGAGAATAGCTTCAACCTCAGACAGAGTTTCATGGTCCATCCCCAAACCTTCAAGCTCTGTAAATGCTGCAACATTTTCTTCTACCTGATTCGGAAAAAAACACATATTTTATCATATGTTAACTCTAATCCCCATAAAATAATTAATATGGAAAGCTTTTGGGACTTTGAGAGGAAAGTCTTAAACTTGGATTTGGGATACCTCTGAGACAGAACCCATCCCGACCAACAACGATGAAATCTCCTTGTTTGCTAAGCTGTATTGCAGTGCTAACTTTGTAATCTTCGTACCCTTTGAGTTACAATGAGAAACTGCGGCTTTGCACACAGACTACAAAAGACAATAAAAGCAGCAACGGGTTTTAAATATCATATGTGAGAACAATTTGTAAAGAAAATAACCTGTGTATGCATGCTGCATGCAACTGTGTTCGAACACTAACACTGGAGTCGCTGGACTCTTGTACGGTATATTTCAAAACGGGTGTTATTAAAAAAATGTTGACAAGAATCTCATTCTTTTCAAAATGTCGAACCTTGAGCTCGAGGGAAGCAGGGTGCCACTCAGGAGGACCTTGTTCCGTAAAGAGACCCATTGCCAATGGGGAAGCACTTATCACACCAACACCTGTCTCTTATACACATCTAGATGTGTATAAGAGACAGCTGTGAGACAGAGCTCATTCCAACCAACACGGATGAAATCTCCTTGTTTGCTAAGCTGTACTGCAGTGCTAACTTTGTGATCTTCTTTCCATTTGATTTACAATGAGCAACTGCGGCTTTGCATGCAGACTACACAAGACGATAAAATCAACAACGGTTTTACATTTCATACGCGAGAACAATTTGTTAAGAAAAGAATCACTATCTTCCATTATTTCTCACTGAATCAAAGTAAAAATCGAAATAATAAACCAATACCTAGGGACTAAGTAACTCATGAGACTAAGTAACTCATGAGAATCCCCTACTCTCCCAAAACTCAAATCCTCATCAAAGACCAACTAACATGTTAATGCACAGTCAGTTAAGCTGACGGGGAATTAGGCAAATCTCTGGACTCTCTCTAATCTTCTACATGCACATTTATCACAATGTTGGTCCCATTTAAGGAACAGAGGAATTGTCACTCTCATAAGTATAGCATTTCGTCCACAGAATATAACCCATCTATGCTCGATAGAGTGCTGCATGCAACGGTGTTCTAACACTGGTCTATGATACGGTATGTTTCAATACGAGCGTGTTATAAAGAATGTTAACAAGAATCTCATTCTTTTCAAAATGTCGAACCTTGAGCTCGGGGGAAGCAGGGTGCCATTCAGGAGGACCTTGTTCTGTAAGAAGGCCCATTGCCAATGGAGAAGCACTTATCACACCCACACCTTTGCTCTTCAAGTAAGGTAGCAGATCGAGTAAAGCTGAATCATTTATGCCGTAATGGCAGTATGATAATATCACATCCACTCTCCCTGGAGGCACTCGATCAAGAACATAAGTGAAAATATGTAACGGAAGACCAGTGATACCAATAAACCGGGTCTTCCCTTCCTGTTTCAATTTCTGGAGGGCAGGAATCGTTTCGCTCACAATCTGTCAGCCACGAAACAACAATTAGCAAATGTTGACACAGACGGTGAAAGTGAAAAAACAAACCAAGAGAGAAAGTGGTAAACCTGATCAAGAGACCCGAACTCAATGTCATGGCAATGAAGTATGTCAACATAATCTAGCTGAAGCCTCTCCAAGCTCTCGTCGATGCTCTTTCTTACTCTCTCAGCACTGAAATCAAAACCTTCCTCATATCGTCCACACTTGGTCGCCACAATGTAGTCACTTCTAGGGACTTGAAGAGCCTTGAGTGCCTTACCAAGCATTTTCTCAGAAAGTGTTCCTCCATAATACCTTCACAAAAATGAAACCTTCAAAAACTACATAACCATGGGAGAATCACTCAGTCGAAAATTCACCCTTTTAACTACTACTAGGCCTCAGAATTCGCCTAAACATTCTCAGATCATCAATTAAGAATCTGTTACTTCTTCAGATAAAACCAGCAATTAGTTTGGAAAGGTGATTGAAAATGTCAGAGATATAATCTCCAGAACAGATGAAGAGATAGAATAAGTGATTACGGGGAGGTGTCGAAGAAGTTAATGCCGAGTCGGAAAGCCTCGCGCACGGTGGCGACGGCATCATCTTCGGCGACTGGACCGAAGACACTTCCGAGCGGAGAAGCGCCAAAACCAACGTTACTTACCTTGAGCCCTGTGTTTCCCAGAGGCCGAAGCTCCATCTTCGCCTGAGGAATTGCCATTGTTAAGGATCAACAAATCTTCTTCTCATTCAATTGCAATTGTGAACTGATAATGGATGAGATTGCGAGTCGACACTTGTTTTGGATCTTTCTACAGACGGCGGTGCTCAACTAAACCGAATTTACGAAATTACCCTCTTCAGTCCAACTTAGAGAAACAAGTGAATTGTTTTCAGCCTTTTTCATATTTTGTGTTTGTAAATTGAACATTATGTAATTTCTGTAATATATACAAAAACGAATTCGACTGAAGATGTTCTGATTAGGTTCGATATAACTAGAAACTTTATTACAAATGCAGAAGCATTCCAAGAAGCAAGAAGAGAGTTTATTTTACTTCTGATTGATTCCACTTGGCCATGTCAGATTCTTTACAGGCTCGAGAATAGCTTCAACCTCAGACAGAGTTTCATGGTCCATCCCCAAACCTTCAAGCTCTGTAAATGCTGCAACATTTTCTTCTACCTGATTCGGAAAAAAACACATATTTTATCATATGTTAACTCTAATCCCCATAAAATAATTAATATGGAAAGCTTTTGGGACTTTGAGAGGAAAGTCTTAAACTTGGATTTGGGATACCTCTGAGACAGAACCCATCCCGACCAACAACGATGAAATCTCCTTGTTTGCTAAGCTGTATTGCAGTGCTAACTTTGTAATCTTCGTACCCTTTGAGTTACAATGAGAAACTGCGGCTTTGCACACAGACTACAAAAGACAATAAAAGCAGCAACGGGTTTTAAATATCATATGTGAGAACAATTTGTAAAGAAAATAACCTGTGTATGCATGCTGCATGCAACTGTGTTCGAACACTAACACTGGAGTCGCTGGACTCTTGTACGGTATATTTCAAAACGGGTGTTATTAAAAAAATGTTGACAAGAATCTCATTCTTTTCAAAATGTCGAACCTTGAGCTCGAGGGAAGCAGGGTGCCACTCAGGAGGACCTTGTTCCGTAAAGAGACCCATTGCCAATGGAGAAGCACTTATCACACCCACACCTTTGCTCTTCAAGTAAGGTAGAAAATCCAGCAAAGTTGAATCATTTATGCCGTAATGGCAGTATGATAATATCACATCGATTGTCCCTGGAGGCACTCGATCAAGAACACAAGTGTAAATATGTAACGGAAGACCAGTGATACCAATAAACCGCGTCTTCCCCTCCTGTTTCAGTCTCTGGAGGGCAGGAATTGTTTCACTCACAATCTGTCAGCCATGAGAGAACAATTGTTAGTTAAGCTTGAGAGACAGAGAGTGAAAGTGATAAATTAAGAGCGAACCTGATCAAGAGACCCGAACTCAATGTCATGGCAATGGAGTATGTCAACATAATCTAGCTGAAGCCTCTCCAAGCTCTCTTGGATGCTCTTACTTACTCTCTCAGCACTGAAATCGAAACCTTCTTCGTAACGTCCACACTTGGTCGCCACGATGTAGTCGCTTCTAGGGACTTGTAGAGCCTTGAGTGCCTTACCAAGCACTTTCTCCGAAAGAGTTCCTCCATAATACCTTCGCAAAAACGGAACACTCAAAATCTACATTTCCATGGAGAATCACTCGGTTTAAAATTTCCCCTAACCACTTCGACGTCAACAGTTCTAACGTTTAATTGGCCTCAAATTTTAAATATGAAAATTCCTCAGGCAGAATCAGCAATTAGTTTAAGATGATATCCAGAAGAGGTGAAGCAACAGAACAAGTGATTACGGGGACGTGTCGAAGAAGTTGATGCCGAGTCGGAAAGCTTCGCGCACGGCGGCGACGGCCTCAGCTTCGGCGACTGGACCGTAGTGACTTCCGAGCGGAGATGCGCCAAAACCAACGGCGCTAACCTTGAGCCCTGTATTCCCCAGAGGCCGAAGCTCCATCTTCGCCTGAGATATCGCCATTGTTAAAAGGTCAACTAAACTTTGTAAGAATGCGAGACGGTGGTCATTGGTCAACTAACTGAATTTATTTACGCAAAAAAAGAAAATTCAGTCCAATTTAGAAATGAGCAGTTATATATTTTTCAGACTTTTTAAAAAGTTTTTGGAAAAAAAAAGATAGATAAAATGTTTGCCAACTGATTGAATTGAAACACCTGTCTCTTAGGTGGCTAAGATGCAAGAAAACAAAGGAGACGGTATTATTTCAAATCCTAGTCAAAGTCATTAAAGAAGAGGACGATGATGATTGATTACAAGAATCTTCATTTGTAAAGCTGCTTGAATCTCCGACATGCCTCTAAGATGTTCTCTCTGTGACCAAAGGCGCTAACGCGAACAAACCCTTCACCTCCTGGTCCAAACCCACTCCCTGGAGTTGTAACCACATGAGTCTTCTCCAGAATCTCAGCAAACACATCCCATGAGCTTTGGTTCGGGAAGTGAACCCACACATACGGCGCATTCTTCCCTCCATACACATCATACCCGAGAGAAGTGAATGTGTCGATGATTATGTTTGTGTTTTCTTTGTAGAACCCTATCACCTTGTGCATTGCCTGCAATGTTTTACAAAGACAAAAATCATATTGCATATATTAATTGTGGGAACTGGGTTAAGATTTGAAATCTCTCTTCAGCTAGGAAGCTAACCTCAAGTCCTTCTGGTGTAAGGCAAGCAAGAGCACCAGCTTGAGAGATATTAGAGGCACCATTGAAGCAAGTGCAGATAATTCGATTGAAGTCTTTTGCAACAGGGAAGCCGTCTGAATAGAGCAGCTGTTTCGGGATGACGGTCCAACCAAGTCTAACTCCAGTGAAACCAGCATATTTGCTGAACGAAGCTGTCTCCATAGCGACCTGTAAGCGGTAGTGCCCATGAAGAAAGTTGTTGGAAAAAAAATGGAATTTGAAAGTTACAAATAATCATTCTATTACCTCCTCTGCTCCAGGGATTTCAAATATAGAGCGTGGGTTATCATCAGACATGTACATTGCATAGGCAGAATCATACACTATGATTGATCCGTTCTTCTTTGCAAACTCAACTAACTGCTTCAGTTGCTCCCTCGTGGCAGCAGCACCAGTAGGGTTATTTGGTGAACAGAAGAAAATTATATCTGTCCTGCCAACGGTGGATAAGTCCGGGAAGAAGCCATTCTCTGGAGTGCATCTCATGTACTCAATGTTTCCATACTTTTGCACATCAGTGTTAAATTGCCCTGTCTGACCCATAATAACACTGGAGTCGACATAAGCCTGTATTACCGAAAATAGAAAATGAGAAAGGCAAAGTTCAAAAAGTTAAACTGAAGCAAATGTAGACAAGACTACAACTGAAATTTGGTTTTAGATCTGCCCAATTACCGGATATGAAGGATCCTGAACAGCAATTGTAACATTGGAACCAAACATAACCTGCAAGAAGTGGGATCAAGAAACAGCTGCTCAGTTTTCTTGATCTTGAACCAGCTAAGGATGAGCAGTCAGCGATTAAACAAACCTGGAGACGTGAGATATCACATTTGGCACCATCAGAAACAAAAATGTCATCTTCCCCTATGCCAAGGCCACTGTAGAACGTATTCGCAAGAGCAGCTCTCAGTGGCTGTTCAAATGTGTGAAATTAAGGCTCAGTTTGGATAAGAAGTTAACAAATGAAGCAATAAGTTTTTTACAATATGAAACAGGTTTAAACAATGCATAAGGTGGCAATGAAGCGTGCACTGACCTTTGCACCTTGTTCAGCACCATAACCACTATATCCCTCTATTGTGGACAACTCATGAGCTTTCTGCCAGAGAAAAAAAAAACATAATCAATCTATCAGCTGGTGCAAGATCATGAAAACTGAAAATATAGAAAGTGTAGATCTTTTGTCAACCATAATGCAGTTAAAGACATACTTGAGCCAGAGAGGGTGAAAAAAGTACATGAAAGATATAAGTTAAGATAAGGAGGTACCTTTGCCATTGCAGAAGTGATCACTTCTGGAATTGGCTCAGTTGTGTCGCCTATTCCAAGACTAATAATTTGTGCGTCTGGGTATTTCAGCAAGTGTGCAGACCTCCTTCTTGCAATCTGTTTGCATTTGCCAAAGGATTAAAATTTCAGATCAGTGCAAGCTTTCAAAAATGTTGACTTTGTACCGACATTTTCTCTGTTAAGAGAGGGAGCAATGCTTATGCTTGATGGATTAAGAGATAGATAATTGCAAACAAGTATATCACAAATCTTAAGTAAACCAAGACAGCAACAGGTTCAAACCTCCGGGAATAGGTATCCAGCCTGAAGTTTTGACATGTTTGAATTCCGTGACACATTTGTCTTATATTCTACATACAGAAAACAAAAACAAGTAAGGCATTCAATTGTGAAGAAACAGATGTAACAGCTAAAGAATGACCAAATCATTAGCAAAAATAACTATCTTAGTAATCATTACACCGAAAACAACATGAAATTGTATTTTTTAAAGAGCAGGAATAAGAATAATCACCGATCTTTTCTTGCGGGGTTGCAACGCATTTGCAAGTATTGGCCCGTTTTGCCATGGGTAAGCAAGCATTTCGAGCTCTGAAGCCAAAAAAAAGAAGAAGATCACACACAAGGCATAGAGCAAACCAGAAAACTAAGGAAAACAAAAGAGCAATGGTCGTTAGCAAATGAACTATCCTATGTTGAAACAACAGCATCCAAACATTGACTTCAAAATCAGTTTCGTCACTATTCCAGTTTAACAAAACCAGAGGATTAAAATACAAAAATGAAGCAACGCTATAGAGTTAGAGTGGACGAAGGACAAAAATACAACTAGATTCTAGAAGAATGAATTCCAACTCATCTTCATCCTCCCTAAATTGTATCAGCAGCAAACAGAAAGTACAGAAGAAGAAAAACGACGAACCTGCGATTGAAAGTTGAAGGGGCTAAGAAAGTGGATGAGGAAGAAGAGATCATCGAAGAAGCTAATTGATGGGTCGCCGACATTTTCACGCTTGGCACAAGGATTTCGCAGAAAAATGGCAGCAAATGAGGCAGGCAAGTGACGCAAGAAACGTGTTTTGGATTCTAATCATGTAAGAAGAGACTGATAAAACTAGGTTTCTTCTACGGTTTGGTGCGAGGGGTAAGCACCCCGGTTTATTCCAACAATTCTCCCTATCAAACCAAACCGAAATACTCTCTCGTCCCGGTTCGGTTTACTAGAATTTGTTTTGGTATTCAATATTTGCCGAATTTAAAACGACGAATTTGCCTTGTGGTCTGGTCTGTCTCTGACGACAATTTTTGCTCTGCGCCTGCTGGAAAACGCCGAGGTATCGCACGATCCTGGTGAAGCTTGATATCTGAGTAAATTCGATTTCGTGGTAAGTAATCTCCTTTTCTATCACAATTCAGGAGCAATTGGGTTCTCCCTTTTGGGTGCAACCTATTTTCGATTGTTTTGTTTTACGTTTGTAATCTGTTTGTTTTTTTTTTCTCTTCTTCTTCTCGTTGGTTTCGAACATAGCTTTAGTGGAAGTTTTACGATTGGAATTGGAAAGCTTTATGATTCTTGAATGTATTTAGTGGTCGAATCAGATTATTAAAAAAAAATGCGTAGCTTAGATAATAATGCTATCAAGTTATCGGTTCCGGCTTTGATTTACCATATTGATTTGACTAGAATACGATTTTGTTGGGCACTTCTCCTGATTTGGAGATTTGAGGTCTCAACTTTTTTCGTTTAGTTTGGGTTTTGTTCCTTTCTTTTAACAGTTGCTTATGTGGAACTAGATGGATCTGGAAACTGAAAATCGAATAGCTTCGATTCTCTTAAGAGAAGCAGCGGAATTGAGGAGGCAAGCTGAAAAAGAAGGCATTCGAGCATATCTTGAGAAGCCTAATGTAAGGCATCGACCTAACTCAAGATTTCTCACGGCTACTGTTCTTGGTGTTCAGCAAGGTACAATCTTTCTTTCTTTTTCCTTATGTTTATATTTTGCTTTCTCAAAGACTTGGTTTTGATGATGTTGAACATTTAGTTTTGAGGGATCATTGGGCACTTCTAGAGTCTGATCTACATCAGATTTTCAGTCTTGTTAGGGTTGTAGGATGAAGAAACCTTTCATTGTTTTATTTTGGGACTTGGCTACTTTGTTATTAGTGTTTACGTTTCTTATTTGGATTCTCTACGGTCTTTTCTTGTATTCCTGATTAATGGCGAAGGGAATCTAGTCTTTAAGGTTTAAATTTTAGTTGGGGCTGAGCATGATTTATCGTGTAAACCTGCATCTATAACTTTGTATTCTGATTTTCAAATGTGTTTTGAGATTACAACTAAACACTATAATTCAAATTTGTTTAGTTCACCTCTTATATGTTCCTTCTTTGCCCCATACAGCAAACCAAGCTGTAGAAACCAATGAGATGTGGAGGCTTCGGAGTGAAGAGATTGAGTTTGATGAGAGGCTCAAAAGAAAATCAAGAGAAGAGAGGAGCAGCAGTGGCCAAAGTGAGCAGAACAATAGGAGGAGTTTTGTTAAGAGATGCACTTCAGTTGATGAGAATGCTACTACTCGTTCATCATCATCAAGCGGGAGCAGAAACAAAAGATGGCAATCAGAAGATGATGATGACGTCTTAGGAGATGTCGAGATTGAGACCTTTCTCCAATCAAGGTATTTATTTCCTTTATATTCAATGTAGATAGTAGTTATGCTGCCTGGTCATTTCCTCTAAAACCATGAAACGAATTGGGAATCAGAGCTTTTGTTGATAAAACTTGTGATTCTGGTATATAGGGTCAAGCGTGGCAGAGGCTCCGTTGGTCCTAGGATGGATGAAACATTCCCTTGTCTTCCTGTGACGGAACTGTCAAGAACTTCTGAGACAGGAGATCGCAAATTAGTGCTTCAGCCAGAGAGGTGGCCTTTATCGAGACATGGAACGGATTCTTCTGAGGAGGAGGAGGTCCACGAGCGTGCTCATAGAATTAGAAAGGAGCAGAAGCAGAAACTTAGTAAGAAGCACAAATCAAAAGAGAAGAAAAGAGATGGGAAGAAGAAGAAGAGAAGGGAAGAGAAGAAGAGAAAACATGGTAGGGACTAGGTCTTCTTCTTGCCTTTACACTGGCAGTGATGTTGTAGTAGTAGGATGATCGTATTTTTAGCATACCATAGATAACGACGTTGTCGCTCATCCCTATATTGATACATTCCAGAGAAGCGACCAAAATATTGTCAAGCAACGGATAAACCTAAACCATTCGTCATAACAAGAGCATCCAAGACCAAGGTTGTCTTGAAAAGCATTTTTTTGTTGAGAATACAATACAAAGAATAAAAAAGATTAGCAACAAATAATGATACCATTACGTCAAAGCTTGACAGAGAGAGAATGTAACATCTTATAGCGATACAAGAGAGGATCAAGAGTCATGACAGGACTGGACCAGAGAAGGGTACCCCAGATGTCGCCTCCCGTGCGCCTCTCCAAGGAAATCTCAGCACACCAAATCTGCAGTCTTAAGAGACCCCCAATAACAATAAGCACGTCCCAATATAGCACAATGTTGCCGCCAGAGTTGCACAGTTTGATGTAACGCTGATTTTACAATGTTTGTAGGGAGTTAATTGTGCTTACTTCTTTTCCTGTAACTCCGGTTAGGTTGCACCGAATTTGCTAATATATTCTAAAACCATTTTAAGAGTGTTTAGACGTTGAGGTCCTTATAGTTCATTATTTTCCTTTGACAAAGGAGATGACGAGACAAGTTAAAGAGAAGAGGACAATTCTGTGTGTTTTTCCAATGGATTCATGCTCATAATTTTAAGCGAGTAAGATATCTGCAAAAAAATCTTAAATGATGTGTGTTTCTTTCATTGTTTGAGTTTCTCTTTCAAGAAACTTAGGGAAAGTAGATTTTGCATCTCGTCTTATTGATTTTGTTCTCCTCAGGACTGTTTGCTATGGGATAGATGCCGTAGAATGCGTTGAATCTTTCTTTAAGCTCGGTCTCACTCATGAAACTTGCTAAAGGAGGCGCAGAAGATCTTGCCAATGTGAAAATGAGTCTAGATGCTCTTATGACTACATTGTGTATAGCTGATTTTGAGGCCGGTGATACAATGGCAAAAGTCCATATGTACTCAGCCATAGCTGAGCCGTCTATAATCCTCAATAATATATTTATTGTTTCTCATATCTTTATTTTCCCCAAATAGATGATATGAGAAACAACAAATATATTAGTGAGGATTATAGACGACGCTGAGCACATATGGACTTTTTTAACCTCAGACCACAGTATTCTTCTTCCGTTGACATGACAAGAGTATAACAATTTATCTATAATACAAACCCCCCCTCCCCCATTTATCTTCTATGTCCAAATAGTAGATGGTTCCACAAAAAAAGTTGTATCGACGTTAACCAGACAGAACAACTGACCAATGTAAGTTTTGTGATGATGTATGGTTAACGGCAATACAACTCTCTTTGTCATATGTGATGATCGCAGAAAACTCTATTTTATACGATTTGTACTTCATCTTCCAATTTTATTTGGAAAACTCGCCTTTTGGAAAATTTCACCTTCTTTTTTTTTAGCAAAGTAGATTCTTTTTCGACGAACCCAAAGAAGAAGAAGAATATTGCAAAATCCCTAAATTCTCTAATTCACAGAGTCCAATTAGTTGAGAAGTGGCCATTGCTATAATTTGGAATTGGATAGACGTAAGTAATGTCGGTCCAACGTTTTGGTAAATTATGCAAATTTAAAAAGACGTGCATTTTTTGTGTATGATTCAAAATCACAAATGGTAATAATATAAGAAAAAATCACATTAAACTTCATAACCGTATGTAAGAAAAGAAAAAAATTTAGTGAAACAATATTTTTAATATTATTTCCACTTATTATATTTTTGTATGTAAAACTATTTATTAAACTCTTCTAATCAAGTTTTTCAACCATGTTTATTGAATAAAAACTCACAACCATTCCTTTCAAATATTACTATTAGAAAAGTCTATAATTGAATATGACCTACTTATATTTCACAATAAATCAAGAACATTAATTTTTTACTAAAAACAAAACAATTATACGTTTAGTAGATTTGAATCACTAACACTTAGTGTATTAATTTTATTTTTCATTTTACACTTTTTATATTATATTTTAATTCTTCATTTTATCTATAAAAATATTTACCCCACACGAATATGTGGGGATAGGATCTAGTTTATCGTTAATCAAATAACCAACCATTGTTGTACTTCCAAAAAAAGCAATAAGAAATAGAATTTATGCGTTTACACCGACAAATACGGGCCTTGTGGCAATACGATTATCATATTGAATTAATCATATAATATTTTACATTCGCTGAACAAGTGACAAAGTACGAAAGCTGGATACAAAGACTAGATATTCATTATCAGTGGTCATGCCACTGTCAGACTAACTACAATGGTGAATTGATTTAACACCTTCTTTTCCACTTTTTAATATTCCACATCATCTTCTCTCTTTTCCACCTAATCATTCAACACCTCTTCAACTTTTATCATATACAATAGTTTTGTTTAATAAAATTTAACACCCTATCTTACCACTCCACATCATAATCTTTATTTTTAATATATTTTTGTTTTCTAATTTAGATGACGAATGTAGCTCGACTATATAGACGACAAATGTAACTCGATTACATAGCTTGATACATATGCTTTGATTGGTAACATGAGTTACCATTGATTTTGTTTGAGTTAGGAGCATAACTCAAAAATGTTACCAATCAAGCATTATTTTTATTTTTTTGCATTAGAGTTTGAGTTACAATGTGTTATGGTTGCATTAAAATTTTGAGTTATGTCTTTGTAAAATTGATAACTCAACTCAAATTCTTAAATCATGAAAATTGTGATGAGTTAGAGGTTGAGTTAGATATTCATTTTGCATTAGAGATTTTTTATTTGTTAATAAAATATTTTAAATAATCTTAATTTATTAGAGGTTAAGTTAATATTTATTTTCTATTTTAAATAATTAGCTTAATATTTGTTATTTTTCTGATAATAAAATATTTTAATTATTCTATTTTTTCACAAATCTTTTTGTTGAAAAAAATCAATTTACTTATTAATCCAATATTTTTTTAACGTCATTGGTCAAAGATTTTGTTGTAATTTTTTTTAATTACAATTATTCAAACAAAGTTGTTTCTATATAGTATTAATTGATGCTTTTATTTAATATTTTTTAAGAAAAAATTACTTACACAGGATTAGATTATATGAATGCACATTAGCTTTTTTATTACTATCAAAAATATTTTTAATTTTGATGTATTTTAAGTTAGTATTAATCTATTTTATTATTAAAACTTCTATTAAAAATGTCAAAAAACAAATTCTAATAAATATTATCATTACTAATAGTTTTAACTTTATTTTGTTTTAAATAACATATACTGCAACTTATACAACAGAAAAGTTACCAGTCAGCTATTTCAATAAAAATGTTAACTCAAATTTCTACAGCAAACTTACCACATAATTCTACCGTTTATACCACATAATTTTACTGCAAGCTACATCAAATTTTAACATTGACTCTAACTCAGCTTTAAAATTACATGTCACCAATCGGAGTCATAGTAAAAAAGATCGATTTATAGTCGATGATATGACTTGATTATATAACTTGAGTATATAACTTGATTATTGAAAGCTAATAAAAAATTATAGTAAAAATGATCAATTTTTTCTGTGTCCAAATTAAATGAACCAAATCTATATGTATAGAATATGAAAAATGATGGATTTTAGTATAAGTAAAAAAATATGTTTAATATCTTATGAAATAATTAATCTAAACTCATTTAGATAAAGAAAATTAAAAAAAAAATCTGGAATACCAATGAAAAAACACCACAAATCATTATTTATATACTAGGTTATTAATCCGCGCTACGCGCGGATCTGTATTAATAATTTGATTTAATTTTTTTCGCTAATATCTTTTAAATTATTAAAACCATAAAAGATTTGTAGAAATTTTTTGTTATATAAAATAATTTAAAATATAGTGTGTAATTTTTCCTATTTTTGTTTATAAAATTAAAAATCTCATTAATTAAAATAATAGTAATGATCACCTATCGAATTATTTAACTTCGACATGCACACACGTTTGATTTAGAGAAGAGTTTCCTTGATAAGATCTTGGTGTTTTGTTTTATTTTTTGGGGATTTTTATAGTTCTTNAAAAAAATGAAAATTTACAGGAGAAAATGGTACAATCGATGGACAGGGGAAAATGTGGTGGGAGTTATGGTGGAACAGAACATTGGTGCATACGAGAGGCCATCTCATTGAAATCAAGAACTCTCACAATATCCTAATCTCTAACCTCACTTTGCTCAACTCTCCTTTCTGGACAATCCATCCTGTTTACTGCAGGTTCTTAATTACAATTCCAACTACTTTTGCTACATTGTTATCCTATATATATGTCACAAGCGTGCATCGTTTGAATAACCTCTGCGTTTTTGTTTTGCAGCAATGTTGTTATCAGAAATATGACCATCCTTGCTCCGATGAATGCCCCTAACACCGACGGTATAGACCCAGGTAAATTCTCTATTTCTGGTATACATCGTTTCGTTAGGTACCTTTGTCTTATATTTCTCTGAATAACAAACATTGCAGACTCAAGCACCAATGTATGCATTGAGGACTGTTACATCGAAAGCGGCGATGACCTTGTAGCCGTGAAGAGCGGGTGGGACCAGTACGGGATGGCTATGGCACGTCCGAGTTCAAACATCATTATCAGACGGATCTCTGGTACTACGCGCACTTGCTCAGGCATTGGAATAGGCAGTGAGATGTCTGGTGGGTTTTTCAACATAACCGTCGAAGACATTCACGTCTGGGATTCCGCGGCTGGGCTCCGTATAAAAACAGATAAAGGGAGAGGCGGTTACATCTCGAATATCACCATTAACAATGTGCTGTTGGAGAAGGTGATAGTGCCTATTAGATTCAGCAGAGGCTCAAACGATCACCCGGACGATAAATGGGATCCGAAAGCTATACCGAGAGTAGAAGGTATCTATATCAGCAACGTCGTGAGTCTGAATTCGAGAAAGGCCCCGATGTTGCTTGGTGTTGAAGGCGCATCGTTTCGGGACATTTGTTTGAGGAATGTCACGCTACTCGGGTTACCGCAGTCCGAGAAATGGAAATGCGAGGATGTTTCTGGATATGCGAGTGACGTTTTTCCTCTGACATGCCCACAGCTGTTGCAGAAGAAGGGTTCGGGATCCCATTGTTGATATATAGAGATGATGTTTTTGAGGTTTTTAAGCAGTAAATGGTTGCTTTCTGAGAATTTCCAAGTGATGTGATAGAGGAGGAGGCCATGAGTTTGAGCAAGTTTTTTTTTGGGGTCAAGATTCATGGTCACTTTAAAAGGATGTCATCTTGGTTATCATTTTTTTTGTTCTTAGTTGTCAATTTTGATTCTTTTGATACATACCTTGTGTAACAAAATATACTTTGAATTATTATTCAATAAAGATTTTTGCATGTTCATTTTTTCCGTCATTGTCTTCCACGCCGTTTGTATTTCACCCACTACAAAGTCAAAAATTATTGCATTTAGGTGCGTGAAAGCGTCGTCCTTGGTCATCATTCTATTGGTAACGTATAAAAAAGATTAAAGAGTTATCTTCGAATGAAAATATTTTAAGTCATAATGTGCCGTCGTTTTGTGTAATGCGATTTGCGATTTAAATTGTTTGTTTATCTTGAGGAAGAAGGCCATGCCCTCAAAGCCCAGCCCATCTGAAGTATTCTGACTAACTATATATATTCCTCCTGGTCGAACTAATATGTTTGTTTTCTTTTACTCACATGGTATATGAGTACTATAAAATTTTAGCTTTAAAGATGTCTCACTCATGAGTCATGATAACTTCCGTATATATAGTTTTAATGCTATGCAGATTGTATATTGTTTCACAGTCGGAAAAAACTAGATGACCGCAGCGAAATAATGAATATATAAAAAAATTGTTTTAAGCATGCACGTCCGTAAAGCCAGCAAGGAGAAAACGATTTATCGTTTCCCCAATAGGCCAATACCATGCAAATATGTGTGTAGTCACTCTAATGTAACTAACGCATTAAAAATATGATATAACATATGCTTTCTGATACAAGCTCCCACAGATATACACAATTTCAAGCTTTACAAATTCCAATGCATTAGCGATTTGGTAATTAGTACTTAGTACCCAATTATATATATATACAGTTAGTAGACTTACATCTCCTTGCGTATTTTGATACGCCCTATAAATTATATTATGTATACAGATTTGTTACATGAATATCAAACAGCAAACCATGCATTAGACTCACAATCAAGACACATATGTGTATGCGTATGTACCAATTTAACTGCATGTGATACACATACATATACATATGTATAGACACCTCCATATATGATATAATAGACTAGAATGGATGGAAAACGAGAGTTACAATTGATAGAAGATCCATATGAGAGTTTAATGAAGCCAAAAAGCTGAAAATGATACCTAACCCTAATGATAGATACCCTTAGAATCGCTGAGTTGTGATAGTATAACCTAAGAGACTAATCCAACTCCGAGAAAATCAATGAAAGTAACATTTTTTTTCCCGCCATCATCTCCCATGGATGTTCCATCTTCACCTGAGTTCTTCTTCTTATCTGGTGTAGCTTCGTGAAATTCGTAATTATGATGATTCGCCAACTCCTTCGAATTTCTCCTCTCAAGATAAATTTCTTGGCGTACATTGGAGATCGATGAAGATCCAACAAACTGATCATCTCTAGGTGCTGAAACAAAAGTGTAAGGCCAGAGACCGCGACTCTTGTCCTTTTGATACCTCCATAGACCAAACTGGGATCTATTTAGCCTTGTAAGACTAGAACTAGGGCTCAAAATATTATGCCAACTTTGGTTGAACGTAGAAGTGGCCGTGGAAGAGAAGCTTTCACGTTTGCGTCTAGCCATGATGACGTGGAAATGGTTCTTGACGGCGTTATCGGTCCTCCCGGGGAACAACCGGGCTATAGAGGCCCAACGGTTCCCTTGGATCCGATGAGCTTTAAGCAGTCTCTCTTCTTCTTCCTCGGTGAAAGGTTTCTTGGTGATGTTTGGATCAAGTTGATTGTACCATCTCAATCTACAACTTTTCCCTACGAATCCATATATCACTCAATTGTTTATAAAACACATAGATCTAATACAGAAAAGATATATAGATCATATACATATACGAGAAAGATCAAGATATAAATATATTTACCTGATCTTCCATAGAGATGTTGGGCAATGAAATTCCAGTTTTTGGGACCGTACTGATCCACGATCTGCCGGAGGTTATCATCTTCGACAGGTCTCCAGTGACCTCTCTGGCAACTAGTTTTCTTATTGTCAAAACTGTTGCTTCCTCTAGACATTTCCATGGATGCTATCTCTATCTCCACCTATATCAAACCGAGTAATTGTTGAAGAAAGAGGAATAAGATAGATTAGTCTAAGGTGAAATGATAAAAGGGATGAAAATTAAGACAAGGATAGGAAAAAAAATAAAAGGAATAAAAAAGAGAGGGTTGGTCTTGGTTCTCTTCTCTTCTCTAGGGTTATAGATGATAAGTCACTTTTCTTCTTTTTACAAGACACCCTCTCGTTTTATTTAATATCCTTATTATACTCATCTCAACAAAAAACTTTTGTTTCTTAAAATTATTTCTTCCCACTAGTTCTTGCTTCAAAGATATAAATTAAATACATATACCAACATGATCCTTTATATACATATACTTATGTACGTTCTCTCTATATACTCCGATATATTCCATCTGTTTCATAATATATGTGTTATTTTACAAGTATTTTTTTAAAAATATATATAAATTGTTTTCACATTTTCAATGCAATTTTTACATTTATTGGAATATTTTGTGACCAATTATACTATGCAGTTTTTTTTTATATGATTGATTGAATTGTATATATTAAAAATGATACTTATTAAAGAAAAATAATTTTCTTAATTTCTGTGATTTTATTTAAAACAACTTATATTATGAAGCAGAAAGAATATATGTTTGTGAATAAATATTGCTTTGAATCGCTCTATTCCCGATCCAAAGAGATAAATAGAAGAAGAATAAAAAATATTTTATTCTTATTTATAGTTTGATGTCAATTTTGATAGACAAATGTTTAATATCAATAGAATGATTGAATAAAGCACTTTGTTTTTATAGACCCACTTCGTGATATATATACATCTAACAAGTAAGAGTAATCATTTTCAAACAAAAACTACTAGTTTTGATAATTCTAAATTTCAAACAGTCTTACTAGCTAGATTTGTTCGCATCCAACTTGCATTGACGACCATTCTTATTATTTTCCAACATAAATTTATTGTGTTGCATTACACCTTCTTGTTATTGTTCTGATTACGGTGAAATGAGTCCGTAACTTGGTGGCTGGAACGATGATATTAGAATAGTAGTATGGTTTATCTGGTTAAGTAGTGGTTTAGTATATCAATGTAATCTTTCTTGGTTTACTTCTATTGCTTAAACCGAAACATTCAGTATATAAGAGTGTAAATGTATCTGTTACAGATAAGATGAATAACAGAAAACACATTTGATTCTTCTTCTTCGATTGTTCGTTAGATCACTAACATGGTATCAGAGCATCGAGGGTGAACCCTCGATCGATTCTGAGTTTTCCTTTCTTCCGCTCTTTGACCTTGATTCTTCGGTCATTCCACCGAACAATCTTTTCAAATTTGATCGATTCTCTTGGTCATTCCGCCAGAGTTCGATAAATCTCCTTTTTCTTCAAATCGGAGCTTCGGATCTGTTCTAATGGTGAAGCCGTTGCGTCGTCCTACTCGATCGGTGATTTCCTCAGCTCGACGAGCTTCTCCGGCTCCCTCAGACTCTGATTCCCCAAAATTATCCATCGACAGCATTCACTCGCCATTTTACCTCACCAATGGTGATAATCCAGGTCTTTCTATCATCTCTGAAATCTTAGATGGTACGAATTATGATGACTGGAGTATTGCGATGAACATTGCTTTAGATGCGAAAAATAAGTTGGCGTTCATTGATGGATCTATTGCTAGACCTAGCGAATCGGATCGTAGCTTCAGGATATGGTCTAGATGTAATTCTATGGTTAAATCGTGGTTATTGAATTCGGTATCGAAGCAGATTTATAAGAGCATTCTCCGTTTCAACGATGCTTCTGAGATTTGGAGTGATCTGTTAACTCGATTCCATATCACGAATTTACCTCGATCATATCAGCTTTCTCAGCAAATCTGGTCCTTCTAGCAAGGTACAATGGTTCTGGCCACATATTACACCACTTTGAAAACTCTTTGGAACGAGTTGGATGGTGCTAATTGTGTCACAACATGTCGTAATTGTGACTGTTGTAAAGCTACTGAAACTACAGCAGAACATGCTCGCGTGATCAAGTTCTTGGCAGGCTTGAACGAATCTTACGTTACCATTCGGAGTCAAATTATCATGAAGAAGCATGTTCCAGCTCTTTCAGAAGTTTATAATCTCCTTGATCAGGATCATAGCCAAAGAAACATTATGCCAATACAGAATGCTACGGCTTTTAATGTCTCGGTTCCTTATCAAGTTGAAGCTGCTGTTAATGCCTCCGTTAATACTCAGCCTCATTACAAACAGAAGCAGAGTAGGATGATGTGCACTCATTGTGGATACAATGGACACACAGTGGATACGATGTACTTGGTTTCAAACAACGAAATAAAGAACCTTTTCATTGTGCTATATGTCCTCTTGCCAAACAGAAACATCCTTCTTTTGTGTCCAAGAACAACGTTTGTGATACTGCCTTTGAGCTTCTTCACATTGATATTTGGGGACCTTTCTCGGTCACAACTGTTGAAGGTTACAGATATTTCCTCACAATTGTTGATGACCACACAAGGGTTACATGGATTTACCTTCTCCGAACAAAGAATGAAGTTCTCACAGTCTTTCCTGACTTTCTGAAGATGATAGAAACACAATATAAAGCAGTTGTGAAAGGTGTAAGATCTGACAATGCACATGAATTAAAGTTTGTGGACTTATTCAAGCAGAGAGGGATTGTTCCTTTCCACTCTTGCCCAGAAACTTCAGAACATAATTCAGTGGTAGAACGTAAGCATCAGCATATACTCAATGTAGCTCGATCACTTATGTTCCAATCCAAAATACCATTGGAATTCTGGGGTGACTGTGTCCTTACTGCTGTTTTTCTGATCAACCGATTGCCTACACCTCTGCTAAATAACAAATCTCCTTTTGAAGTTTTAACTTCTAAGAACGTTGATTACAGTGGTCTGCGTGTGTTTGGATGTTTGGCTTATTGCTCTACTTCTTCAAAGAACAGACATAAGTTTCAACCACGTTCACGGCCCTGTGTTTTCCTCGGTTATCCTGCCGGATACAAAGGATACAAACTGTTGGATACTGAGACCAACACCATTCACATTTCAAGACATGTCACATTTCATGAAGATATCTTTCCTTATGCTTCAGGTCAATCTGACTCTTACTCAGAGTTTTTCTCTCCCATTCAAGAAGATGCTGTGTTGACTGCAACTCATGTGCTGAATGCTAGTCCCACTCATGCTGATTCTACTGAGAATACAGAGGGTAATAAGAGATCAGTTCATTCGCCTGCTTATCTTAAGGATTATTACTGTCATCTCACAGAAACAGAGACATAGATTCCTTATCCTCTTTCAGCCTACATGTCATACGATGACCTCTCTGAAGAGTACAAGGCCTACATTTTGCGCTGTAAGTCTGTATCCAGAACCTACTTCCTTTACTCAGGCTAAGAAATTTGACGAGTGGTTGCAGGCTATGAATGAGGAATTGATTGCTCTTGAAAGCACGAATACTTGGTCTATTTGTTCATTGCCTTCGGACAAACATGCCATTGGTTGTAAATGGGTGTTTAAAGTCAAGGTAAATGCAGACGGATCTTTGGAGCGTTACAAGGCTCGTCTGGTTGCAAAAGGTTATACTCAACAGGAAGGTGTTGATTTCGTGGATACCTTCTCACCTGTAGCGAAAATGACAACAGTCAAGACTCTTCTTACTGTTTCAGCTGCGAAGCAATGGAGCCTCACTCAATTAGATGTCTCCAATGCTTTTTTGAATGGTGAATTGGATGAGGAAATATACATGAAGCTTCCTCCAAGTATACACCAAAGCAGGGGGAATCTTTGCCTCCAAATGCAGTGTGCAAAGCAGGGGGAATCTTTGATGATGATGATGATCTTCTTTACCAATTTATTTAACCAGCTTCAATTCATCTCAGATAAGTAATACACTAATTGTTGCAGTTCTGCTGAATTTTTCTCACTACTACAGAGAGATCATCATCATAACTCGTGTATTGAAGCTGGTTAAATTAGGATGGATGTCCCGTGTTGAATATATACCATGATTTTAGACATATTGATTGTTTGTTCAGGTATTTCACTTTGACGAAGTAAATGATGGTACGGTCAACATAGGGGGCGCACATAATTTAATACTTTTTTTTATAAATTCATGTACACTTTATATCTTTGTTCATGTTTTCTAATTTCTGTTAATGAAAATAATAAATATTTGGAGACGCACCTAAAATCTGGAGTTTTATTCATTTCCCCTTTGATAAAAAACAAAGGCTTGCTCACTCAAGTCTAACGAATGTCTTGTGTTAGCTCCAAGAGCTGGGAATCAGATTGAAGAACCAAACCCAAATATCGATTAAAATACCATCTGGAGAAATATATATGATCACAATCTTTTACAAAAGCTTAGCAATCACCACTTTTCATTGCCTCTATATATGCTACAACTATTTCGATTAAGAAAGAAGAAAAAAAATCCGTTTAACAGAGAAAGTTAAAAACCGATTTGATCGATGTAAGAAGATTGTTTGGCCTTAATGAAATCCAGGATGGTGGCTGCATCACCATGCCTGACCACTCTCCCGTTCTCCATATACACAGCTCCATCCGCATACTCTAGCTCCTCTAACCGATGTGTCACCCATAACGCCGTCACATCTCCTCCTTTCTTTGCATTTATTAGATCTTTCACAGCTTTGATCACACCCAACTGCAAGAAACAACTCGAGATCATATGTGCAAGTTACTTTTATCCAATCAAAGTAGATCAACACAATCATATGCTGATGTTGAAAAAGTATAAAAGGATCAGTGTCGCGGTACTAACTTGTGTTTCATTAGCAATATGTTAGGATTAATCAAACCTTACCTGGTCAGACTCATCTAGGAAGGTTGTGAGCTCATCCAACAACAGCACTTTGCAAGCTTCGGCTAAAGCACCAGCGATGGCGACTCTTTGTTTCTGACCACCACTGAGAGTTTGAATCGGTCTCTGGAAACAGTAACAGAAACTAAATCTTTGGTAAATGGAACTAGGCCCCCCCTCATAAGCAATCTTTGGTTATTCAATTTACATAAGTTGACCTGCATATAATCACGCATACCAACAGCATCCAAGGCAGTCGTCACCCTAGACTTAACTTCTTCTTGACTCATGTCAGGATACTTGCCAAGACCAAATGCTACATCCGCTTCTACAGTAGGCATCACTACCTGCGAAGGTTTCAAATAATGCCACGGTGAGCGGATTCACTTGAAAACGCAAATGTTACTGAGCAGTGGCAACAAGAAGAGATTGCTTAGGATCATTAAGATGATTTTTCTTCGTGTTATTAAATTATTAACAGAACAAGAACATTGCTTTCTTTTCGAACAGAATTCAAAGTTTGGATTAAGGCTGATTACATGATATTATAGGCATGAGAAAAGGAAGACACTAACAGAGAGGCTTAGCCACAAATGGGCAACTTAACCATATAACAACAATACAAATCAGAAAGAAGACAAGAAAAAAAAGTATGATCCTTTAACATACAATCAACAAATAGATTGTAAGAGCAAGAAACTTAACCTGATGATCGGGATTCTGAAATACAAAATACTTCGGCTTTTCCACAAAGACAGTGCCGCTGGTTGGATTCACTACATCAGCTAAAATCTGCACAGCGCCAAGATCAGCTATTGCTTTAAAACTGTGCGATGATAATAGTTAAAAACCCACAGAAAATTGACCCAAAGCGATGATGAAAGATTCACTAACAAAAGCTATATGCAATGAGAAGTTAAATTGTGTTTGCTCTGCAAATGAAATTTCCCAAGGAAGAGACAGGAGAAAGACCTTCAAAAGGGTAGATTTCCCACAGCCATTGGGACCAAGAAGCATCCATAATTGTCCAGAAGGAATCCGAAAGGAGCAATCCCGTAGAATAGGGACAGATATCCCCGGTCTTGTAGTGACGGAGAAACAGAGATTCCGACACTCGACGGCGACATCACCGGAGACTCCGATTCTGCAATCAACAGAAGGAGAAACACTCGATATAGAGCGAAGAGGGAAGAGGCGAGGAGGAGAAGCTGGGAATAAACAGTGGGCATTCATTTTTCTGAATGATTTTCACGAATTCGCTCTCGAGACTTCCTTCTTCCTCTCAACCCCATCAACACACAAAGGTTTGTCGAATCAGTCAGTACACAAAGTACAAACACAGAAACCGTATAATATTCGGTTTGGTTCGAATCCGGTACAAAGACCGATTGAAAAGCATTCGGTTTGGTTCGATACGAACTATATACGGTTTTAGAAATTAATTGAAAGAATTTAAAAATTTTGCGAATTTTAACACGTTTGATTTCTTTTTGTTTCGGTTAAGGTTTATCTGTAGCTTCGTCGTCTCAAAAGACTGTTTAAATCAACATACAGTAGAGAGTTGGTAAAGAGAGACACCTTCTCCTTGCATCTTACTTAAAATTCTTCTACTTGTAATGTTTCATACATTCGTTTTTTTGCAAGTACTCTTTTTTTTTTTTTGTTGGTTAGAAAGTTTTTTCAAGTCCTTTTTGAGTAACTAATAATATTTGTTGCTTTTCTCATCAAACTTCTCACATTCCAAATTTTCCATTGCAACAAAAGACAGTAACAGCTCTACGAAACGTGTTTCACTACTTGTGGTGAGGAAACTATCATCGTAATTCCTCCAATGAAGAACTTTTGGCAACAAGTCTGAAAATCTTGGTTTTTCAAATATTTCAAAAGCAACGATTGTGATTATAATTTGTTTTTTTTCCTTATAATAGACCAAGATTGTAAAATATACAGCATATATGCAACATCTAAGTATCCTTAATCATTCAGAAAATTTACAAGAAAGATTGAAGGAGTAAAGGAAAATTGAAATAGATGACAAAAAAGAGCTTCAAATTAAAAAGGAGCTGAAGCCATGTCCCAACCACAAGGACTAAGAAAAATTAATCTTTCGTCTTCATCATCAGCATCATCATCATCAGCATCATCTGCGGAGTCTAAACATCTTCCTCTTTTCTCCTCATCCCTTGAGCACTCTTGCGTCTCCTGTGTTTTAAAGTCCCATTAATTAACGTTCCAAAGAAAGGCAAAAAAGAATGGGAAAAATGCCAAATAATACTCAAACTATTTCATTCTGGCCAATATATACCTCAACTAACGACCTAACCAAAAAATGCCTCAACTACGGTTGACTTTTTCAAAAATATGTTAACTTTTCGTTGACTTGGCCAAATTAGCACACCGTTAACTCAACTAACGGAATCATTAGATGCCGTTTACTGTTAACCGTTTAATTGAAACGACGTCGTTTTGGACAGAACGAAACGACGTCGTTTTGTTTAATTTTTTTAAAAAAACACGACAAGCTTGGCTCGAACTCGGGTTTGGAGGAAATGAGAGGCGTTCTCTTACCACTGAGCCAGCGGCATATATTGGTATATCATCAAAAGTTATAAGATATATTAAGTTATTTTTCTTGTTTCATTATTTAAGAAAATAAGTTTTTTTATGTTTTTCATTTAAATTAAAGAAATTGTATGAATCAATTACAAATACTAAAAGGAAACCAAAAATTAGTTTTAAAAATAGAAAAAAAAATAAGTTCTTTTTCAACTACTAATACCAAAAGAAAAATAAATTACTAATTCCCAATCACTAATACCAAAAGAAAAATAGAAAAGAAAAATAAGTTCTTATTATTTTCCTTTTAATAAATAAATTGACTTTTTTTTTGGTATTAGTAATTGAAAAAGAACTTATTTTTTTCTATTTTTAAAAACTAATTTTTGGTTTCCTTTTAGTATTTGTAATTGATTCATACAATTTCTTTAATTTAAATGAAAAACATAAAAAAACTTATTTTCTTAAATAATGAAACAAGAAAAATAACTTAATATATCTTATAACTTTTGATGATATACCAATATATGCCGCTGGCTCAGTGGTAAGAGAACGCCTCTCATTTCCTCCAAACCCGAGTTCGAGCCAAGCTTGTCGTGTTTTTTTAAAAAAATTAAACAAAACGACGTCGTTTCGTTCTGTCCAAAACGACGTCGTTTCAATTAAACGGTTAACAGTAAACGGCATCTAATGATTCCGTTAGTTGAGTTAACGGTGTGCTAATTTGGCCAAGTCAACGAAAAGTTAACATATTTTTGAAAAAGTCAACCGTAGTTGAGGCATTTTTTGGTTAGGTCGTTAGTTGAGGTATATATTGGCCAGAATGAAATAGTTTGAGTATTATTTGGCCTTTTTCCCAAAAAAGAATTAAAGATAAAACCAAGGATTAATATTAAGTACATAATAAATACCTTTGTGAAAATATCCATAGCTTCCTCAAATGTCTTGGTTTTGATCACACACATTGCTTCCTCTCGAGCATTTTCTATTTGATCGAGATGCAATGTCATGGGCTCAGTCTCTATCGACGACTTCCTCTGTAACATCTCCATTCTCTTGCCTACTTCCATCTCAAGTTTAGCTTCGCAACAAAACAGCAAAAAGCGATGATGAATCTTCTCAAAAAGTCTTTTGATTTGATATATTTATATAAGAAGAGAAGAGTGGATTGATTCAGAAATAAATGAATCCTTTTATAAGATCTCATGTTTAAATAGTAAGTACGATGCGGGGACGTCAGTGAGAGAGAAGGATCTGAACCACGCAACGTGGCGTGGTGGGCGGGTTAAGGCGGTGGATTGGGACACGTGGCGTGTCGACAATGGTGGTGACTATGCACGTGTCGGTTTGCTCAGCAGTCGAAACTGGAATGCAATTTCGATTTGCATGAAAGACTGTTGATATTTGATAACGTAAAGTCGTAAACGTTTACAATAATTTAATTTGATTAATTATTCCCACGATTTTTTTATAATTTTTTTTAATTGGCGTGGGTCGGCGGATTGAGATATTTTCCTGGAATGCATAAGTACGTGGATGTTTTGTTACTATTTATTTACAGGGATATTAGGTTTGACGGCCATCTGTTTATTATAAATGCACTTTAAATAATTTTTATTCTACTAACCATGTCTATAATTATACACTTAAAAAATACAGTTAACTTTTTTTTTATTTGTTTGCTTACGTAATGCAACTATTTTCACTTCTGAGTACCTCCACTTTTCCATATATGTTAAGTCATATAGTCCCAACAGCTTTACACAACAGTTATGTAGACACTAAATACAAAGCCTCTTAAGCAAAGCCTCCTCCTTATAAGCAATGGATGCTTTTGGCTCTCTCAATTGCAGCTCGCACCTTTCTCATCGGTTCATCATACAAGTAAGCTGGGTTATCAAACTCTGATGCCAAGCTTTCTTCCCCAAGCAATGCTCGAAACGAGTCTGCCACAGATGATGACAGGGATTCAAGATTGTAGCCTCCTTCCAAGAAAAACACACAACGCCCTCCGCATACTTCTTTCGCTAACCGCTTTATATCTTTCGTCAATGAGTAGTATGTTCCGGTCGTGAACTGTAGATTTGCTAGTGGATCCAGGACATGAGCATCATACCTATGGGAGCAATGAGGCAAACGAAAGTTGTAAGAAGACGATGATAAAAGAAAAAAAACGTTTTTCCATGGTCACTCACCCAGCAGAAACAAGAATGAGATCTGGCTTGAAACGTTGAACACATGGAACAATGATTTCTTCAAAAGCACTTCTCATTGCAATATCACCTGATCCTCCAGGTAAAGGTAAATTAAGAGTGGCACCTTCACCTTTTCCTTTGCCTATGTCACTGATTTTCCCTGTTCCAGGGTAGCTTCCATCCTGCATATTTTTTCAGACATAAAGACTTGTGTGTTCATTTTTGAGCTAGATAAAACATGTCATGCAGAAAGTTATATATATATATATATATAGGCTTTTACCTGATGAGTTGACAAAAAGAATATATTAGGGTCCTCGGAAAATGCATCATTTGTGCCATTACCATGGTGAACATCGAAGTCAATTATGAAGATACGCTTCAGACCATGTGCTCGTTGGGCATGACGAGCTGCGATTGCCACATTACCAAAAACGCAGAACCCCATTGGACCTTTTGGCACGGCGTGGTGTCCTGGAGGTCTTATCAATGCAAAGCCAGTGGGAGGGTCCAGGCTGTTTCTGGATGCTGCGACCTGAAACATATAACCATCAAGTTGCTAAGAAATCTATAACTATTTCCAACATAACGAATCTGATGCAGTAAAGCAGACTAACATGGTAAGACGAGACATCACCACTGAATCAACTAAAGCCATTCCAGCTCCTGCTGCGATAAGTGAATCTTGGAATGTCTGACACAGAGGGAATAGACTGAGCCAGAAAAAAAATAGTTCTTTTAGAGATTCAAACCGATGAGCACAAAGCACTTACCGTTGAAGTTGCATATGTTGGTCCCGAACCTTCAATGAAAATTAGTCCTGAATCTGAAGCTTCATCCATTGCCTAAACAAAGAATGCCTTTGTAATGGTCAGATAATTTCATACTCCAATTCCTTATCATCTGCAAACCTACTTGCCTTGCTATTATGTGATCATGTATCGGTTACTTATGGAATAAAAAGCTGTGCAACAAATGCTGATAATAGAATATTGAGGAAAGTAAATAACCTTCTCTAGGCCTAAGACATAAGCCTTTTCGTGAACATTTGCAATGTCTTCTATAGTCGCAGTCTTGAAATTTGCGAGTTCAAGAATCTCTGAGCCGCGGAACTGAAATACACGAGAAAAAAACATCACAAAAGAGAAGAAGAATCGAAAGATGAGGACTTGAAGACACTGAACGTTGAATACAACAAAGGCCTACCTACTAACATATATCTATCCGAAAGAATCCACTTGTCATGCAGATTGAAATATTTAGCATATGAGAAGAAATGTGCAGTTTCTAATAAAGCAAATCATATCACAATAAAACACCAGAACAAGTGCGAGATCAGGTTCAAGCCACAAGCACTGCAATTCAGAGATATGCCATAATATTGTAGCCATGGTAAACAAATTCCCGTAAGACTATATGTGCATAAGATAGATGGGTGTCAATAAAAAAAAAAAAGCGAAGGAGAAGGATGGTTTCATATGCCTTAGGAGTGAGCTCATTCTTGTCAAGAGCTGTAACAATGGCAGGAACTCTTGCGCTGCATTCGGGATGTGATTCCTGTGAGCAAAAAAGATGAATTTTTTAATAAAAAAAGAATGTGCAAGAAAGGATTGAGAGGGACAGAAACAACCAACCAAATATATAGAAAGTAAAAAAAGAAAACCTTGTTATGACCCAATGCCGCAGATACACTAAAGATGAGACGAGCATCGGTTAGTTGTTGGATAGAAGGTAAGAGAGGATCTTTCTCTGTACTAAATGAGCAACAAATGGAAGAAGCTCCTCCATTGGGGTGTTTTCTCCATAAACCCATTCCATTCCGCAAATCGAAAGCAATTTGGTTCAGATTCTGCCTGCATATGCTTCTTCTACCCCCAGAAATTACGCTGCCTCTTTCAGTCAGATCGGACAGAGGAACAGAGAGAGGTCGGACGGTAAGCGCCATGAACATGATTGTCCCTCAGTCAAGCTCAGAAGAGGTTGTTGGAACAAGTTTTGATATTTCTTCTAATGAATGGATATGCTTTTTGCGGTCATACTCCCCACCAAAACCAAAAGCACAATAACAATTATTATTCGATTTTGACTAATTAAAAAATTTCTTATTATAAAAGAAATTGGAAGAATGTAAAGATGAAATTTAATGTACAATTTTGCAATTTATATAATTAATTTTTAGTTACGTAATAAGAGTAGCTAATTGATCTCTTGAACCCTATTTATCTGGACATTTACCTTTTCGTAATAAAATTACAGATGATCGAACCCAATTAACAATCCATATGCATCTCGAACCCTATTTTTGTGGACAAGTTCTGGTAATGGATCATACAAATGATCTTAACTCAATTAACACTCCATTCCAAAGGATAAGAGTCTACAAAGAGAGATATGCAAAGGGAACATAAGAGGTATATAAATCACAAGTAATTGCAATTTATGGAACATCAAAAAGAAAGCTAAGTAAGTAGTCCCTATGAAAACTCTTAAATTCTTTCCCCAAGCAGTGATTCCAGAAGAGCCGCCTCTTCCTCCTGCCCAAACATTCATCACTTACCACATTCAATATCTCGCTTTTTCCAACAAATAAGCTCAAATTTTAAAAGTTCGTTAGATTTTTTTTTTTGGTACGTACCACCAAGGCATTGAATTCGGTTTCCTCGTCTATAGCGCTGATCACAGCTGGGTCGTCTAAGAGCTCCTGTAACCCATTGCCATACAAGTGTTGTTAGCTTAACTTCATATTGACCCATTAGCAAATGGGGATGAGTCTTAACCAAGTTCCATAGGACATAATACAAGTTCACTTACATCATCAGCAATTTGCAGCAGCCCATTCGGATCCTGCATAGACCAAGCTGGCATTTATCACTCTGTTTCTCATTTTCTTTCCCTATAAACAACCAAAAATTACAAACTTACCTTAGCAGCAACAAAGAGAAGTGGATCTGAAGGCGTGTAGACCATATAGTGTGATCCATCCTGATTCAGAATTCATGTTTAGACAGCGAAAAAAGGCTCTGAATTTTTCAGCGTTCTACAGAATTCCAACCCATACATTTCACAATAGAATCTCATGTTTGATGTTTCAAAATATGCAATAATATAGTAACATCTCCAAACAATGTTGAGAATACTGTAAAAGGCACCTAAAACTTTTCAGTAAGCAAAATGCTGAAAGCAATTGTATACCAGATGGAAACATGTAATCTCAATCCCTTCAGTCGGCAAGCCTTCAACATCTTGGCCATCATCTGCAAATAGTTGATGTTCTACACGTTTTTAATAATATGAGCAAAGTAGGGCACAAAGCTTTAAGCTATAAGTCAGCACACCCGTAACAACACCTCACAGTTAGAATGAAGTAGATCGAGAGAACTAAACATGAGAGGAAGATAACCACATACATTTTACTAAAGATGCAAGTTCACAGGACCATGATATGGATACCCTTTTTTTTTTCTTTTTTTTCCGAGGTTTTCTTCCTATTGTTCGTTGTAATCTCATAAACGCTATAATTTAACTGAAATTCAATCAAAATATAAAAAGCATGATATCCTCCTATATGAAGCGAAAATCATTTAGTGCGATCATCATCTAGAGCAGATGCTGGGGAATATTAATCAGAAGAAGTTGTCGTGGTGTGTAAATATCAGAAGAAAGAGATTGTTGCCTGTGCGAAAATCGAAGACATTATCTTCCGTGTAGCAAAACCCTCCTCTTGCAGTGTAACAGAATCTGATTTACAGCGATAAACTCATTAGATTGGTATCAGATAAAGAAACAAAGGATATTAAAAAGTGTCCTGCTTTTAACTATTCTTGAAACAGGGCACGGTCATACCCGCTGTGTACTAGATGCATATGGATCTTTGCAAGAGCATAAGCAGCAGCAGGGAGAAGAGTTTCAACCTCTTCATCACTGACCTAAAAAGGCAGAAGCATCCGGATAAGCAAAACGGAGCAATTTATATCTAGAGAATGACTATTCCACAGAGAGTGACTGTTAAATAAAATATCCAAGTCCTCAAAAGCATAGCGTTCATGCATCCAAAAGGTCTCTCTCTTTTGAAGCAACAAATGGAACTCTTTGGTGCAAATGAAAATGAGAGAAAGATTCATGAAGGAGAAAACTTACAGCTGACCATCCATCTATATTAGTGCTCTTCAAAATCTGAACTGGGCTGAATCAAGAAACGAATCAAATCAAACAGGAAAGAAGAAGCTGCTAACGTGATAAGAGAAGAAAAGAAAGAAAAAAAACAGTTACTCACGTATCCACAGGGCAAAGAAGCATACAATCCTCTCCTTTACTACTTGTAAATACTCTTCTTATTACACAATCCAAAGGGCTATTGTTTGTTGGATCAATCTGTCTCACTCACAACCACAAACCATTTAGCTTTGTTACCCCAAAACACCAAAGCTTATAATTATATCCATAACCAAAGTGGAAGGTGGAGGAAAAATTGACTCACCACAGTAGTGATTCGCTTCTTAGAGGCCATAAGAACCCTACCAGTTTCATCAATCACGAACCCAGCAGGTGGTTTGGGTATGGTAGGAGGAGAGCTAAACGTTGCTAGAGAACGCGAAGAAGAAGAATAATCGGAACCGTCATCATAATCTTCCTCAAGAGCTTCTGCATCTCTCAGTTCCCAATTCTCCTTAGGATTCGCACTTTTGCCCTTTTTCTTTCGTTTCTTGTTCGTACTGCTAGTACCCGTTGAGGTCTTCTTCGTTGGCTGTCCCGTCTGCGGATTTAGCGCGGAGGTGATGAGGAGGCGAAGATGGCGTGTGTTGTTCGGGGAGGAGACCGATAACGAGACGGGAAATGAAGAAGACGGGTTCGGGAATTGATGGATATTGGAATAGGAGAGAGTCGAATTTGGTGAAGGCGAAGTCAAGGAGTATGAGAAAGCCATGGAAGCGAGAGAGATAAAAGTTGTTGATTTTGGCTTCTCCCTTGAGAGTGTGAGAGCAAGTGAATTCGCCGGCCGGAGAATCGGAGATAGTGTTGAAGTTTTGAGACCGTAAAGTTGTGATTTGCTTCGAGGGAGCCACTAACACTAACCCTCCAGTTCACTCACTGTAAACCATAAAATTAGTAAACCGAATCATACATGTCTAAAACAATTTGCCACCTTTAAGTTTTAGTTAATTTTTGAATAAACACACAAAATGAATTCGATTGAGGAAAAGAAAGGAATTTTGTTGGGATTCAACTAAAGGAGAGAGATTGAACAAACTTCCCATTAGGATTTCAGATAACCAAAGTTATCTATTACATCTCATTTTGGCAAAGATGAATACCATATAAGTTTTTATCCACATTACATCTCAGTACCAAGGATTATATATATATATACTATAGCATTTGTCAATATTCATACACTTGAGCAGCAGCTTTTAGTGAAGCAAGTTCATCGCAATCCGCTGAAATCCACCCGATCGATTGTTTCTCATTATCATAGATTATCATCTGATCTTGCATCGATATATCTGTCAAAGTAAAACAGAGAAAAACGGAGATTAATATTGTCGACTCCCGAAACCAAGATCCTGAGATTGCCAATAGGATATATTAAGACTTTACCTCCGATGAGGTTTAAGTTCTGGAGACCTATTTCTGTGCCATTCAAGATTCCCAAACATACATTCCCTTTCATCTGCAACATCCAGATTTTTTAAGCGTTTGTATTATAAAAAAAAGTCAAGAGACTGCGAGTGGAAAAAAAAAATGCTTACAGAAATGATGAGATAGGCTTCAGGGGGTATTTCAAACAGAGTTTTGGATCTCCAGCCAGTTTTAAAGCTCAAAGCTAGAGGCTTGAAGTACTTCTTCACTTCTTCAATGCTCATGAACGGTCTACGTCCTTGCCAACATAGAGGCAGCGTGTGATCATCCCGTGCTTCTTTCAACGGTTTTCCGCTTAGCTCCCTTTTTAGCTACCAAACGACAACAAAACTTAGATGAAAAAAAGGTAAAAACAGGTCTCTTCTCTTTCTATCTTCCAAAGGCTTTACAAGATCCTTACCAAGTACGTTACGGCCTGGTACGCCTTGGAATTAAAATATGTGTAAGAACTGCCACTGTCAAATACTGTCAATAGATTCTTCAACCCCGTTGTTCTTCCCCCAAATAGAAGTTCCCCTCCCATCGCAGGAGAGTAGTGTTTTCTGATAATAAAAAGAAAAGTTTAAAATTTAGAGCAAGAAGACAGAAAAAGTGATCTGGTTGACAAAGAGGAGGAGGTAAATTACGAGTTTTCACGGGACATGGGTGTCCAAGAGACCCTTGAAGAATCATAAAGATCGTTGCCAAAAAACAGAATTCCTCCACCTAGACTGCTTAAACAATGACCGATAACATTCTTCACATAACCTTGGCTATGAAGCTGTGACAGAATGCTTACTTTTCCCCTACCAAGCCCCAATACTCCATCTAGAGGATGATGACTCGAAGCCCCTGGGATCTGATCGTATCCGCATCTGTTACACAAAAACTCCAATGAGGACTACTAGCTAAGAAACTAATTCCTTGAACCAAAGTACAGAATTGTCGGCCCAAATATATATACCCGAGAGCAAGACGAGGGGTGAGCCGGAGACCTTTCGTATAGTTCAAAGAGAAGACATCTCTGACGAGAACACCAAGAGAAGATCCTCCATCAGCATACTCAACCTCATAGTCGCATTGCTCTGGAGTCTCACATCTATGGTTACCATTCAAATGCAATGCCTTACAAAGTGGATCATTGCAAGGAATTAGATCGTTGCTAGGCTGATAAAGTGGATGAGGTGCCTGAAACCAAAAAGAGATTCCCAAACTCTCAAGATGAAACTATGACATTGGATCCAGAAAAAAGAAGAGAGCTGAAGATGAAATAATTATTATTATACCTCCAAGCAACGAACACAAGGAGCATCACATTGGAGCCAAGTGAGATCACTACCAGTGTCAAGATCAAGATAATAAGGTCTTGGTGGTTGTCCTATGTTGATGGTAACATTATAATACCTGTTCCAATCCAGAGAAACCAAAAACATAATTTAGAGAATTCCTGCAAAATGAAAATGAGTGATCATAATCAATTTATTTTGGGGGAAAAATATAAATAAATACCCAAGAGGATAAACGTTCCCATGAACTGGGAATACAACTGAAGAAACGGCTCTGGTGAATCTATCAGAGAATATCGCCGTTTTCCTCCATCTGAAATCAACTGCCGACGAGAAACCCAGAACCAGAGACATCACCATCAACGCAATAAAAAAACGGACATGCATTTTCTCCATCTTCACGGCTTGTGGCGAAATAAGAAAATAATTATTTGTATCAGCCAATCACGTGATGGTGATGACGAAGGTGGAAAACGACAAAGGCGAAGACATTTAAGGGTTGAAGATATTTTCTACAAGAATTGTCTTTTTGTTGGATGCTTAAAAGGGTTTTCTGCATTAGCAAAGAAAGAATTTTTTTTGGGTTTGCCATAAGTAGATAGGTAAGGATTCTTGGCTTAAACGATAGGGCTTAAGAAAACAATATATTCCAGGTTGTTTCTTAGTATCTGCGAAAATCATGAATCGGGTTAAGGAATATTGCTGATGAGAAAGAGTAGAGCCCAAAGTATATCTTGCAGCTGAAGTAAGCAATCTTGTTGGCATCTTCCTTCGATTCAAATTGACACAGAACAATGAGCAGCCTTCCACAATCATTTAAAGATTCTGTAATCCATCAGCCTGAAGAAGGACATTTTCACAATTCTTCATCATCATCATCATCATCATCAATCCACTTCTAGCTTTCCGGAAACCAATCTGCCATTACCGCAAGAAAATGATAAATTTGAAAGCTCAACAACATCGTCTCAGACGAAAGCTATAGTGACATAAGAGATTGAGAAAACCAAACGTAAAATTACCCACTCAAATCCGGTTATCTCATTCGATATCATCTTCGTCGTCCAATCCAATTCTGTAATTAACAAGCTCTGCATCAACCTTAGCCTTTCTAGGGCTCATCAAGACGAGCTCGGCCAATCTCCTCCTAGCCGAATACACATCATTCGGTTCTACCAATTCCCCTCTATTATACGCCTCTCTTAGAAACACGGTATGAAGTTTCCCGTAGTTCCCACGAGTCGATATGTAGAATATCCCCTGATGCTGCAGAAGAAACTCTTTCAACTTCTTAGGCAAATTCATAACATTCCTGAAATGAGCGATTCTCTCAAGCGTTATCTTCTTCTCCAGTGTCAAAGACAGCAGCTCGTGGATGCAGGCAACAGCTCTCTTCTCCAGCCTCTTCTGCGCTTCCATCGACCTCAGATCGTAACCCGAGATATCCTCGTACGGTGACCAATAAGGAAGCCTCTGCCATTTCCAGACAGCGATCCGGAAATACTTTCCGATCTTAAACCCAGGAGGGAAATTCACGACGAAGGAGAATCGAACGTCCTCTGCGTCGATTCCTTTCGACCTATACTCAATCTCTCTAACTCTCTCGATCGCGCAAATCGATAAACCAGGTTCTCTATCCACAATCTCGATGTACTTATCCCGAGTGTCTTCGGCATCAATGAGCCTGAAGAACTGTGGGTGTTTCAGAATCACCGAGTACTCGAAATCTTCGGGGAGCCCGAACTCCGCGCGAGCGATCCGGACATGTTCCAGACGGATCCGACCCGTATTCGACATCATAACGAGTTTCCGGAGCCGGGTCACTGCGTCGGGTATCTGGGCGAGAACAGCTTCGTGCTCGCGACGGATCTGATCCGAAGCCTTTCGGGTTAACCGGCAGTAGAGGATTCTCTGGACGGGGTGCTCGTAAATCTCGAAAACGTGAGGGAATTTGAGGAGGAAAGCGCCAGGCTCGTGCTGCTTGAAGCCGAGGCCTAGACGGCGAGCGAGCGTGTCTAGGAGAGAGATTGGGATGGTGTTGTTGGGCTGAGAGAGAATGAGGCTGTGAAATTTGACGACTTTGCGGATTTTCTTCTCGACTTCCATGTAATTGTCGTAGCCATGGTCACGAACTCGTTCCTGTTTTGTGGGAATGGTGGTGGACTGAGAGAAGGGTCTAAAGAGAATTAGATGGATCGAAGGAAGAACCTTGGTAGCTAGTTTGCTCTTAGGGTTTAAGGTTAAAGAGGCATTTCCCAGGAAAAACTTCATTTTGTTTTCTTCTTGTCTGAAAGAGAGAGTAGTGGTAGGATTTAGTAAACATGGTCTCCAATTTCAGGGCTTGAAAATCATCATAAAACATTTTTTTGGGCCCAACGTTTGTAGCCTTTAAAACTAGCAAAACCATCATAAAACTCTCTAACTTATTAAGATTATACTTACTGCCTCCTAGGACAAGTGAAAGGACACTTTACTCTCCACAATGTACATCGTTTCAATACAAAAATAGAAAAATCAACTGATGATGATGATGTTGTGAGTATCTCTATCTCTCTCTATCTCTCTCTTTATTTACAGTCGCAGAGGAAGATGGATATATAATTTTAGATAGAGAGAGTTTTTACAAGTGAAACGATGACAGTAACAGCATCAGGTTTACCACCTTTGTACCCATCATATCCTTCTTCTTTAGCTGCGTCTGCAAATGGCGTTCTCTCTGTCTCAGATCGTCCCACCTCTTGTGCCTTTGCAGCCACCAACTCTGCTATTTTCTGATACACCACCAATATATATATATATATTAATCAAACTTATAATCCCCAACACAATTCAACAACCACTCATGTTAAGACCAGATAGGCTTTTCGTCTCAAATCCAATTGATAACGAGCAAAGTGACTCGTTCAAGACAAGACCCGAAACTAGTTGGTCAACCAAACAACGAAAATGAACGGAAGACATTGAGCACCTGAGGTTCCAAACTCTGTTCCAGTGACCTGCAAACTATTGAAACAATTTCTTTCTCATATAAGTTGTCAAAGAGTCCATCAGTTGCTGTGATGACAACATCTCCCTCTTCCAGATTCACACGGTAAACCTGCGGGTTTGTGTGAAACATGACCGCATTATATTCTGTTTTAAATGAAAAAATGATTGGCATTGGTTAAGTAATAGGCACCGTACCTCTGCAAGTTTAAGAACATCATCGCCTTGCATAAGTTGCAAGGGGAAACAAAAATGATGAAACATTGGAGACGACTTCTGCAATACTCTTGTGTTCCTGATAACCATGAATCCCGAGTCTCCGATATTGGCAATGTGGAGTTCCTACAAAGTTATTTTACATGATCAATAGACTGACTCTATCTCCACGCACTCTTATTACTACCCAAAAGGATTGCCAAAGCCTCACATTACTGTCAAGATGAGCAATCAAGGCTGTCGATGATCCCTGAGACTTAGTCTCATTGACGCTTCTATGGAGAACTTGAACTGGGTCAGTTATCTCTGCAGTTTCATCAGAAATAATCTTTTGACAGTTGCTCATGATTTCTTGGGCATACATTCCCTTATTGATTCCTGAAGGATGAACCAAACATATATATATATATATATATCCGATAAGAACGAACTACAAGTGAAGTGTTTTTCTGCAAAAAAAAAAATATATATATTGGAAACTAAGTGAAGAAAACTTAAATGTACCTTCAAAAGACCATTGAGAGACTCCGTCGGCAACACCTAGCCAGTTGTATTGAGAGACAAAATAAGCATCTTCCCGACCTACCAATGCCTGGACATCATTATTTCTACATTACTAACCTCATAACACAGATATAAATATTTAAAAAGTTTTAAAATTGGTCAGAATGTTAGAAATGATGTTTCTGAGGTGGTGGGAAATGAGATTGTGATTAAGATATGAAAGATCTTAAGATAACCTTGCAGAATACTATTTCTTTATTATGGTGTATACTATGTCCCCAAATAAAATAATATAAAATAATCCGGTACATGGGAAGAATAAATTGTCATAGGGTCTAATCTTCTTCACAAAGTCTCTGAAATTGTAACATTTTAGAAAGCAGATTGTGAATGAATATTAGGATCCATATACCAATAAAAGGCAGCAAGTGATTGCAAAGCAACTACACTTGCACCTGTTGAAAACAAGTGAAGTGCAAACAGAAATAATCACAGGTACCTTAAAGGGGATTTGGAGCGAAGCAAAACCAGATTCCAAGTAAAATGCTTTGGACACAAGTTCTCCCCTGTTTACATGTCAAAGATCAAACCACAGGAAAACAAGCATGCTTCTATTATTCCTAGCCAGGTATGAATATATACACAGATACAAATACATATATGCATGCAAATCTATATCTCTGTAAGACAATAGTATAGTTCATTAAGCCATTGATAAACACAAGGGTAAAATATAGCACTTACTAACCTGTCTGAATCCACTTCAATGGAATGAAGACCGGCCGTTTCAGGTGCAGGAAGTTGGAGATCTTCGCCTTTTGTGTCATTGACAGTTGTAGACATGCTACCATTATCAGTTTTTGTGCCACTCACAGCTATTTCGTCTTCTATGGTTGAAGCCACATTTTCTCCGTCATTTGCCTTCAAGAATGATAACTAATTAGAGTGGTGGCACTATATCCTTTCTGTTCAACAACACTCTCTGATCTATCTTTTCTTTCTACAACTGTTAAAACTGCTTAATGATTTAGGATTAGGACTCACCACCTCATACGTATCAATTACAGGCGTTTCAGCGATCTCATCAAAGCTGTGATCTGTTGCTTCTGAAGTTGAGATTAGTTCATCAGAAGGCACAGCAGCTGTAGCTGTTGGTTCAACGACAGGATTTTCTTCAGCCGCAAAAGTTTTCATCGGGTTTTCCGTAACATCCAAACTTTCATCAAGTTCAATGGCGGATACATGCACAACTTCCTTGAGATCATACAACTGTGAGCCCTGTTGTGAAGTAGATGATATCGGTCTTGCTTGAACCTCCACACGATTCTCTGTGGGTTGTTGATAACCATTTGTCTCACAATCTCTTATTTCGTTTACTGAGACTTTCTCCATGACTTGAGAAGAAAGAGGCTCTACATTCTCTTTGGTCGGCTCAGATTTCCTAGAGACGACGACTATTTCTTCAGTAGAGCTAGTAGGAATAGCTTCTGTGGAGCTCACACTAGCAATGTTGGCTTCAACTTTATCTTCGCTCAGATTAGTCACACTAGTAGGAATAGCTTCTGTGGAGCTCACACTAGCAATTTTGGCTTCAACTTTATCTTCGCTCAGATTAGTCACATTAGTAGGAATAGCTTCTGCTACACTTTCTATGGAGCTCATATTAGACACACTAGTAATTTCGGCTTCAACTTTATCTTTGCTCACGGAAGTTGAAGTTTCTTTCTTTCTCTTAGTAGGAGAACGAACCCTTTTACGATCCTTAATTTTAATGACATTGCTGAGACTGGCAGGAGCAGCTCTTTCCTCTTTCTCAGAAACTGCTTCAATATTAGAATTGACCGTTTTTTTCTTCGCATCAGATTTTGCCTTGGGACCCTCCAGTTCAGAAACGCGATCGAGATCTACCAACGTATGTCCATCTTTCACCCCTTGTTTCCTTGAAACTTCACTGGCTTCTTCTGCTATCTTTGCATGTTGCTTTTCTACCTCTAAGGATCTCGCTTTTTCTTCAGCCTCAAGATTTCTCTCAATTTCACTTGCATCCCCGAATCGGAAGATATAGCTTCCATCCTTAAGCTCTGCATATGAAAACAACTTATCAATACCAATTTTCAAAACCGAATCAAGTAAATAAAATTTCATCATTGAAGTTCGAAAGCCATCATCAGACATTTTGAAACTAAGGAAGAATTTATGTTTGATACTCGAATTCGACATAAAATTGGTGATAATCAAAATAACTGAGGCTTCATACAGCTTAAAAAAATCGAACTTTAGATACAAAACTGTGCTGAAGACAACACTAGACTGAGTTCGGGGAGAAAGAGAAAACAAAAGAAGAAGAATAAGAAGTGGAAACACGGCTTACGAGTGCTGGACACGAGATCGAGCTTCTCCGGAGAAGAAGAGGAAGACGAACAAGACTGTGAAGGTGAAGTAGAATTATCCAACTGTAGTTGAGTGGACAATCGGAACTCGGGAACGGAGAAGCTAATTCCACCGGGAAATCTCCGAGAGAAACCCCTTCGACGGTGAAGAGAAGAAGGGAAGATCAGAAAAGGAGGAGGTTGAAGAGAAAGGATCAAATGATCGGCCATAATAACACACTTAACATTGAAGTCTGTAACAGTAACAGTCACAGATGGTTTAGAGACGATGAAGGATTGGGTGACGTTAAAACCGGTGGTGACCCTCTGTTTCAGTCAGATGTGTTCGCTTCACGCATCTGTGGCTACTGTTTTTTCATTACATGTGACATCTGACATGTGACATCTGACATTTTTCTTAAAAAGTAAAAGTCTCTTATTTTGTCACTTAAAAAATCTCTCTTTATTTCTTGGGGGTCTTCTTTCTATCCTCTAGCGAACCAGTCTTCGTCGTCAATCCCAAACCAAAATCGGCGATGGTGGCTCTCAACGTTTCTTCTCCGCTCCCGACCAAATCGTTCTTACCCTACCGCCACTCTCCCCGCCGTCCGATCTCTTTCTCCCCTGTCTACGCCGTCCATTCCACAGACCCCAAGAAATCTGCCCAATCAGCCTCCGCTCCGGCCAAATGGAGCGTCGACAGTTGGAAATCGATGAAGGCTTTGCAGCTGCCGGAATACCCAGATCAGAAGGACCTCGAATCGGTTCTAGAGACGCTTTCCTCTTTTCCCCCAATAGTCTTCGCTGGAGAGGCAAGGAAACTGGAGGAGAAGCTAGGACAAGCGGCCATGGGTCAAGCCTTTATGCTCCAAGGCGGTGATTGCGCTGAGAGTTTCAAGGAATTCAACGCTAATAACATCAGAGACACCTTTAGGGTTCTTCTCCAGATGGGTGTCGTTCTCATGTTCGGTGGTCAGATGCCAGTTTTCAAGGTCGATTTTTCCCACTCAACTCTATTTTTTTCTGGATCTTCTCTGTGTTGATTTGGTATATAAAAGTTTATGTTTTGGATTCTCAGGTGGGAAGAATGGCAGGTCAGTTTGCGAAGCCAAGATCGGATCCATTCGAGGAGAAAAATGGCGTGAAGCTTCCGAGTTACAGAGGAGATAACATCAACGGTGATGCTTTTGATGAGAAATCGAGGATTCCTGATCCTCATCGGATGGTTAGAGCGTATACACAATCTGTGGCCACGTTGAATCTCTTGAGAGCATTTGCAACCGGAGGTTATGCCGCAATGCAGAGAGTTAGCCAGTGGAATCTTGATTTCAGCCAACATAGTGAACAGGGTGACAGGTTTGTTCATGCTCCCTTGACTTTTACACTCGTCTCTTTGTTTATAATCTTGTTTGTGATCTGGTGATAAGCTTTGCTTTAAGTTGTTATTGCATAGGCAGTTTCTTAGTTCTTGTTGTTGTGGACGAAACAGGTACCGTGAACTGGCCAATAGAGTTGATGAGGCTTTAGGATTCATGGGTGCAGCTGGGCTTACCAATGCACACCCGATCATGACTACTACTGAGTTTTGGACTTCCCACGAGTGCTTGCTACTGCCGTATGAGCAAGCACTCACAAGAGAAGATTCAACGTCTGGACTTTACTATGACTGCTCTGCGCACATGGTTTGGGTTGGGGAACGAACTCGTCAACTCGATGGTGCTCATGTTGAGTTCTTGAGGGGGATCGCTAACCCGCTTGGAATCAAGGTACGTGATCAATATGATTGTGTTTACTTGCTGTTTAGCTTCCTCATCTTTTATTTCAAATTTGAGAAAATTTATGTGGGTTTGATGCAGGTGAGTGATAAGATGGTCCCTAGTGAACTGGTTAAGCTGATAGAGATACTAAACCCTCAGAACAAGCCCGGGAGGATAACAGTTATAGTGAGAATGGGAGCTGAGAATATGCGGGTCAAGCTTCCTCATTTGATCAGAGCAGTACGTGGAGCCGGTCAGATTGTGACTTGGGTTAGTGATCCAATGCATGGGAACACCATCATGGCTCCAGGTGGGCTAAAGACTCGTTCTTTCGATGCAATCAGGGTAATAATTCCTACTTACTTCGACATCTGACTCTATATATATGTTTATAATCTTGCATATGTATGATTCATGTATTTGCCCATTAAAATCAGGCGGAGTTGAGAGCGTTCTTCGACGTGCATGATCAAGAAGGTAGCTATCCTGGTGGAGTCCATCTAGAGATGACGGGGCAAAACGTGACAGAATGCGTTGGAGGGTCACGCACCATCACTTACAACGATCTAAGCTCGCGTTACCACACTCACTGTGACCCGAGGCTCAACGCTTCTCAGTCTCTGGAGCTTGCGTTCATCATTGCAGAGCGCCTGCGAAAGAGAAGGCTCGGTTCCGGGAGTCTTGTGTCATCTATTGGAGTCTAAGAGGATAAGAGAATGCCTTATCTCTGTTATGATGATATGATGCGAGTAGAGAGAAGCTCTTTGCTAAGTTTCAGTAATTGGGCTTGTGTACTGGTAAAGTGAAACGCTTGTTGTTTTTTTGTGTTGGGTTCTCTGCTTTTGTCTTGGACGGTTTTTATTTGTTAATATATGCCAAGTGGCCCGACTTAATAAACCGGTGGTAAATCAGTTAAATATTGTAATTGCATCATACTTCCAAAATGGGCATATAAAGTGTTTTTATCTCTAAAGGTGTGTTACAAGTATATAGATAACTGGATTTTCCTTTGGAGCATTCAGATTATGAAAAATTATCCTTTTTTCAAAGGTTTTAAAAACGATTAAAATCTCTACGTCACGCTTGCAAGAAAAAGTCAAGATTGTAAATATTTGACTCAACTACCACGAAAAGTCCGTCCATTTCGTTGTAATTATTTTCACTCACACACACGTACCTTTTGACAAAGCAAAAGTAAGTTGTATGACAAAAAATCTAAAAATTGGAGAGAGTCGTGAATGCGATTTCATACCCGACACACCACTCGTTTGAGAACACTAAAAGAAACGCACAAGTCCGTTTACAAAAAAAAAAAAAAAAAGATAACGAGACTCGGGAGCCACTTCCATGGAGTCTACATTCGCGGCATTCTCAACCGTCACGGGTACTGCGATGGCCAGAACCGGTACCGGTGGTCCTTCATTGCCGCTCCTCACTATCTCTAAAGCTCTTAACCGTCATTTTTCCGGCGCCAGATACCTCCATCATCCAATTCTCGCTCGATCCTCTCCCGCGCGACTTGGTTGCTTTCATGCCAGACCGATTACCTCCTCGTCCGCGCTGAGAAGCTTGGGAGCCGCTGTTTTGCCGGTTATCCGACGGCGTTTGCAGTGCCTGTCGACCTCATCTCCCTCCTTCAGGAGTATCTCAAGCGGCGGCGGTACAGGATTCGGCGGGTTCAACGGTGGAAACGGCGGCGGTGGCGGCGGAGGATCGGATAGTGGTGATTCCAAATCGAAATTGGGTGCTGCAGCTGCTGATGGTGTCTCTGCTCCGTCTTCGGACATCATTATTCTTGATGTCGGAGTACGTTCTCTCTCTCTCTCTCTCTCTCTCCCTAAATTCTTGTTATTTCGAATTCACTCCCATACATCCATGTTCTACTCGATTGAAGGGGATGACATGTGGAGGTTGTTCAGCAAGTGTGAAGAAAATACTCGAAAGCCAAGTAAGCCTAAGACCAAACTGGTCTGTTATGGTCTCAGAAAAAATTGGTTGTTCGATTATTTTGAAAGTTTTTCTTTGGTATGTAGCCTCAAGTTGCTTCTGCTAGTGTTAATCTCACCACCGAGACAGCAATAGTGTGGCCTGTACCGGAAGCTAGAAGTGTACCTGATTGGCAAAAGACTTTAGGCGAGACCCTTGCTAATCATCTCACCAATTGTGGCTTTCAGTCTACTCCTCGAGGTGAGACGCTGTTTTTTATTTTGTTTTTGTTGCTTTTGAAAGCAGCATTTTATAATAATCTTTTGAATGATGATGATTCCGTATGTTTGATAGCTTCTTAAGATTTGTTTCTCTATAGGGTTGTTTGTCTCTTGGATTTGCTGTTTTTGCATATTATATTTTTCTTAGGTGTTTGCACTTCTTCTTAACTTCTCGCAGTTTCTAGTGTATAGAAAGATGACAAAGAAAAATCCCAGCCTTGTGAAATTTCCCCCTCAACCTCTGATTGATTTTTTTTTTGTTTGAAAATATGGTGCCTTAAAATTTAGTGTTTCAAATAATGATAATTGATTGGAAATGAACACACAAATCTCATCATCTTTTTGCGAATCCGGTGGATACTGGTGGGGGTAGGGGAAGTTCCTGAAGATATTGCTGGAGAGTTTGCACCTTGATAGTACCAAATATTTCTCCAGCAGCAATCGTTATCGATATGGTATGTTCTTTTTGTGAAGGGACATTAACTTGTTAATTTTCGAGCTGAGTCTGCTGTGCTTTGGATTTTAGAGTCTACTGACTTTTTTACTACTCCTTTAACAGATGATTGAGAGCAGCTGCTAGTGGGGAATGAATTGTAAACATAAATTTGTTGTTCCATTTATGAAGAATTATTCGTCAGCCCCTTGTGATATATTGGAAATACTGGATGAATTGTTGGCGACCTTGGTTGTTTGAGCAGATATGCCATTTTTTATAGTTTACGAATAAGTGATGTTTATGAATGGTAGTTGTGACTTCCAAGTTCGATTATCGATTTTCCAAACGTATACATTGAAAGCTATAAGCTTTCGTACTACTCCAAGGCATTAAATTTAGGTTTTGATGGTGGACTTATATATTCAGTCATGGTTTTCTTAACTGACCTGTCCACTTGTTACATCATTTTAGCTTGGCTAGGGGCCGGATTAATTAGTCTCGATGCTTAGTCTATTTTAAGTCTTCACCAACTCTTTCTTTGTTATCTTGTACTGTTCTTAGTTTCTTTTGGTTTCCTACTATCTTAGGGTACGGTTTCGTACTTTACGTGGGAAGCCTTAGGTATTTTTGCTTTATCAGTTGCAGAAAGGTTCTGGATGCCCCTGCTTTTCAGAGTCACGGTCTTTTACGGTTATCTTTCTTGGTATGAGTACTAAGTATCTTTCCTTGTTCCAGATTTGGTGACAGAGAATTTCTTCAAAGTTTTTGAAACAAAGACAAAAGACAAGCAGGCTCGCTTAAAAGAGAGTGGTATGAATGGTTGCTCGAAATTTGGTTTGTTGTTATTGGAAATTGATGTTTATTGCTGATATATGTATAATCTCTCGACTGTTTTCAGGCCGTGAGCTTGTGGTTTCATGGGCTCTATGTGCTGTATGCCTAGTTGGCCATCTAACTCACTTTCTTGGTGTGAAGGCTCCTTGGATCCATGCAATCCATTCAACGGGGTTCCATGTGTCCTTATGTTTGCTGACGTTGCTTGGTCCTGGGCGTCAGCTAGTACTTGATGGTTTCAAAAGCCTTTTAAAGGGCGCTCCCAACATGAACACGCTAGTTGGTCNCGGATAGTGGTGATTCCAAATCGAAATTGGGTGCTGCAGCTGCTGATGGTGTCTCTGCTCCGTCTTCGGACATCATTATTCTTGATGTCGGAGTACGTTCTCTCTCTCTCTCTCTCTCTCTCCCTAAATTCTTGTTATTTCGAATTCACTCCCATACATCCATGTTCTACTCGATTGAAGGGGATGACATGTGGAGGTTGTTCAGCAAGTGTGAAGAAAATACTCGAAAGCCAAGTAAGCCTAAGACCAAACTGGTCTGTTATGGTCTCAAAATAATATTGGTTGTCCGATTATTTTGAAAGTTTTTCTTTGGTATGTAGCCTCAAGTTGCTTCTGCTAGTGTTAATCTCACCACCGAGACAGCAATCGTGTGGCCTGTACCGGAAGCTAAAAGTGTACCTGATTGGCAAAAGACTTTAGGCGAGACGCTTGCTAATCATCTCACCAATTGTGGCTTTCAGTCTACTCCTCGAGGTGAGACGCTGCTTTTTTTTTTTTTTTTGCTTTTGAAAGCAGCATTTTATAATAATCTTTTGAATGATGATGATTCCGTATGTTTGATAGCTTCTTAAGATTTGTTTCTCTATAGGGTTGTTTGTCTCTTGGATTTGCTGTTTTTGCATATTATATTTTTCTTAGGTGTTTGCACTTCTTCTTAACTTCTCGCAGTTTCTAGTGTATAGAAAGATGACAAAGAAAAATCCCAGCCTTGTGAAATTTCCCCCTCAACCTCTGATTGATTTTTTTTTTGTTTGAAAATATGGTGCCTTAAAATTTAGTGTTTCAAATAATGATAATTGATTGGAAATGAACACACAAATCTCATCATCTTTTTGCGAATCCGGTGGATACTGGTGGGGGTAGGGGAAGTTCCTGAAGATATTGCTGGAGAGTTTGCACCTTGATAGTACCAAATATTTCTCCAGCAGCAATCGTTATCGATATGGTATGTTCTTTTTGTGAAGGGACATTAACTTGTTAATTTTCGAGCTGAGTCTGCTGTGCTTTGGATTTTAGAGTCTACTGACTTTTTTACTACTCCTTTAACAGATGATTGAGAGCAGCTGCTAGTGGGGAATGAATTGTAAACATAAATTTGTTGTTCCATTTATGAAGAATTATTCGTCAGCCCCTTGTGATATATTGGAAATACTGGATGAATTGTTGGCGACCTTGGTTGTTTGAGCAGATATGCCATTTTTTATAGTTTACGAATAAGTGATGTTTATGAATGGTAGTTGTGACTTCCAAGTTCGATTATCGATTTTCCAAACGTATACATTGAAAGCTATAAGCTTTCGTACTACTCCAAGGCATTAAATTTAGGTTTTGATGGTGGACTTATATATTCAGTCATGGTTTTCTTAACTGACCTGTCCACTTGTTACATCATTTTAGCTTGGCTAGGGGCCGGATTAATTAGTCTCGATGCTTAGTCTATTTTAAGTCTTCACCAACTCTTTCTTTGTTATCTTGTACTGTTCTTAGTTTCTTTTGGTTTCCTACTATCTTAGGGTACGGTTTCGTACTTTACGTGGGAAGCCTTAGGTATTTTTGCTTTATCAGTTGCAGAAAGGTTCTGGATGCCCCTGCTTTTCAGAGTCACGGTCTTTTACGGTTATCTTTCTTGGTATGAGTACTAAGTATCTTTCCTTGTTCCAGATTTGGTGACAGAGAATTTCTTCAAAGTTTTTGAAACAAAGACAAAAGACAAGCAGGCTCGCTTAAAAGAGAGTGGTATGAATGGTTGCTCGAAATTTGGTTTGTTGTTATTGGAAATTGATGTTTATTGCTGATATATGTATAATCTCTTGACTGTTTTCAGGCCGTGAGCTTGTGGTTTCATGGGCTCTATGTGCTGTATGCCTAGTTGGCCATTTAACTCACTTTCTTGGTGTGAAGGCTCCTTGGATCCATGCAATCCATTCAACGGGGTTCCATGTGTCCTTATGTTTGCTGACGTTGCTTGGTCCTGGGCGTCAGCTAGTACTTGATGGTTTCAAAAGCCTTTTAAAGGGTTCTCCCAACATGAACACGCTAGTTGGTCTTGGGGCTATGTCATCATTTAGTGTTAGCTCACTGGCAGCCATGATTCCAAAATTGGTAATTAATTAAGTATTTGAGTAGATCGTAGATGTTCTTGCTCCTCTTTTGCATGAATGTTTGGACTGATTCATTGTTCCGAATGTTTCAAAATGATCATTAGGAGTTGAATGAATGGTCTGTTGCGGCTTAGTCTTCTGATTATCAATACAGGCTCCATTATTTTGAGACAGAACAGTTTGGCTGCTTTAACATATTTTAAATTAGCGCAAACATAGGTAGCGAATTTGTACTTTTTGAAAAATTGCAGAAGTAATAATGCTTGACATCCATATATGTATTGCTCCTAGCGTTTGGTGGCTGATATTATAAACCTGTGAAACTGTTTTGACATCCAGGGCTGGAAGACATTTTTTGAGGAACCAGTTATGTTAATAGCTTTTGTATTGCTGGGAAGGAATCTTGAACAGAGAGCTAAAATAAAAGCCACCAGTGACATGACTGGCCTTCTGAGTGTTTTGCCTTCAAAAGCTCGCCTTCTGCTTGGTGGCGATCTACAGAATTCAACTGTTGAGGTTCCGTGTAATAGTCTCTCTATCGGTGACCTAGTCGTCATACTACCAGGAGTAAGAAGAGAGAATTTTCATTCTCATGCATAGTATGTTGTTTTTCCAATTTTCGTTTCACCTATAGCTTTAGGAATCTTGTTTTCCTGCTTTAGCGTATTGTTAGTCTATTAGGAGGATGAGCGTCTTATTTTTTTGTCCTTGGTGTATCCTTGTCGTTGACGCATGTTAAATGTTCGCCTACTCCACGCAGGATCGAGTTCCAGCAGATGGTATTGTCAAGTCAGGTAGAAGCACCATTGATGAGTCAAGTTTCACAGGTGAACCATTGCCAGTGACAAAGGAAGCAGGGGTAACTTTCTACTCCACCCCTATGTAGCCTTAAATAGATGAGAATGTTATCATCTCAACTCTTTTGGTTGTCTCTTCGTCTTCGCACATATTTTTTATATCATTTATGTAGATGTAACTCAAATTTTGTTGTTAAAAAATTCTTTTGGGCTAGAGTCAAGTCGCAGCAGGATCTATAAACCTGAATGGAACTATTACCGTCGAAGTGCATAGATCAGGGGGTGAGACTGCTGTTGGGGACATTGTTCGTCTGGTTGAAGAGGCTCAAAGTAGAGAAGCACCCGTACAGCAGTTAGTTGACAAGGTCCCTCCTCTCTTTCCTTGTACATTTTTTTTTTGTGGTTGGCTTTGAGTCAAATCTTACAAATTTTTTTTTGTTTGCACAACCAGGACTAACCTTTGATTATTGCAATTACAGGTCGCAGGGCGCTTCACGTATGGAGTGATGGCACTCTCTGCGGCTACATTTACATTCTGGAATCTATTTGGTGCACAAATTCTTCCTTCTGCCTTGCATAACGGCAGCCCAATCTCGTTGGCCCTACAACTATCTTGCAGCGTTCTGGTATGTTTCTAAGGTTTTTTCTTGTCATTTAAATGTTAATACTTTTCGCTGTTACAGTTACGATCACCTTTCTCGTCTTTTACTCTTCTCCATCTTTTAGTAATCATACTATCTCACAGACTTTAATTTGGAATTAGGTTGTGGCTTGTCCATGTGCCCTCGGGTTGGCTACGCCAACTGCAATGCTGGTAATTTTTCTACCTGAGTACAGATTTTTCTACTATGAATTAGACAGAGTAAGATGTTGAAGAACATGATTTATTCCAAGGTTGGTACATCACTGGGAGCAAGAAGGGGATTACTTCTTCGTGGTGGTGATATTCTTGAAAAGTTTTCGTCCGTTGATACTGTTGTCTTTGATAAAACTGGGACACTGACAAAGGGACACCCTGTTGTGACTGAAGTTATTATTCCTGAAGATCCAAGGTTAGGAGGGTCTTTGCTATTTCAAAATATTCAATGATCTGTGTTTTCAAGGGTATATTGATGGTTAGATACTCTCCGTTGTGTGTGGTTTAAGTTAATTAACCAAAAAAAAAATCTGAATGTGGATATGAATTAAAGGGGAATCCGATGGGAACTAGCGACACATGGAGCAATAGTTTCCAAAATATTCGTCATGTTTCAATATCTAACCTACAAAATTTTGTTACCTTTTTATATGAACATACCCAAATTTGGGCCTGAAAGCTCTTGGATACTTGTAAATAATACTAGCTGAAGCCTTGTACTGTCTCAAATATTTTTGCTCAAAGTTGTCCACATATGTTTTGTGATAAACATCTGATTCCTCATGTTCTTACGCAGACACAATTTGAATGATACTTGGTCAGAAGTTGAGGTTTTGATGTTAGCAGCAGCTGTTGAATCAAACACTACTCACCCTGTTGGGAAAGCGATTGTTAAAGCAGCTCGGGCTCGTAATTGTCAAACTATGAAGGTAGGACTGCTAATGATAATTATTTCCCTAGATTGATGAAATTAATGAACTCCATTATTGCAGGCAGAGGATGGGACATTTACCGAGGAACCAGGGTCTGGTGCCGTCGCTATTGTCAACAACAAGAGGGTTGCAGTTGGGACCTTAGAGTGGGTTCAGAGGTATAATCTGTTCATCATTTGCATAAGTATTTGTAGAAAGATGTGAAGCTGAATCATTAATAAATAGTACATGCTGAAGAAAATTTCTGATCAAGCATAAGGAAGTTATAGGATTGTAGACTGTAAAAAGACAGAAGCTTGTATGACGAGGGTCTCTCGTTTTAGTTTGCAACAAGAGAAGCCACGTAGATCATTCTTTAGTAGAGTAGAAGCATTCTTTGATTTACTTCATTCTTTCAAATAAACGATACATTCGATGTAAAAAAGGTTTTTTGATTGAATAAAATCTAACATTCATTAAAAAAAAAAAAAAAAAATGTCAGAAGCTTGTCTTTTTGACTCACTCTTGCTCAATGCAGACATGGAGCCACCGGGAGCTCATTGCATGCATCTGAAGAGCCTGAATTTAACAACCAGTCTGTTGTGTATATTGGGGTGGATGATNGGTTTTGATGTTAGCAGCAGCTGTTGAATCAAACACTACTCACCCTGTTGGGAAAGCGATTGTTAAAGCAGCTCGGGCTCGTAATTGTCAAACTATGAAGGTAGGACTGCTAATGATAATTATTTCCCTAGATTGATGAAATTAATGAACTCCATTATTGCAGGCAGAGGATGGGACATTTACCGAGGAACCAGGGTCTGGTGCCGTCGCTATTGTCAACAACAAGAGGGTTGCAGTTGGGACCTTAGAGTGGGTTCAGAGGTATAATCTGTTCATCATTTGCATAAGTATTTGTAGAAAGATGTGAAGCTGAATCATTAATAAATAGTACATGCTGAAGAAAATTTCTGATCAAGCATAAGGAAGTTATAGGATTGTAGACTGTAAAAAGACAGAAGCTTGTATGACGAGGGTCTCTCGTTTTAGTTTGCAACAAGAGAAGCCACGTAGATCATTCTTTAGTAGAGTAGAAGCATTCTTTGATTTACTTCATTCTTTCAAATAAACGATACATTCGATGTAAAAAAGGTTTTTTGATTGAATAAAATCTAACATTCATTAAAAAAAAAAAAAAAAAATGTCAGAAGCTTGTCTTTTTGACTCACTCTTGCTCAATGCAGACATGGAGCCACCGGGAGCTCATTGCATGCATCTGAAGAGCCTGAATTTAACAACCAGTCTGTTGTGTATATTGGGGTGGATGATATTCTTGCTGCAGTCATCCGTTTTGAAGACAAAATCAGGGAAGATGCTGCCCAAGTTGTCGGGGATTTGACTCGACAGGGAATTGATGTGTACATGCTATCTGGTGACAAGAGGAGTGCTGCAAACTATGTAGCTTCTGTTGTTGGAATTCCTCAAGAAAGGGTATGTTCTTTTCTCGATGTGGATAGATAATGAAGTGCCAAAAAAAAAAAACAGTACCTGATCTGATTTATTATGCAGGTAATATCAGGAGTTAAACCAGCAGAGAAAAAGAAGTTTATCGATGAACTTCAGAAGAATACGAATATTGTTGCAATGGTGGGTGATGGAATAAACGATGCTGCTGCTCTGGCATCATCTGATGTTGGAATAGCCATGGGTGGTGGTGCAGGAGCGGCCAGTGAAGTGTCTCCCATTGTCTTGATGGGCAATCGTTTAACACAGGTTTCTCATATTATCCCTACAACACTTGTGCTTCTTTTTTTTTTTTCATCTTATTGTTCTATAAAGCGTCTCCCATCTGATTGATTAGTACTTCAAGTTATATAGTCAATGCCGCACTGATTCGATATGTACAATTTAGTGCAAATGAGTTTCATTTGAAGGCATCATGAGATGTGACACGTGGTAGTACCCAACTACTTATTAATTTTAGGAAGATACTAAAAACTAGTACAAACTGAAGTTAACTTGTAATGAAACTTAGCACATGTTTGAGATTGGTGGAGTTGTCTTTACGCATCTTCATCTAGCTGTATGAAGTTTAAGTGACGCATAAGCTGCTGGTTATAGGAAATTGCATGTTCTTACTGAATCAATGGTTATAGGTGTTCCTTTCGGTATCATGTAGTTAATAGTTACATGATTTCTACGCAGTTGCTCGATGCATTGGAGCTAAGCCGGCAAACCATGAAGACTGTAAAGCAAAATCTTTGGTGGGCATTCGGGTACAATATTGTAAGTTGTTCTGCATTTTCATGTTTTGCTCTTCTTGCTTTGAGGTTCAGTGTGAATATCTGATGAGTTAATAATGTCTTCTTCTTTTTGTAATTTATTATAAAAAATATATAGGTGGGGATCCCAATTGCGGCAGGAGTGTTGCTGCCACTGACAGGAACCATGTTGACTCCATCAATGGCGGGGGCTCTCATGGGTGTGAGCTCTCTCGGTGTCATGACTAATTCTTTACTTCTGAGGTACAGATTCTTCTCGAACCGGAAAGACAAAAATGTCAAATGGGAACCAAAAGAGGGAACAAAGCGACCACATGAGAATACAAGATGGAAGGAAAGCTCTTAAACCGGGCATTGAGGCACGGTATCGTGATTTTTGCGGAGATAGATCTCTTTTTCGTTATTTTTTTTTACTTTTCATCGTTTCAAGTATTTTTTTGTTAGGGTAATGATAATTTGAGAATCTATCACATCGTGTAATTTTTCAAACAATTGCTCTGAGCTTGTAACTTGTAGACACAGTAACACATTCAAGATTCTACATTGGCTTTGGTCTTTTAAGTCGGTGCCTTTGAGACTCTGGAACTTGATTTCGCGTAATGCTATATAGTGAATAAGCAAAAACAACATCTCCGTTGCAAAAGTAAAACTCAAACAGCTCCGTTACAAAAGTAAAACTCATTGCCAAAAGCAAGCCCTTCATTATACAATACCCAGTCTGGAACAAGCCAGTACAAATCAATCAATAAAAGAACAAACACAGAATCATATATCAACCCTCGAAACAAAAAAAATTCATCTTGCTTCTCCTATACTTTTATAACCAATCACAGCTATGAAACAAGAGTATGAGTAAAAAGAAAAAAATCTCTCTCCCGAATTGGTTTGTATTTTCGTGTCCTTCAACGACACCATGGAAATATTCCATGAGATTTGCTCGTAGATGAAGAAAACCAGTCGTTTGTGCTTACAGATCCGCACAAAAAACCGGTTCATACCATATAGGTCATTCCAACTTGCATCAAATGCGAATGCGGAACGCTTAGGTTTGTTATCCCTCTCCTGCAGTTCTTCCTCAAGAAAGCATACATGTAATTTATTACCAGCTTCTTCAGAAACCAAGAATCCTTTGTAGCCCTTATGTCCCCATGCCCCAGTAGATAAACGACCCCTGACTCTTTCGCTTTGTGTATAAACGACAATTCTTTTTCTAGACTCTGCTCCACATCCAACGCTGTTGTTTCATTTGAAGGACCTGCTACAAAATCCATGCTGGTCTTTCTTTTCTCCGATGGTCGCATGTTTGACGACTCCATGTGCTCAGCCAAGAGAGGCACTCCAAGTGAATACACACTTCCATTGGGTGCTATCAAAACTCTGGACAGTGTCATGTCATCCTCGGAATCTGTGTTATTATGGTCTCCGTCACTCTCAAGTTGACGCTCCTGCGCTTCCTTCCGTATAAATTTCTCTAGACTCTCAATCAATATTTGCTCGAACGCCTGGTGATTTTCCTTCCTCACATCTTTGTATCCATACCTGTTTTGAAAACAAATCAATTTTTTTTTAAAAACTACTTATTATAACTAAATTGTCTTCCATATTAAAGTTGGTTGCTTTGTTTACCTGGCAACACATCGGAATAAATGATAGCTTCTTGGGCAGACACGTCTGAAAAGAAACCTCTCAGTCTGAGGCACGCTTGGAACAGGGACATATTTTATACACACAAAGATAACCATTGAATGGATTGCAGGGAGCGTGGTTAGAAAATGACCAAATATTGCCGGAACTCCTTTTGCTAGTTCATTATAAAGAAGACCAATACCGGGTGCTCTAATTGTCCCAAGATTACTTCCCAGCTCTCGCAGTAGGTCCATTGGTAGTTTTTTCTGGACTTCGGTTTCATACTTCAATTTACTCCCGTAGTTCCAAACGAACATAATGAAAAACATGATCGTAGCAAAAACCAGGATTATCCAACTTCCGTCAGTCACACTTGATAAAACTGATGAGAAGAAAATCAGTTCGACTCCTAGGGAAACAATTGCAAACAAGCTCACGACTATGATGTTCGTCTGCCAGATAAGAAGCATGATAAGGGTCACCAAAATTGTTGTAGTCATCATAATTCCCAGCTCTGCGATGCCTGAAGGTACACAATTCAAAACCAGAGGCATGAATATTTCTAGGATTAGTGGACAAGTCACACAACAAAAATTCTTAAAAAAAATTAAGAGCAGTGACGATAATGATATCATCTCCATAATAGAGAAACATTTAAGATCATGTACCAGAAGTTGAGTTCTCAATACCTTGTGTCGTAATACAAATTAAAGAGTAACTAAAATCAGTTTCAGCCAAATTTCCCAAGTTGCCCCAAACTAGATGCTACGAGAAGAAAATATTACCATATGCGTTTCCAATCATGAAGATTTTTGAGATAGAGCAGACAACGATCAGGCACACCACCAAAAGGAACCAGTTTAGAACCGGTATATAAATCTGTCCAATGAATTTCTTTGAGGTGTGAATGATTTTAAGACGTGGGAAACAGCCTAGTGCTATTGATTGTTTGATGCATGTAAATGTGGCTGTTGTCATTGCACGACTGGCAATTAGAGCAGCAATATTAGAGATGAATAAGATCGGCCAGAATATAGAACCTGAAAAAACAAAAAGTAACAAACAGTTAGAAACATGAAATGAGCGGTAAAATCAAGCCAGCAAATGAAAGGAATACCCTTGTTGATCTTGACGTACTGTGGAAGCTAGTGGATCTTACTTGGAACTGACGAAAAGAAAGCATCCCCAGCATGGCTGAAATTTTCAGAGAGGTATGCGGCTTGACCCAAATATCCCAGCATGAGGCAAGGTATCACCAGAAGGGTAAAAGTAAGCTGCAGATAAACACTACCATTGAATCAAAAGTCCAGATGACTACAAGAGCTGAAGCTATGGATGAGTATTTCTCTCCTTAAACTACCTGGATCGAGTGAACAGAAAAATAGCTAAGATCTGCAAACATGGCCTCCGATCCTGAGACAAGATCCGCATGTATAGAAATGAGCAATGACATTTAGTCAAAAAGTCATTCAGTAAGCTTTTTAAAAGTCTATCCCAGAATATGGAAATTTACCAGTAGCACATAGAACGCAACCCCCAAGTGTATACCACGCATTAACAGAGTTTCTCTTGAAAAAGAAATAGATATGTGCAGGATTGAATGCTCTAAATACGCTGCTGTCATATTTAACTAGGTTGTAAATGCCAATGCCCGCAAGACAAAAAAACCATAGAAGTAAAGCAGGACCCAAAGCAAGTCCCAATTTGCTGGCTCCATATTTTTGTACACTGAACAAGATCACAAGAAAGCTGACTGATATCACGACCACCTGATCTGAAAATGAGCCACAGTTAGAAATTATTCGCAAAATGCGGTCACTAATCACTTGAAATGATAAGATTTACGTTAACTACATTTACGAGTTACCTTGTTCTATAGCACCAAATCCAACCTTCAGACCACCAACAGCAGACATTACTGCGTCCAAAAGGAGGTTATAGTAAGAGGCAGTTACATGTTACTTCATACACATCGACCACAGGACAAGGTCAAACCATCATTAATCATGCAACAATGATGCTTTCAAAATCTATTTCCCCTATAATTGATATTACCTGACATTGCCGGCGTAACAACGGCATCAGCAATCACCATAGCAGTGCCGGCAAGAACTAAAACCAGAAGAAGCTTTTTCAAGATCATTGACGCCTCAAGTCTTTCTTTTATTATCAAGGATCTTTCAAGTTCTGGAGATGGAACCTTCAAACCAAAGCCTGATATGCGAGCATCTGATGGAAGTTGATTTGGGATAAGGCTTACATTTGCGTGCCTACAGATTAACGAATACAAAGCAAAAGTACCACCTGCATTTTATTTCCAAATATTAAGGCTTGTCCTTAAAAAAAACTTTAATTTACACCAGATAGGGGAAAAAGATCATACCTTCACCATCGTCATTGGCCCAAAGAACAAAATGTACATACTTTACAAGAGGGAACAATATTAAAGTGTATATAACCAATGACAAGGCTCCGATTATATCTTCTTTGTCATTAATTGGAGATCTGTTGAACATGACACTGAAGGTGTACAATGGACTTGTTCCAATATCACCAAATACAACCCCTAGGGTCTGCAAAGCAAGTATGAGCTTCCTTCCTATGCTAGAGTCCTGCAAAAACAGATAAAGCAAGTTCTTCAACTTAAACACTTTGCATAAGAACAAAATAAAGCATCAAGTAGCTCAAGAAAGCTAGCTTTTGTAATCAGATCGACATGAAGAAGAAGAACATCAAGCCAAATGATAAGGTTGGTTTTCAATAAATGCTAACCTCGATTTCGTTCTTCTGAGTTCCAGGGATTTCAAGTGCGTCGACATCGAAAGAGTCAACGGCAGGGCTAGTTCGAATCAAACGCTGCTCCACATTGTCGTCCTCGTCGTCGGAATCCATTTCCGGGTGGCGGTGCTCTTCATACCCCTCGTTGTCGTAATCATCATCCTCAAGCTCATCATAGTCATTCTTCTCATCGAAAACCCAGCGCGACAATGACGTCGTCGAATCGTCTCCGGTTATCTCATCATCCATCTCAGACCCGCCGCCTCCACTGCTTCCTTCTTCAACGTTCCACATCAATACCGTCGGGAGATAAAAAAAACACTGACGCGGGAAGGTAGATCTCGGGGATTGCGATTCAGATTCGTAATCTGATCCAGGGAAACAGGATTAGAAACGGTGGTGTTTGAGAGAATCGAGAGACAGAGAGGGATGATGATCTACAATGGAGGACCTGGCACGAATGAGAAAGAAGCTTACACGTGTCCTATCGGGTTTCAGTTCGAGACGGTTTAAGGATAAACCAAACCGAAACAGATTAGCTAAACCGTAAATAAACCGTGTCGTCGTCTAGTCAAAATTAGATTTTTAAAATATTGAATATCACACACTACTGCGATGAGAGTAAGCGTTGCGTCTACGACTCTTCCACTACACTCATCACCAAGATCAAAGAGAGAAGAAGAAACGAGAATCACCACCAGTCATGGCTTCTGCTTCCTCCTCCGCGATTTCTTCGTCCTCGTATCACTTCCGTTCTCAGGGACCGATTTTTTCATCGAAAACTTCTTTTTCTGTTTCGACGGCTTTAACGGGAAGGAGAGTGTTTGGATCTATCAAAGCAGCTCAAGTGACAAGCCATGAGAACCCGAGACGGCGCACTCAGAACGTAGAAGGCGATATATTTGTCGGTAAGTAAAGTCTGTTTACTTTTGTTGCTAATCGAAACAAAGAGAGATCAACGACGCAATCTCGCTCAATCGATTTTTGCAGACAGTACTTGTATTGATTGCGACACATGTCGTTGGATGGTGCCGGTAAGATTCTCTTCTTTCGAAATCTGTAAAGCTCCTAATATTTCTCTGCTCTTTCTCCCGTCTTGTGGGTCCTTTCCATTGTTGGTACTCTGAAATTGATGAACAGCTCCATGGATAATGGATTTGGTAGGGTAAAGCTCCTAATTTTAATCATTTGGTTCAATTAGATTGGTAGGGTAAATTATTTGGGGATGTTTCATTTTTGGGTATTGGGAAGTGGATGTCTTAGTCTTGATCTCGAACAAGCACATAATAACTGATTAACTGTGGATCTTGGTTAGCTTTTTGAAATGACTTATTTTTGGCAAATCTAGTTCTAAGACATCTAGAAAATAATCTGATATGATACTGTCATTACATTAGAACACCAAGTCAGTCATTTGTTGTTGCGAGAGCAAGAATTCACTTATCCCTTAACATTTGTTCAGCAAATTTATAAACAGCCATTTCTGCTTTATCTTCACAGCAAGTATTCACCCGAGTGGACAACATGTCAGCGGTTATTAAACAACCAACCTGTAAGGAGGAAAGGCTGGATGCTCTTCAGGTGCCGTCGATTTTCTTTTTCCTTCTTTTTTATTTTATCCCTGATGATAGCTCATTGAGGATGTTTTTGAATCTTTTTTGTTTTTGTTTTTGCTGGCACCTTTAGGCGCAAGTGTTCCTCATTCCATTTTACTTTCTAAAACCGAAAGATATATCTCATGTACTTTTGTCTGTGGAAATCTCTGCTAGAATGTCATAGACTGAGAATTTCCTTGATGATGACAAGCATCCCATTTTAGAGGATTCGTGAACAAAATGCTGTGAGGTTGTCCTGATTACTCATGGTTTCGTGTTTCTTTCAGGCCTTATTATCTTGTCCGACGGGATCTATTCGCACTGGAACTCCACCTACTGACATAGGGGAAGCTCAAGAGACCTTTCCACTTGCACTGGATAAAGACGCACTTCCTGTAGTTTCTCATTCCTTAAGCTTTCTTTTTTTTAAGGATCGTTATTAGCTACTTAACTAAGTCTGCGTAGATAATTGTAAGCATACTTGGAAAGTATTTAGAAATTTTGTCTTCAGGTTTTGAATAGCCGTGGATACAATTATCTTTAAGTTCTTAACTCATAAAGTTCCATTGAGAGCTCATACTTCCATACTACCCTGTTCTTATATGCTGTCTTCTGTTTGGTCTTCCTGCTTTCGCTGAGGCTAATATTTTTTGAGATTTGTATTATGCTCAGGGCGTTTTTCATTGTGGGTTTCATTCCAAGAAATCTTACGGAGCAACTCCCTACTTGATCCTTCATCATGAGGGAAATATACTTGTTGATAGGTATGTCCTTGGGAGGCATCATGGATTCTTGTTCTCTTTGTTACTATTACATTGTAGACGCAATGTTTTCCATGGTTTTTCTGTTTGCTGCAGTCCCAGGTACGTAGAGAAACTTGCTGGAAAGATTGAGAAGATGGGTGGTGTTCGCTACATGTTTTTGACTCACAGGTAGAGTTGATAACACCAAAAGGAGAAACTCCATGTTTTCCTTTTACAATCTCTCTTACAAGGATAAACTACTTCATTGTTCAGGGATGATGTTGCGGATCACAAGAAGTGGGCAGATCGATTCAAGTGTACCAGAATTCTCCATTCTGAAGATGTATGTCATTGAATTTATCGCACCTCTCTTGTTCCGCACATTCTTGATAGATTTTCAACCATTAGATACTGTGAGAAAAAGCTTGCAGAATTACAAAGTTCTTTGGCTGATTATGTTTTTGGGTAAATTTGAGAAAACGGCTAGAGGAACAATTTTGTTACTAAATCCAGCTTTAATTGACAAATAATGGATCTTGTTAGGTTGAACCTTCGACCTCTGATGTGGAGTTAAAGCTGGAAGGAAGTGGACCATGGAGCCTCAACGAAGATATTGATCTTATACACACTCCTGGTCATACAGAAGTAAGTCTGTCCAACTGCAAAATGTTCAATTTTTTTTGTTAAAAAGAATTTCACTATGGTCTTGGGATATAAGAGCTTCGTACAAAATCACAGGGTTCAGTGTGCCTGTTCCATAAGTCCCTCAAGGCATTATTCACTGGAGACCATGTAACAATGTCCGAATCTGGAATGAGCATTATAGAGCAGTACAATCATTGTTCAGGTAAAAGACCAATCTGTTGAATTTGTTTGGGTTAAATGTTATTGAATAACCATTTAATAAAACTTAATAGTTTTTTTTTTGTCTCTGGCAGTGCCTCTCCAGCTTGAGAACGTAGAAAGATTGATCAACCTAGATTTCAATTGGCTAATACCGGGTTAGTGCATTTTTCCTATATGCCCTATATCTGCTTTACTTCATGGAGATTTTGGATGTTGATGGCGATTTTGTATTAAAGGACATGGAAGAAGAGTACATTTCAAAGATGGAGAGGAGAAGGCAAAGAGTCTTGAAGCACTTGTTCAGAAGCACAGAGAGAAACAACTTGTTTTCTCTAGCAAGGTCGGTAATGCTTGAGAAACTCTGTATGCGGATTCTAAACCAGTGAACCAAACTAAACCAGACCGAATGTAGTGTTTGTCGTACGAGTGAGTTATACTATTCTGTTTCTGTGTGCCAGTTATGAAATTGGCGCTGACACACGTGAGTGGTGTATTTCTGTGTAACATTATAAACCTGCATAAAAGCTCTAGATGACTTAAAAAAAACCCATAAAAGCTTATTAAATTGACCCGAAATTCGTGAGTGATGTATTTTTATGGCTAATTTAACAGTTGTTTAACTATTTGTTTGTTAACATCTTTAAATTAACAACGTTCGTTTAGACTAGTGACAAAAATAAGCTTCCATCATCATTAACCCGCCACTAAACTTTTTCTTAGCAACAAAAATTAATCCCCTTCGTTCTTTCGGCAAAATCAACCAACCACTCCACTTAGTAAGTGGAACCTCATTTAAAAACTGCCACGAGACATTCCCACCCACAACAATATATAACTCACCAAACTTGTTATAATTATTTGAAAATAAAATAAAAGATAAGAAATAATATTATAGTGCAATCCATTCCCTCCCCTGGTGCTCTCCACTACAAACCAAACAAATGTTACTAAAACTAAGCAGAGCATTAACGTTAAGCTATATATACAAACCTATCGTCTGACCAAAATATTCACAATATAGATTTCATTACAACTAGTTGACAAAGAGAAACAAAAAAAAATAAGAAACAATGGGAAGTGGAATGATAACGACAATGGTTATAGCAATAGCTTTCTTCATGATCGGTTCCGACAATGTCCACGTGGCGACAGCTCAGGTCTGTGGAGCTAACTTGTCCGGACTGATGAATGAGTGTCAACGCTACGTCAGCAACGCCGGACCAAATTCTCCGCCGCCGTCTCGGTCTTGTTGTGCTCTAATCCGTCCTATCGACGTACCTTGTGCTTGCCGCTACGTTTCAAGGGACGTTACGAACTATATTGATATGGACAAAGTGGTTTACGTTGCTCGTTCTTGCGGCAAGAAGATTCCTTCCGGTTATAAATGTGGAAGTAAGTACCTTTTTTTTTTATCTTGCTTAGTATTTTTCATTTTCGTACTTATTAAGCATATGTCAATATTTGGATTTGAATCTACTAGGTTACACCATTCCAGCGGCTTAGTTAAAGAGGAAGGATACCAAGATAATTTGGATTTGCTATAAAAACTAATAAGATGTATTAGTGACTGAATAATGATGATGATATATATCTGGATATTTGGTATTGTAATAAGTTTATGTAAATCAAAATGGAGGTCATGATCGGTGGATGATGAGACGGTAATAGTTTGAGAGTATTCAAATCAGATCATGATATTAGTGCTTATATTTTTTATTTGGAACAGTAAAAAAAATCTGAACTAGCTAACTCACTACCTACGACTACTACGATTAAGCTAACTTGCTCGATCTATTAACACCAAAGTCCCCAAAAATAGGCTTAATATTATAACTCGTGTCTCGGCTACTTTCTATCAAGTTTGAAGTTTTGACTTTGAGATGAAAGTGACGTTTAAATAAATAAGATATCACAGCACACTGACTCGTTTATTTAATAAAATAAAATAAAAATCTAGAAAAATTGATTAAAAAAATTAATTAAATGAATCCACATTTTATTGTCTCACTTGGCATAATGACATTAATTTATGATGAATTAAATAGTTAATTTTAGACAAAAAAGGAAGAAAAATAAAAAAAGTAAATAATTAATGTGAGAATCAAACCCACAGGTAACAGTTTTTCCCGGGACATAAAGTAGTAACGTAACAAAACCACGTCCAGTTTAACAAATACTACTTGCGGTCTCCTTCTTCAGCCTCTTGTTTTCCTTCTGTATCCCTTTCTCGACTCTCACCTTTATAAACCCAATCCTCCACTCAACTCCATACCCTGATACACATACCTAAATCCAAAGATCAGAACACACAATTGTTTACCTAAAAGATTTTTAAGAAGATGAACGCCGGAAAGCGAACTTCGTGGGCGGTGGCGACAGCGATCGCGGTGGTGGAAGTGCTCAAGGACCAAGGCGTTGCTCGGTGGAATTACCCTCTTCGTTTACTCCACAAAAATGCCATGGCTCACGTCCGTACCATCACTATCCCACCTCGTCCCTCTCCTTCTTCTTCTTCTTCTTCTTCTTCTTCTTCTTCTTCTTCTTCTTCTTCTTCTTCTTCTTCGGCTGATTTCATCAGATCCAAAAAGGCCAAGACCACATCCTTTGAGAAAGCTATGGGGCTTAGCTGCTTTGGTCCAACCACCGTCAGATTTTAAATCTCTCCCATTGTATTTCCTATGATTCGAATGTGCGTCTCTCTATATGACTTGTTTTTTATTTAGCCATATATATAATCGTCATTAGGTCCACCACTGCTTCAACTTTGGAACCATTGTTCTAACATTCATCAGCTTTAAACAACTTTTATCAATTTTGAAATAAATCTCCCTTATGATCAATTGTGAGCCACAAGGATACATCATTTCTATCTCGGTCAGTAGCACCAGATTCTTTATGGTATAGGACTTTTTTTTTTTTCCGGCTTAACACTCCGGTTTGTTTTGGTCTTAAGTCTACATATTAGAAACCGAACCAGAACTATTTTTCTGAAAATAAATCTCATTATGTATAGTCTGGTTGATTCATAAATCATTGTAGACACAATAAAGTCCATATATATTATTGTGACAAAAAAAAAAGGAGTCCAAATAGAGCTGTAACATCACATAAAACAACGTCTAGCATAGAGGCAGCGGACGCAGTTGGTTGTGTGGTGGGACAAGCTGAGAATATGCCACTTTAATGGTGTCCATCGATATCACTGTCTATATATATTGAACCATTTTGGTCAAAACCACTTTGCCAAATTCTTACTTGATAAAGATAAGCCTCATTATACCAAAACCACACACCACGCGGATAATTCAACTACCCTTACCCTAACACAGCTAAACCTAATCAATACAATTTAATATTATACCAACTTCGTGGGGGTCATATGCTTTTTTTTTGTTTTTACCAAAATATATAACGATTAGACTTGTATTTGCAGTCTGAAATTCATATAAGTTTTCTGTAGACGAATTTTTATGGCTTACTTGTTTTAAATATTTGATTTTACTTTTTTTAAAAATATACTTTAAAAAATTGTTACATAAAAAGAAATCAATTTATCTAAGCTGAAATGAAGATGATAGATACCGTCGACCTACTTTTGTTGACCAAACTTGATTCTAAAGAAAGAAAGCAAAAGAGAGAACGAAGACGAAGACTCTCATCCTCTTTTCTCTCTTCTTTTTTTTTTCCCCTTCTCTCTCTCTTTTTCTCTCTAGCTTGTTGATGATCTTGAAGCAAGAATCATGAGCTTCCTTCACAGATTTCTGTCGGAGGATATGACCAACTGTATATCGGCGGATTGCATCGAAGAGTCCAAAGATTCAGGACCTTGTTCCTCCATTTGTTTTAGCGAGTGTCCTCTCATCTGCAAGTTCGCCGTCGCTTCAGGTAATTCTCCACCTCCGGTAGCTCACCACGACGATAACTTAAAGAGGATCTTAATCATCGGGGCTTCGTCTACCATCACAACTCTGTTCCTCCTTACTTTTCTCCTCCTCTGCTTCAAGTTTTATCAAAGGAGGAGGAGATCAATAGCAATATCAAGAAGATGGAGTATGGAAGAGGCTAGGAATTGGGATCTTGATGGGCCGTCACCGGTTATCATCGATCATCCGATTTGGCATATCAGAACCATTGGTTTGAATCCAATGGTTATAAGCTCGATCAAAGTGTGCAAGTACAGTAAAAGCGACGGCGTTGTGGAAGGAACGGATTGTTCGGTTTGTTTAAGCGAGTTCGAAGAAGAAGAGACGCTTAGATTGCTGCCAAAGTGTAGACATGCTTTTCATCTTTCTTGTATTGATACTTGGCTTAGATCGCACACCAATTGCCCGCTTTGCCGTGCTCCTATTGTCGTGTCCAACACGGTAAATGATGATGATAGCGAGGATCTGCAGGAGATCCTTGTGAGGATCCCAGAGGAAAATGGAGAAACCGATGAAGAAATCGAGGGAGATCACGAGGAAGATGCAGATGGGTTTGTTAGTATTATTAGTAGAGATGGGGAAGCTGGTGAGTCGCAGCAGCGAGTGAGACGATCAATGTCGTTGGATTCGTTGGTAAGTCAAGCTGTTGCTGGTAGAGGAAAAGAGAAGGCCAAGAGAGGGAATATTGGATCTTCCATTGTTGGGAGGTCAAGCTTCTTGAAGAGATCCATCTCTTACAGTGGAAAGTAGTACGAGATATGAATAAAACAAGTCCATTAATTAAGTAAGTTTCTTGAAGACATGTACTAAAAAGTTCTTCGAGTTGTTGTAGCCAAGATGGTCATCGCGGCCAATGAAGAAAATCAAATCAAATCAAACCCGAAAGATAGATTATATGTATAAAGGTGAATGAAATAAGAGGATGATGGTACTCCATTTTGTTTATCAACGCTGCCACTCTTGTCAAGTAAAAGAGTTTTTACAGCTTCTCTTCTGCCACTCTTTGTAGATTAAGTTGATAATTATAAAATACATTAAGTTTCATTAAGAATGCTACTCTTAGTATCGTTCTTGAACTAATATTCAACTCAAATTCAAGTGCAGTTTTCTGTTAACTAATATTGAACTAATATAATATCGTTCTTGATTTAGGTTGGTTTGGTGTTTTCCTATCCACTGTCACTATTAGTGAATTAGGGTTTCTTATGTTAAATTGAGGATTGTTTTGTCATCTGCTTACGAATCATGCTGTTTTTTGCATAGACGACACACAGAGAAATGTTAAGCAGGGGCTTGTTTTCCTGAACGGAAGGAACCATTTGCTTAATTCAAATTTATGAAGATAGCAAATTTCCATAAAATTCTCCTCCATCGAGGAGTAAAAAATGCTTTTGACTAAAAGTGAAAAGCTACATAAGGAATTTGACGACGGTGGGGTCCAAAACTGACACGACACAAAAAACTTTGGTTTCTCCGTCTTTGTTGGAGGAAATGCATTCACATCCATTTCTATAATTAAAAATTTTAATTTGAGAAGGCCTCTTCTCTTTCTTTCAGATGAATGCTCTTCAGATGCCTTGTCCCTTGTTGTTCCAGATTCGAAATACCCAACTTTCCTTTCTATAACTCCTCTCTTTCATGGCTGCCTCTCCCACGCACTTCTCTATCTCCCTTGATCCTACTTCTTCTTCTTCCACGTTTCTCTTTCATCTCCAAAACCAATCGGTATGTGTCAAAGTCTCTCCCCCTTCTCTCTCTCTCTCTCTTTCTTCGCCGGAATAATTAATCAATCGTGGGTTTGTTTCTTCTGTTGCATTTTTATTCAGATCTTCCGCTCCAAGGACATTTTCAAGGAAATTGAGAATACCCAATTGAGAATTCCGGCTTCCTTTAGGTAATTTCTGTCCTTTAGCGATTTTTCAGTTTGATACCGTTTAGGATAATGATTTGTAATTTTTGATTTGGGATTGCTCATGTATCTGATTACTCAAAAAAAACATCATGTTTTAGTTTCTTAGGCTATATAACAGTAGCTTGTCTCTTTAAAATCTTCAAAGAAGTTTTTTTTTTATGCTTCAGATTCAGTTTATTTGTGTGGTGTTTGCAGAAGAAAAACTGTCAACTTGCAACTGATGGCTTCAGGAAAGACACCTGGACTGACTCAGGAAGCTAATGACTGTACCTATGAGGTTACAACTGATAGACAAAATAGCACTGATGTATTTGACGACATGAAACAGCGGTTCCTCGCCTTCAAGAAGCTCAAGTACATGTAAGTGGCAGAGAACCAATTCCTTGCTTCTTTACATGGTTTATGGAGGGTTTGATTGGCTTTCTGCCATCTCATCCAATGAACAGGGATAACTTGGAACACTTCAAAAAACTGGCAGATGCTCAAGCTCCAAAGGTAGCTTTAATTTTTTTTGTATTGTTCATGGATGGCTTGAGATTCTTTTATGTGGTTTAAATGTTGCCTGGAGAAGGGAACTGTTGCTAACACTTTAAGCAACAGTTTCTGGTGATTGCTTGTGCAGACTCTAGGGTTTGTCCTTCCGCCGTCCTGGGATTCCAACCGGGTGAAGCATTCACTGTTCGTAACATTGCAAATTTAGTACCTACATATGAGGTACACGACTTTGTGCATACCGCCACTTTTGCTTTACGGGCTGGTTCACATCTGATCTAATTGCATTTGCCTGCTGCAGTCTGGACCTACTGAAACGAAAGCTGCTCTCGAGTTCTCTGTGAATACTCTTAACGTAAGTATCTTATCTCTTACAGTTATATACACCCGTTTAATAAAACATATGTATGCAAGTAAATCTAAAGGCAACATACACCACATAAACACAATGTGTAAATACATTTTTATATATTACACTCATCATGATTATTTGCCTCATTGAAGAGTTGGGGAGTAATCTATTAAACTTGTAGGTGGAGAACATCCTAGTTATTGGCCATAGCCGCTGTGGAGGAATCCAAGCTTTAATGGGCATGGGAGACGAAGTAGATTCCAGGTTTTAATCAGCTCTTTGATCACTCTATCGGAAAAAAAAAAACATTTATTAATTGTTGATCTTAGCCATATTGCATTTTTCCTGATAACAGTAGTTTCATACAAAACTGGGTAGTTGTGGGGAAAAAGGCAAAGGAAAGCACAAAAGCTGTTGCTTCAAGCCTCCATTTTGATCATCAGTGCCAACATTGTGAAAAGGTGATGTCTTTTGGTAAATCAGTGCAACTTATATCATCTATTAAGATATGAACTTATATATAATGTACAAGCGTGCAGGTATCGATAAATCAGTCATTAGAAAAGCTGCTTGGTTATCCGTGGATAGAAGAGAAAGTGCGGAAAGGATCACTGTCGCTCCATGGCGGGTACTATGATTTTGTAAACTGTACATTTGAGAAATGGACCGTCGATTATGGAGGAAGCAGAGGTAAGAAAGAAGGCAGTGGGATTGCTGTTAAAAACCGGTCAGTTTGGTGATGACTAATGACCATCACAATCTTCATAGGGTTTTGCTTTCATAATTTTGAGAAACATCAGAGACCCCTTTGGAATGGGATCATCTTATGTGTTTGTTGCAGTTGTGCTTTGAAATCATTTCCTAAAACTTGGGGAGATCCCTTCAGGGACCAATGTTTGTGTTTTTATGTTTTTTCTTTTGGTTTTCTTGATAATAATCATTTTTTTTTGTCCATTGTAGAGGTATACGAAACAGGGACAAAAGAAAAAGACTTTAATACACCAACATAGTATATGAATGGGATTATTTGTTTTATTTGATCGACTTTGCAATACTTGATCGCGCTCGATCTCGTTCATTTATTATATAGTTACAAATTAAAGAAACTGAGTAACGTTACAGTCAACACACATCAATCCTATAGACCACCAATACATACATATTCAGTTAGCTTATGTTGATGATAATCTTTACATATACTATATGCCAAAGAGTTTGGTTACAAATATATAGTTGAAACATAGAATTTAAGTTTGGAGGATACAACTCAAGGGCTTGAAGTCGGAGTTGTGTGGAGAGTTGACGGAGCGGAGATGGATGGAACGGGCTGGTGGTTTCCGAAGGGCGATCCAAGCGAGGGGAACTTTGGGAAACCTTGTCCCGGAAATTGAGGAAAACCGGGTGTTGGATTGCTCGGAAAACCGGGTTTCGGAAATTGAGGGAATGGCATGGGATTGTTTGGGAAACCTTGTCCCGGAAATTGAGGAAAACCGGGTGTTGGATTGCTCGGAAAACCGGGTTTCGGGAATTGAGGGAATGGCATGGGATTTGTTGGAAAACCGGGTCTTGGAAACTGAGGAAAACCGGGTCTCGGGAAATGAGGGAAATGGGGTCTAAAAAATTTTGGTTTGAATGTTTGTTTCTTGGTAAGTTGTTTTAAGGCGTGGCTTGAAGTGATCATGGAGGAGAACATCAGAGCCATGAGAAGAGAAGCGACAGAGAAGATTTTAGATGAGGCCATACTGTTAGAAAAAACAAAAAACACCAAAGCTCTTCAATTAATTGATGTGTGTTTTTGTTATTTGATTGATTATTTCCTCTCCTAATAAATATATAGGAGCAAACTCAAAAAGTGATAACGAGTACAACAATTTCGTTTCCTTTTGACTAATTTTTCTTTTTATTTAAGAATAGGAACGGTTAATATTGTTAATTTTTTTTGTTGCTATTCCTTTGAATATATGTTAGTTGTACCAACAAAACATATCCATAAGTTATTGAGCTGACCATACCTCATCAAATTGCACTATTTCTATCATCATCAACGACATACATCTAACGAACTATAACCGTGCTTCTCTTCCGGAATCTCCTGCTTCTTTCGAATGCTTAACTTCCCCAAAACGCTTCTCGCCCACTCACCAAAATAAGTCTCGTTGTATCCGATCATAGCGTTCTTATAGACCGACATACATCGCCTATCGGTGTCAGGAAACTGACACATTTCCCCAACGGGGTCATGCCAAGAGCCTTCATGTCTCATCCCTGACCAATTAGCTCCCCGCTGGTACACAAGCTGACCAACTCCTGCAAGCTTAAGCCATCCCTTGGGGAAAAACTCCATCACACTACTATTCCTATCCATTAGAAACAAGTTAGTGAGCTGTGCACCATGTGGTGATACTAACACATCGGTCTTCTTCATCAGCTCCACTTGCTCACAAAATGTTAGATTATTCGAATATGAAACATTTAATTCACATCCATCTACTCTCCCACACTCTCTCTTAAAGACATCGATCACCGTTGACTCGTTTCTGAAAGATCTCGATCCGGTTCTCAATAGCATTGTCATACCTATTCGCGGTTTTGATGTCTCGGATGAGCTGATGTTACAGTTGTTTCTTGCTTTGCATCTAACGTGGTCGAAAACCTCCATTCTTCTCTCCCTTGACATTCCACCTTCATTGTGTCTCATAACAACTGCCTTCTCAAAGCAAACCGGCCTGTTCTCATCTGCAAACCGTAATATTTCCGGTTCTTGACCGTATGTCGCTGTGATGATCTCGCTCAACCAATGCCCCATCCCGAACCTTAGTTCTCCCCAGTGGTATAAAACCCATCTTTGAGGCTTTTCACATTGGTTTCTTAAGCTCCAAGAAATAAATGGGACTACTGCCGTTAGTCCATGCCACAAGTTACCGTAATCGTATTGATTATAAGACACAAACGTTAAGCCCTCCTGGAGAATGGCATTTACCGGAAGGGCTTCAGGCCATGCGAGCGCGTAGTAGTTCCATGCCCCGTCATGCTCATCGACCCCTTTCAATCACAAAAGCCTTCCTTTCGAAGATTCTGAAGGAAATTCTTGATACTGAGCCTCGCCATCGGTTCGGTTATCATAGAGAGAGCTCATGAACCAAGTATGACCCTCGAGTGGTTTCTTTGAAAAACGGTAGTCCTTGAGAGGAAGAAATGTCACCGATTCACGTAGCTTCTCCACCAAGGAAGCTTTCCCATCGTGAGATATTGATTCAGGTTGTTGTTGGTGTTTGAAATATGCCAGTAGTGCAGGAGGGAGTGAAAGGGAGTGTTGAGTAATTTGAAATGAAGAGATTTGGAGAAGAACAAAAACAGTGACAGCGAGACACAAGACGTTCAAGTAGAACTTAAGGGGGGATAAGCAAGTAACTAGCCTTTTCCAAACACTACCTTCAGTCATTGTGAATCAGGAGTGATTGAATAGAGTGAAGCAGAATTGGTTTAACTTGATGGAATTTGTGTATAAAACTTGTGAGGAACATAAGGTCAACCGTTGTCCGCCCAAATTTAACATCCCTAGGTCAACGCAACGTTAATTACCGGCACAACGCCAATATGTGTGGCAGATTTGGAGTCAACCAACACATGCATCCTCTATTTCTTTCCTAGTTCTACAATTCTTTATTGCCCACTTTACATTCTACGAGGTTTTTTTTTCCTAACCCCAAAGTCCAAAGAATATGTTAACTACTCTGACTATGCATGCAATTTGTCTACTTGATCATTACTGATATACAGTAGTTTTTTTTTAAACGTCATTACTGATATAGTTAACCACGTCTTTTTGTTTAGTTTCCTGTGTTAACAGGTATTGATCATATTTGTCGATTTTCGTGCTAGATCTAGATTCGCTGAAATAGATCGACTTGCAAACCTTTCAATATTAAAAAGTAGTTGTTGTTTATACTATTGAGTATTTAATTACTAAAATTGAATATCATGTACTATTCAATAGTATGTAATTATATAGTATAAAGTAATTTTGGATATTGTGTAGTTATTGTTATTACATAAAAAATAGAATATGATATCTTATTATATAAAGTTGGATGCGTCAAAATATATTAATCATAAAAAGAAAAGAAAATACTACTATTTTAAAAAGAAAAATAAATAAAATAAAAGGAAAGATATCTTATTATAAAGAAAAAATATACTAATCCTAAAAGAAAAAGGAAAATACTATTATTTTAAAATAAAAATAAAAGGAAAGATATTTCAGTATTACTAAAAAAAACGTCAAAGTTAGTAATTAATATGATCGTGACACGTGACAATAATAAATATGATATATTTCAATTAATAAAAGAAAACTATAGATGTTAATGATATGATATTAAACGATGATGAGCTCAATGAGGAGGAGGATATCAAGAATTATGTAGAGAAGCTTTTGGTGCGAATCTTGAGAAACATAACTTCTCTAGAGAGTAGAGAGATCATATAAGGGAGATGAATGTGGAGAGAAAGAGAGACTTTATTTCCTTAAAAAATATTAATGGGGATATTGTTAACATACTCGAATTCATACCCAAGTTTTTAACACAGCGGAACAGTAAAAGATAGTTGATAAAGTGTGTGAAATATATAAGAAGTAGAGTTAATGTTGTTTAGGACCCGCAACAGATAATGTGTTCTGAATATTTTAATTGAAAATAAATAAAAATTAAAATAAATAAATAACTCTTAGGTTTCGATTTTGTGTTTTTCATATATTTTTTCCAGTAGTGATCAGATTTTGTTTTCTATTTTCTTTTTTGATGCGAGTCTTGAGAAACATAATTTTTCTAGAGAGCAAAAATCTTATTATATAAAGTAGGATGCGTAAAAGTTACTAATTAACATGATCGCAACACGTGTCAAGTTAATCGATAAGATTTTGACACATGTCATAAGTATATATCTAAAAAAAGGAAAAAGGTATTTATTTCAATTTAAGAAAAAGAAAATAAAAAGTATATATTTCAATTTAAGAAAAGAAAAATAACAAATAAAGTAAATAAGATTGCTAACTAACTTGATCGCGACACGTGGCGCTTCATTCAATTTAGATTCGACATGTGTTCCGATAAAATATTAAAATTTATATTAACTATGAAAAGAATCTATTAGAATTTAAGAAAAGAAAAATAAAATAAAAATAAATAAGATTAACTATGATATATTTCAATATTCTAACACATGTCCCGATAAAATATTAGAATTTATATTAATTATGAAAAAGATCTATTAAAATTTAAGAAAAGGAAAAATAAATAAATAAGATTAACTATGATATATTTCTAATAAGATTAACTATGATATAGAGAGTAGAGAGTAGAGAGATCATATACGAGAGATGACTATGAAGAGAAAAAAAATACTTTGTTTGCTTGGAGAGAGTTAATGGGGAGATCGTTAACATAATCGAATGACTCGAATTGCATACCCAAGTTTTAAATGAAGCAGAACAGAAAAAAAATAGTTGATAAAATGTGTGAACTACAAAAGAAGTAGGGTTAATGTTGTTCAGGATTTGCAAAAGATTCGTAAAAGATTATGTGTTTTGAATATTTTAATTGAAAACATATGAGAATTAAATAAATAAACAACTCTTAGGTTTCAATTTTGTGTTTTTAATATATATTTTTTAAAGTAGTGATCCAATTTTGTTTTTTATTTTTTTAAATAATTATTTTAATGGGTTTAAAATTTTGTTATTACAAATCCGCGTAAACGCGGATCCTAATCTAGTATGAATATAATATGCCATGAATATTTGTTATTTATATAATTTCTACATGTTATTTTCCTAATTGATTTGGTCAAAGTTTTTTTGGTAAATTTTTTTTGGTCAAAGTTGTTATCTGAGTAAAATGTGTCTGTTCATCTAGTGAATGGCGTGTAGAAAGTAAATAATTTGTAGTGACAAAAAAAAGTAGTCTTTCAGTGATATAGATCTAATGTACAATTGTAATAACTGTTAAAGTGGATGAATGTCGTATTGGAACAAAAGATTGATGGAAAAGTTATTTTACTGGATATCTTACTTTAAGAAAGAAAAAATCATACATACTCGAAGTCTTAAGTATTTGGTTGCCTAATTTTCCCATTAACACCGACACCCATCTAACGAACCATAACCGTGGTTGCGTTCTACAAAATCTTTCATCTTTCTTACCCAAAACCCTTCTCGCCCACTCGGCAAAGTAAGTCTCATTGTATCCGATCTTACCGTTCTTGTAGACCAACATACATCGCCTATCTGTATCGGGAACTGACAAATTTCCCCAACCGGATCATGCCACGTGCCTTCGTGTCTCATTCAGTTAGCTCCCCATTGGTACACAAGTTGACCAACTCCCGCAAGCTTAACCCATCCTTTAGGTAAAAACTCCATCACGCTACTGTTCCTATCCATTAGAACCAAATTAGTAAGCTGTGCACCATGTGGTGATACTAACACATCAGTCCTTCTCATCAGCTCCACTTGCTCACAAAATGTTAGATTAACCGAATAAGAAACCTTCAATCCACATCCTTCTACACTTTTACACTCTCTGTTAAAGACATCGATCACGGCTGACTCATTTTTGAACGATCTTGGTCCGGTTCTCATTAGCAATGTCATACAGAGTCTCGGTTTTGATGTCTCAGACAAGCTTATGTTACAATATTTTCTCGCTTTGCATCTAATGAGATCAAAGACTTCCATTCTTCTCTCCCTTGACATTCCACCTTCATTGTCTCTCATAACAATCCCCTTCTCGAAGCAAACCGGCCTGTCCTCATCAACAAACCGTAAAAACTCGGTGTTCTGATCGTAAGTCGCTGTGATTATCTTTCTCAACCAATTCCCCATCTTGAACCTGAGTTCTCCCCAGTGGTATAAAATCCATCTTTGAGGCTTTTCGCATTGGTTTCTTAAGCTCCCGGCAACAAAAGGGACCATGGCGGACAGTCCATGCCACATGTTACCGTAATCGTAATGATTATAGGAAACAAATGTCAATCCCTCCTGGAGACTGGCATTGACCGGAAGAGCTCGAGGCCAAGCCAGTGCATAGAAGTTCCATGACCCATCGTGATCATCGACCCCTTTCAAGCACAAAAGCCTTCCTTTCGAAGAATCTGAAGGGAATTCTTGATATTGAACCTCACCTTTGGTTTGGTTATCGTAGAGAGAGCTCATAAACCATGTATGACCTACGAGGGGTTTATCTGAATAACGAAGGTCTTTAAGGGGAAGATATGTTACCGACTCACGAAGCTTCTCCACCAAGTAAGCCGTCTCGTTCTTACTTGAACAGTTTTTGAAGAAGAACAAAAACTGTGACGAAGAGGCACAAGAGGTTCAAGGAGAACTTAGGGGAGGAGGCAAAGCAGGTAACTAGCCTCCTTGAAACGCTGCGTTTGGTCATATTGTGAATGGGGAGAATGAAGGGATGTGAAGAAAGGGAATGGTTTTATCAGATGAAATGGGTATAATGAAACTCGTGATCAGGAAAAGGTGAAGCTAACTTTATTTGCCAAAGAAGTTGATGGCTTGCTTGTTTGAAAACGAATGTTTATAAGATCTCCGCTCACATTTTAGCATCGACCAACACATGCATGCTTCTTGTTTTTATCTTCTACAAACAAATGTAAAATATTAACATATTGATAATCAAAAAGGAAATTAAAGGTACAAATCATACGACTACGCAAAGATTTTTAATGCTCTAAAGAGATTGTTGTCGGAAATGAAGGCAAATTTGGCATTAAAAATGGAGGAAAGTGAAGAGTTTTACTCTCTTATGAAAGCAAATCGAGCAAATCGAGCAAATCAAAAGGATTATAGAAAACGAAACGGAATTTGATACTTTCGGAACCACACAAAGAGTTTAAGATCAGCAAAAGGATTAAGTAAGAAAACTAAAAAAACATAAATACAAAAGTCGGAAGATAACATCCGAATACATCAATAAAAAAAAAAAAAAAAAAAAATAGAAATCGCCCTTTCGATTGAGAATATGTTTCCACATTTATCCTAACCGGTATCGGTACATTTTTTGAAATCAGCAGAATTTCAAAATCTGTCTGGTCGTTTTCCAAAATAAACTTCTTTAATTTGACAAAAAAACTTGTTTTCCAAAATTAACCTAACCAGAATCGAATTCAAAATTCCGTCTCTCGTGGTGCATCGTACAGAATACGCCTCTATTCTTCTCCGCCCGTCGGAACTGTAGTAACTCAGTATTCTCCCGGTGGCGATGACTCTGCCGTCAGTTCAATCCCGCGATAAGCGCGAGCAGATCGGGGTATTCGATTTCACTGACGAGGATAAACATGTCGAAGAGATGTCGAAGAAACTCCTTCGGAAGTTCGATTCCCCAGGAACTAAACCTCCCCGCGCCATCGACAAGTATGACTTCCTTCGACTCTGTAAGTTTTTCTTCTCTCAGTTTTCTATTGAATTACTCCTTTTTTTTGTCGATTTGTTTTTGACTATCCTGGAAATGTGTTGGGTTTATGATAGCCGGATGATCAAGGTGGTCTTTTAGTTAACTTAAGAAATTTATTTTGTTGAATTTTGCGTTTGTTAGTGTCTNTCCACATTTATCATAACCGGTATTTCAAAATCCGTCTGGTCATTTTCCAAAATAAACCTTCTTCGACAAATTTTGTTCTTTTCCAAAATTAACCTAACCAGAATCGAATTCAAAATTCCGTCTCTTGTGGTGGTGCATCGTACAGAATACGCCTCTATTCTTCTCCGCCCGTCGGGACTGTAACTCAGTATTCTCCCGGTGGCGATGACTCTGCCGTCAGTTCGATCCCGCGATAAGCGCGAGCAGATCGGGGTATTCGATTTCACTGACGAGGATAAACATGTTGAAGAGATGTCGAAGCAACTCCTTCGGAAGTTCGATTCCCCAGGAACTAAACCTCCCCGCGCCATCGACAAGTATGACTTCCTTCGACTCTGTAAGTTTTTCTTCTCTCAGTTTTCTGTTGATTTATTCCTTTTTTTTTGGTCGATTTGTTTTTTACTATCCTGGAAATGTGTTGGGTTTATGATAGCCGGATGATCAAGGTGGTCTTTTAGTTAACTTAAGAAATTTATTTTGTTGAATTTTGCGTTTGTTAGTGTCTGGGGAACGAATATTTGATGCAAGAGTTGTTCACTCCTGTGTGATGTATCTAAACTATAATCGAGATGTTTTCTTAGAGCTAGAACATCAAGTTTTACATGGTAACACAAGAGAAGGAAGATCTTATTCTTGTGTAACATCTTTCAACTGCAGTTGCGCAGGACACCCAAAGCGAGAGCAAAGAACTGGACCACAGAGTTATTGATGTTGAAGGTGAAAGTAAGGGAAGCACATCCTGGAGGGCTGCAAGTGATGATATTGTTCTGGGTAAGTGTTAAGAGTTTCAATTTTTCAAATGCTAGTGCTAGTGTGGTTTAATCAGCATTGACTTAGAGTTTGGTCCTTTAGAATATGTCACAGAAAGTGTCCATAAAGAGGGTAATTGTGGTTCTCATTTACAGTTTGCCACTTTAAACAGTGGAATGACTGAGCCCTGCAAACTATTCTTTCATTTGTGATTAAAGTATTCTGATCGTATAAACAAATGATTGTTTATATGAGTTACTGCAGAAGCTCCGTTCCAGCAATCATCGATTCCTTGAACCTTTTTTTTATCAATTGCTCATCTAGCTTGCGCTAACCTAATTCTGGTTTATGCAGTCCCAGCAAAAGAAGAAAGCTCTAGGTGTGAACTCAGCGGATATGAAAATGTGAGCCTTTGTCATAGAGTCATGAAGGAGTTCTTATAAGGAATAAGATTGTCTAGATTTTTGTTTTATATAATTTTTGTTGTACAACATATTGCAGTGTGACCTGATTGATGTAATCTCTGATGGCTCCCATGGAAGAATTGGAATCAATTCATCAACTTCATCATCTCTGTTGGAAAATGATGAAGGTTTTTAGCATATAATATTCTCTATCTAGTTTTAGTTATCGTTATTGTTTCTTCTCTCGAAATTGCTTGCTCTGAAGAAACTTCTGAATGCTTTTTAGCCTCAACTGGAGAAGAAGCCACAAATTCTGCTTGTGATCCACATGAAGTTGTAAGTATTAGAGATAGTTAGGGATCACACAAAAAATAAAATCCATAAGTTTTTCTTCCTCTGAAAATTTTTCGATTTGCTGTTTGTCTCAGGACTTATGAATTGGAGTTTATATGCAGAAATGATCTCATGCTTTTTCTTTTTCTGCATTTACAGGATTCGGAAAACTCACAAGTTCTCATTCTCCCTGATGTTATTATATATGGAGATATATATTGTACAAATTCGAAGTTAACATTTTCACGCAACTGTATGAATGTTGAGAGTTCATCAGTAAATGCAACTACAGAGACATTTAGTTGTCAGTGGACAATAGAAGACATCATCAGAATTGAGTCTCAGTGGTGTTCAGAGGTGAGTTCTGCTAAATCTTTATTTATGGGTTGATGGTTTGTTTTTATGATACTTGAGTTGTAAATTTTAGGTTGAGACTGCCTTTGTCAACGTCCTTCTGAAGTCCAAGGATCCTAAAGCAGTTGACAGTGCGAAAGAGATTTCAGGTTTACCTAAAGTTCACATTTGTTTATGTTAGTGTTCTTTAAATGGGAGGGGTTTTCTTAATTTGGAAATTGTTAGCTGAATAAGAAAGGAACACACATCATATTTCTCTGTTGGTAGCTTTTGATGTTTACAACGTCAGCTCTAGTCTAACTAACATCTGCCCCCTGCTGACAGGCATTGATCTCCTAAAATTTTCCGTTTATGACCCTAAATGGTCTAAAGAAGTAGAAACCATCAAATTGCTGGGCTCGAGATACAAGGATATTTGGTTTGATACCATAACGTAAGTCATCAAGATATACTTATTGGCACCATTGAGTTAGTATCTTCATTTCAGTTCTCCCCTCCCTCTCCTTCCATCATTATTATGTTGGTGGGATATGACTCAACTGGTCTTTTGCTCAAGTCTTGAGGACATTGTGAACAAATATAATATGCGCTGTCGTATAAAATATTCTATTACATTCAACTGTTTCCTCGTTAGGTAGATAGATTTCTTGGAAGATTTCAACTGTACAAATCTATTCATGAAAAGGGTTTTTGACAATATTAACGACCACTTAAGGTTTAGACTTTGTAAAAAATTTAGAAAGAAAATGAGAGAGATAAGTTATTATTTAGTAAGATGGGAAAAATATCTGGCGGGTTCTAACTTTAAATTTGTTGTTGAATGTTGACAGAGAAAGCGAGGAAAGTGCTTTCAGTGGACACAATATGGGAACTTCACTCACCAAGTGAGTATAAACTATAGTATTATCGAATGACTTTTTTTTTTCATTTAAATTTTGGTAAATGTAATCTGACAACTTGGTGTTGTACTCTTCTTTTATGTTATTTTTTTACTTATGTATGCTGACCTGAGAGTTAGATGTCTGCAAAATTATGGAAGTTTCTAGGCGTGCTATATGATGAATGTGGTTATGTGCCCCACCTAGTTCCGTGAGATATATACCCAACATGTATATGCATGACATCGTAATACTTGGTGCTTTTAAATAATTTAGATAGTTGGATATTGAACCCCCCATTTAGTTATCTTACATCTTGACTGTTTGTATTTTGATCTTCAGTCTCGCTGATTCATTTGAAGATCTAGTTTACCCTCAAGGAGACCCAGATGCTGTAGTAGTTAGGAAGCAAGACATTGAGCTTCTGAAGCCAAGACGTTTCATTAATGACACAATCATTGATTTTTATATCAAGTAAGTTACTATCTTTCCCATATTGACTCAACTTTAAAAGGAAATAAAAACTGTATCTGTAGTACATAGAATACTTACAAGCCAAAAACTGCAAGACTAGGTGCATCATTTTTTTCATATGTCAAAAGCGAGGTCTCTTCTCGTTTGTTTAAAATATGCAAAAACTGTAGCATGAGTACATGGTAGGGGTTTATATTATAATTAGAAACCTTGTCGTTTCTTTCATTTATATCTACCTTTTCCATGCATAAGCTAGTTAGAAGAGGCTTGTAAAGTTGGGTTTAAGACGTGCAGGTACCTTAAGAGTCGAATTCCACCAGAGGAACGGGGCAGATTCCACTTTTTCAATTGTTTCTTTTTCCGTAAGCTGGCAAACTTAGACAAAGGTTCACCTAGCACGTTTGGAGGAAGGGAAGCATACCAACGCGTGCAGAAGTGGACTAAGAATGTGGATCTTTTTGAAAAAGATTATATATTTATTCCTATAAACTGCAGGTCACACACAGAACTAGTTTTTTTCTTACCGCTGATAAGACGACTAGTTTTTTTCTTACACACAACATGTTTCACACACAGAACTAGGTTTTTCTTACTGCTGATTATACTTGCGTTTGATTGCAGTTTTCACTGGAGTCTAATTATCATCTGTCATCCAGGTGAATTGGTTCCTTCTCCTGGTAAGATTAACTTGCTAAGTTATTTTCTTATGCTTGTTTAACTTATTTGAACAGCCTAGAAATTAATTTTCACTCTGCTGATGATGAAGTCGAAAATCCATCAAGGGTTCCCTGCATCTTGCATCTGGACTCAATTAAAGGAAGCCACAAAGGTGGTCTCGTAAACATTTTTCCGAGGTATGCTCTACAACGTTTCATTAAAGTTCGCTGCCATGGCATTTACTCGTTCTTGACATCTGGGTTTTAGGAGACCATATTAAGTCACGATACTTTTACATATAGTCTCGAGAGTAATTGCTGGTTAATATAGTGTTGGGTGCAACTTATGCATAGGAGGCTGGATCCATTTTTTCTTTTGAGATCAAAGCTGACTATGCGGTGTTGGTTTGCAGTTCATCATTTGTTTTTACTTGGGAAGTCTTCATTACTATTTTATCCATTTACATCTTCTTACTCTTCCGTTTTTTTCACTTTTCCTTATCATGCGGCATGATTCATGCCTAGTCAAATGCATGGATTTTATAATGAATATTCGTTGTACAGCATAAGTGAACTACATAAATGTGATTGATGTGATCGCAGTTACCTACTTGAAGAGTGGAAAGCGAGGCAAGGAAACACAACAATTGATTTCTCAAGAGCTTCAAATCTGCAGCTCATCTCGCTTGAGGTATTGCTTCCTAACAAGGATGAAATTATCTTGAGCTCCAAAACTAATATTATCCTGTCATAATTGTGTTAAGCTCTGGTTCCAGATTATTCTCGTTTACATAGTACCCCTACATGTATGCGTGCAACAGATAAACATGTTGATGAGCTTGATAGGCGAAGCTTTACTCTGTAGACTTGTTTCTGTGTAACATATTAAGTCAGTTTTGGTAGAATTTCTTGGAGAAAGATGTTACTATTCTATTATTGGAGTCAAACCGATATATTCGTTGTGGACTTTGTGAAGATTTCTTCAGTGGCCTTTCTGATACGATTGCTTCATTAAAAAAATTCAGCTCCCGCAGCAAGAGAATTCGTTTGACTGTGGCTTCTTTTTGCTCCACTATTTGGATCTTTTTGTGGCTCAAGCTCCTGCTAAATTCAATCCTTCCCTTATCACAAGATCGGCAAATTTTGTAAGTTGTCTTTTTTCCATCGTCGTAGATTTGATGAAGTTGCATTTGATATTATTTTGTTTTTTTTCTGTCAGTCATTAAATTCTGTTAACTATTACATGTTTCACGAAAAATATTTTAGAAAATTGATACAAACCACGAATATTGAATTCACGTCCAATGTGGAGTCTCATTGAGCTGTAGGAGTTGAAGAAAATTAACTTTTGTGAAGATCTTCAATGATATGAAATACTCCAGCGAGAAACATTGATTTATTTTCCGCTTCTTTTCAGCTAACTAAGAATTGGTTTCCTCCAAAGGAAGCTTCACTAAAGCGTGGATACATCTTAGAATTGCTTTACAATCTCCACAGAGGTCATGATCCAAGTATTCTTCCAGCTACTGCCAAAAGTAAACCACCTCATTGCGGAGTTTCGAACAGGAATGATCAAGAAAATGAAAGCAGGAATGTGAACGAGATATGTAGCTGGAGAAAACCATTTGATAGTTCTTCATCAACCGTCCCACAAACAAAGGCTTGTCCCTCCGCAAGTGACATGCAAGATCTGGTTCTTTGCGAAGAGATTTTTTATGCAGGAGGTTATGAGCCTAAGTCTTCTAAGCGCCAAAAGGTCTTTATGTCGCCCATAGTGGTAATTCCCTTTTTCTCTGTCTTCAATTTAGATTATACTGCTAACTATATTACGTTGAAAGCGATTCTATACTTTCTCTCAAACCAGGAAGAAGTTCAAGAAAGTGGTGAGAAAGAAACCCATTTGCCAATGGACACACAAGAAGAATCTATTGGTCAAGAGATAGAAACATTACGAAAAGAGGAATGCCTGCTTTATATCGAGGACAGTGACGATGACGACACTGTTTCAGTAGAATACGTCTCTGATTCCGAAGATTCATGTGAAGCTGAGGTGAAAGAGGAAGATGATGATGAATTGCTTCTAGTTACTGGAGAATCCAAAGAGATTCCAAGAACCGGAGAAATCAAATCTGATTCAGCATCGATTGATAAAGGAGTGAACAAGAGTAGAGATTCAGCTGCTGCTTCTTGCTACGATCTTCTTGTATTGTCTGATGATGAGAGAAGCTCAGCCGCAAGCGATGATCTTAGAGACGAAAGAAGAAGATCTAATGTGATGGCCAAGAGGCGAAAGACTTGATATTGTAATGAAGATGAATAATATCGCCAATCTCATGCGATTATGTATATTTTCTGATTGGTTTTAACGATCTGTTATTTATTTTCTGGTTCTCTTGCCACCATTTTGAATAAGTAGAAGATGAATTATCAGTAGCGTTCGTCTCTTATACGACAAGTACACAAGCTGCGTTTTTCAATGGACAAAAAACAAAAAAAAAGTAAAAAAATCTAGTGTTATTTATTATATCCAAGTGGGAGGATGAAAACAGAAAGCTCACACAATACTTTAATACAAAAAGAAACAGATCTGGTCCATTCGATGAAGCTGTGTACTTGTGGTCACATTCACACCTCGTCTCTACTCCGATGCTCCACGAGCAATTGTTCCAACTCTTCCCTGCGTCGGTCTATCTCCTGCAACAACAACAAGTAATGATTTAGAAGCCATCTCTGATGAATGTTGCAAACAGAGACTATCAACACTTGCCTCAAGATCCTTTACAGCTTGTTCTCTTGAAATCTCCTTCTGCTGTCGAGCACGCTTCAGAAAGCCAATGCATAGAATTCCCTGACGGTACGAATATAAACGGGCACTCAGATATTGCCAACAAAAGGGTAGCTGTTGCAAACCAAATCAAACATAGGCAGATCGAAGATTGGCAGAATTGGAAAAGAGATTGACCAAAAGAAACAATAAGATGCACACTATTCCAAGAATCAAATCATTTTCGAGTGAAGCGCATTCTGACAAGCACGATATCTACCACAAACTAATAGGAAGAGAGGAGGTGTGAAATTTGAAGGATGAAGGTGGTGATATCGTACTGATATGACGTAGATGACACCACAAGCGAGGAGCATGTAGCTTGCGATATTCTGTAGAAGCAGGAGATCCTTCTTTTGAGCCATATAGTCAGGGAAAGCTCTTGTCATCACAGCAACACTGAAATGACCAAAGCAATATATATATATATATATATATATATATATGTATAAACATAGGATCATATAGCAACCGAGCAATGGCTGAATCAGAACCACCAGATTCACTCCAACACAAGAAAAGGAGGTTAACTTACAAAATCTGAAGCATTCCTCTCCCAGCCCAGAACTCAAGCACCTGTGTAAAGAGCAGACAAGTTAAAATATGTATAAAATTAGGTATAGTTGAAATTTAAGGAAAAGAGAACCTTTGAAAATTTGAGGATGAATCCCCATTCTGTCTCGGCGAGAACAACAAAACAAGCAATCAAGACCGCATAGCACCGGAATATTCCATCGAATAGCTGCCAGGGAATGACAAAAAGCTTCAGACGACGAAGATCGAGAGACGAGAGAGAGAGAGAGAGAGAGAGAGAGAGAAGGATTACATCGTGGCTGTCCCTGAAGGAGCGAATGGCAGCGAGAACGTTAACGACAACGCAGAGAATGGCGATGAGAGAGGTGACGAAGCTGAAGCACCTGCAAACAACAAGGAAAGGGTCGGCTCTGTTACTGAGCCTCGATCTTAAGGCTCCGGTAGAAGGTTCGGCGGTTTCTTCGTGTTCCTCGCCCCTCTCCATCTGAAACCGATTTCCCCGGGAGATAGTATCTCTGTTCCGGCGACGATCCACCGTCTTCTGGTGAATAGTGGAATCGAGAAATCGGATAAGATGCGATGTGTTTGGATTAGGAGGATGAAAGAACAAGTGGTTATCACTGGAAACCAGGATTCTTTCACCGGCCGATCAAGCCTTCTCTTTTCATTCCTTTTTGGGATAACTGCTCAGCTATTTATTATTATATATATTCTTTCTTTTTAAATAATTTTATGGATTATAAGATTATTATATATCTGAAATACTCTGAAGTCTGTCCTCAAGAAGATACATAGAAGGACCGTTTGTATATCGCTTCCATGTTTTTTTATCATTTTTTGCTAGGGACTGATCTCATATAGGTTATGTAATTTGGTCAATTCAAATTTGTAAAACCTAAACATTTCATTTTCAATGATATTTACCATTTAGCAAAAAAAATATCTGAAATACAAAAACTGTTTGATTCTCCGATATTTCCATAAAAAGAACAAGTTTTCAAAAGAATTGCACATATAAGGATAATAATAATGCAATGATTTTGTAGTAGACACCTCTGCAATAGCAAATAGAAAAAAAAATCAAAAAAGCTTTAAAAAACAAAATTTCGTTTTCTTTAGTTTAGAGCAGAAATTATAATATTTTGGATAATTACACTCTGTTGCGTTTGCTCTTATATATCCACCCTGAAAAAACGTTTACGTTTTGGTTGATTGGTTAATAACATAACACATAGTAACAATTCACAATTCCGTTGGACAACACAAAAAAAAGCCCATTCTCTATCAAAATATATCATCCACATAACACAAAACATTATTCCCCCAAACTCTCTCTCTCTATCTCTCTCTCCGGCGATGCCTTCCTTATCCACGCCGCCGTCACAAAATCTCGCCTTCTCCCCCGCCGCTGCGGCTACCGCCACGTCATCCCGGCTCACTCCCACCAAAAGACCTTTTTACCCCCAACGCCTCTCCGATCCTGCCGCCCTCTGCCGCTGCTCCTCCTCCGGCGGAAATCCATCCTCTGCTTCCTCCCCCGATGATAACCCTAGATGGGACTCCGCGATTCAGGATGTCCTCAAGGGCTCCATCAAACGATTCGACTCCGTCTTGAGCTGGTACAGGGCTCAGGATAAGGATGCTGGAGACGAAGTCGTTTTCGGGGAGCAAGGATCGGGGGATATCAAGAACGAGGAAGGTGATTGGGATTGGGAGCGATGGAAGAAGCATTTCGAACAAATTGATGAGCAAGACCGTCTTCTCTCCGTCCTTAAGGTTAGGGTCCTGTAGACATTTACCTGGCTTCTATGCGAAACTCTCATTTCGAACAAAATTGCTGGAGAAAATTGCGAGATTTCGTATTTATTCGCAGTCGCAATTGAATCGAGCCATTAAACGAGAAGACTACGAAGATGCTGCGAGGCTGAAGGTGGCAATTGCAGCTGCAGCTACAAATGACGCTGTTGGCAAAGTCATGTCCAGTTTTAATGTATGAAACTCTATTATGTAAAATGTGAAATCATAGTCTCTAACACTATTTTAGAAACTTCATTTGATTTTATTCTGAGATAGGTTCTTCCTATTTTATTTTATTTTTGCCTTTGTGACAGAGAGCTGTTCTTGAAGAGCGTTACAAGGATGCAGTATACTTACGAGACAAAGCTGGTGCTGGGTTGGTGAGCTTGTTATTTGTTTTGTTGTTTCTTTCATAATTTTGAACTGTGCTTTAGCTCCTTATAGGTGTAGAAAGCTTCTCTTATATATTTTGTTTTTGTTTTGAAGTATTGCATCGTCTTTTCTGTATGGCTTACAGGTAGGGTGGTGGTCGGGTATTTCGGAAGATGTCAAAGATCCTTTTGGTCTTATTGTTCAAATTACCGCAGAGCATGGAAGATATGTGGCAAGAAGTTATAATCCGCGGTAATAACTTATTCTATCTTCTTAGTTCATCAGTTTTATCTGTGCCCGTGAGGGTTTTGCGTATCAAAAAGCCAATTCTCTCAAGGTCATTCGTTCTTTGAAAAATTGCTTTATATGAAATCCTTTCTCTCTCAGGCAGCTTAGTACATCTGCTGCGGGTGCTCCTCTTTTTGAAATCTTCCTGACACACGATGGAAAAGGGAACTACAAAAAGCAGGTGTTTTTTTCCCTCCTTAGTCCTAAGTAGTTACTGTCAAGTTTGAGTAATTGGGATATTCATTGGAGAATCATTTTCTGTTTAAATTAGACTTATGTTTTTCTTTTGGGATGCGTGCTTCTTCAGGCTGTGTACTTAAAATGGAAGGAGATTTTTCCGGACGTTCCAACTATGCCTTCCAGAACTTTAAATTCTGCCAGGTTTTTGACTTCACCGGGTAGGAAGGAAGATGCAGGTAATCTTGCTGTCGAGAGTAGTGAAGATGAAGAGAGTGATAACTCAGACGATGATTCTGATCTCCTTGAAGAATCTTCTGGTTTCCAGACTTTCCTGCGAGATATGATCCCTGGGGTCAAAGTCAAGGTTATGAAAGTAACTGCGCCTGGAAAGGTGGACAAGGATTTCATCTCAAAAGTTATTGAGCAGATAGCTGATGAAGAAGATGAAGAGAACGATCTTGATATAGAAGATATAGAAGTGGAAGATGAAACTAAGGCTGAAATCGATGAAAAAAACTCTGACATCGAATTGGAATCCGTGACGGATGAAATCATTGACAACAATGGAGGGAGGGAAATCGCTGTTAAATTTGTAATAAGTGATATTGTTGATCGGCTTTCTGGAAATCAACCTCTTAAAGAGTCACTTCGATCCCCTGCCAGTCTGGAATCTGTGGAGAAGTCTTCATTTTATCTTCGGTTAGAGAAAGATTTAAACGTACAAGAGTCTAAGGGCGTGGAAGGTACATTAGTTGATGGAAAAGGTAACCGCCAAAGTAGACGCAGGATTGATAACATTATGGTTGATCTGGCCAAATCCATTGAGAAAGAGAAGAAAATTTCTCTCAAGGTTTTGTTTTGCTGTGTGTTTTGGCTATTTTTTTACTTCTTGTTTCACTGCAAAATGGGAGTCCCAGCTTATTCTAGAAATTCGCTTTGCAGATGCTTAAGGATGTTGGGGAGCTATTAAGCCTCACTCTTAGCCAGGCTCAAAACCGTCAACAGTTGTCGGGTTTGACGAAATTCCGTCGCATGGATGTGACACCATCGCTAGATCCTCTAGATGGTGAGTGAGTAAATTGATTGAACTTGACAGTTGTTTTGCATGTATCTAAAGAAAATGGAAACGGGCTCGACAAGTTGATGGCACCTAAGCTATTACAAGTTTATCAGTATGGCTCGTTTAACTGTTAGAAGTTACATTTTTTTGCGTGTGGCTAATGGGTTGGTGCGAGATTATGTTAAATTTTGCAACCGTTCCCCATAAATAACATTTTTTTTTCTCACATCCGATCTTATTATGGAATCAATTTTGAAAATATATGTTCATCTCTATCCAGGGCTATATATTGGCGCACATGGGCTGTATACGTCAGAAGTAATTCATTTAAAACGCAAATTTGGCCAGTGGAAAGGTGGAAAGGAGTCTAAGAAGCCAACAGATATTGAATTTTATGAATATGTCGAAGCTGTGAAATTAACTGGAGATCCTTACGTGCCTGCTGGGAAGGTTAGTTTCTTTGTTTGTTCTAGTATAAGGTATTAACACAAATATGAAAACCCGCAGTTTAAATGGTCAGTGTTAAGGACTTGCATGCTTACAGTAGTTGAAGGTGAAACGTAATAGAAGATATTGCGCTACCAATCTGGTGGAAAAAAAGCTGTTATGTTCTTTTTTTTTTGTTCTTCCCAAAGACTCTTTTATTGCAATGTCAAAATGGGTGGCCTTATCACAGTCGTATCTCATGACAGGTAGCATTTCGCGCAAAGATTGGTAGACGTTACGAGCTTCCACATAGAGGGCTCATCCCAGAAGAATTTGGAGTGGTATTGCTTAGAACACTAATCCAAATTTATCATCATTAAACATTGTGTTCTTATTGGATTTCTAGTTTGTGTAGCTTCATAATGGAGTTTTTCTTATTAAAAAAAATACAGATTGCTAGATACAAAGGACAAGGTAGGCTTGCTGATCCTGGATTTCGTAATCCAAGATGGGTAGATGGCGAGCTTGTTATCCTGGATGGCAAGGTTCCTCTCTTCATCTCTCACTAAACTAAAACCAACGTGTCCATGATCCAAACTCAAATGTATGACGTGTCTGTTAAATCATGGTTTTGATGCAGTATGTGAAAGGAGGACCCGTCGTTGGATTTGTCTATTGGGCACCTGAATATCACTTTGTGATGTTCTTCAACCGTCTGAGGCTTCAAGCCTAGTTTTTGTTTTTTTGTCTTCTCGCTCTACAATCAAGGAAGGGTTTTCTTCTGGCTATAACCATTGTAAGTGTACTCCTCGATACATAGGAGATATGAAGTCGGTGCTGAGAAAGGTAACTGAAATGGTTTCATCATTTGCAGATTCATGGGATCGGTTAAGCCTAAGATAAGATTAGTTCAAGTTTTCACTCTTATGATTCTGGACCGGTAATGAGCTCGTTGCTGGCTCTTTTTTTCTGGAGTTTGGCTTAAGGTACCTAAGTTGAGGCAAGATTTAACACGTTGGAGTATTTGATCATGCAGCGATTTAGAACGATTCTGAGACTTGTCAGAAAAGGAAACTGGATTGTAAGGTTGGAGAAGTCTATAGATATGTGTAAATTAATGTATGTTTCTCAGAGATTTCTAGTTGAATATACACTTGGCAAGAGTTTGTTATTATATAATTTCCTTGTATATGTTCAGTTTATATAATGCAGAAAAGAAGAATATTTCTTGTTAACCGTCTTCGTTGCAACACCTGGAAAAAAATAGCACAAAGCTTTATATGTGATTCCAATAGAGAGAGAGAAGCAAATGAAAGCATTGATCTTGGAGTTTGTCATTTCATTACACACACAAAAAGGAAAAAAGATCAAACAACACAAAAATGGGGAAGTTAGGAGGAGGAAACAGCTTGCGGCGGTGGTGGTGGTGGTCGGAGAGTGATCTCAACCTTGTCGTGAACGCCTTGAAGCAACAGTTCTCCTGGGAATGCCACTATTTTGCGTTTCTTGGCGGCTCTCAGTGTCCCAACCAATGCTTCGAAGATGTTTGCACATCGGTCGTCGTTGAACAACACTCCGAACGTCACCTGAATCCAATGAAACAGAGCAATCCTCCTCAGGATCTTATGTTTTAATCAACCCATTCACACAACGATTTTAGATCTGAGACAATAAAAAAGAAGAAGAAGAAGAGGAAGTGGCGATCTTTCGATACAGATTCCAGATTAAGGGAGATCTAAGAGGAATCCACGAAGATTTGAGGATTAAAGAGAGAGTAGAGAGAGAGAAAAAGAGAGAGACCTTGTAAGAGCCATCGGACTGGAGAGAACCAAGACGATGGATCTCTTCCTCAAGTTTCTGAATCTCCTCTTCTACGTTCATTCTTCCTTCTTCCTTGGGATTGAAAGAGAGAGAGATACGACCTTTCCCAGTTTCCAAATCGGAACAAGTCAGCTCGATGACAGATCCTCCTCTTCTCCTCTCTCACCTCCAAATTACTACTCTAATACTCTCTATCTTCTATCCCGTTAAAAAGACTAAAAGACCCACATCGCTTTTACATTTTCCGAAACGGACAGACTTTATCGTACCAAAATGTTTTCAACTCAACTGCTTTAAACCTCTTAACTCGGATCACATTGTAATGTAACCAACATTTTTTAAACCGGTTGAGCTAATCAAACTTCTGTTTTATTACACTTTATTATGTATTTGTCTATAAATTTTAAAATACCCCTAAATAACCTAAAACGCTTGCAATTTTTTTAAACAAAAAAGTTATACAAAAATTTAAAATTTTATATTAGCTTTGGACTTGGACCTTGTAGAACACGGTGAAATTTTTTTGATGATGGTGATCCTTAATATTACTTCTTTTTTTAATTGTAATTTGGATTTTGATTAGTTAACTTCTTTTTTTTCTCTTTTAAATCGAGAGTGAAATGCGGCTTCTTCACGTTTCCAGACTCTAGCCCAAGTAAAAAATATTTTTTAATTTAGAGCATAACTGAAAAAAGAAAAAGAAAAAAAAGAGCTTGATGATAAAGTAAAACTAGAGATATAAAATTAGCGTCGAAAAATAAAACTTTGCTCCTTATCATTCGTGAGAGGAGGATCTGTCTTCTCGATTAACAGTAAGCACGAAATCGAGTATTGACCCTCTCTTTTTCCAGTTTATCCCCTGCACGAACTCTACCCAAAGGCCAAAAACCCTAGCCTTTTGATCATTCAATCCGATCCCTCGATGGCGATTGAAGAAGTAACCGGCGAGACTCCTCCGTCTACCTCTCCGCCTTCGTCCGCCGCCGCTGACAAAGCCGCGCCGTTGGGATCCTCCGTGATTCCGATCGTTAATAAGCTACAGGACATATTCGCTCAGCTGGGAAGCCAGTCTTCGATCGAGCTTCCTCAGGTAGCTGTAGTCGGGAGCCAGAGCAGTGGCAAGTCCAGCGTCCTCGAAGCACTCGTCGGCCGAGACTTTCTCCCCCGGGGAAATGATATCTGCACGCGTCGCCCTCTCGTTCTCCAGCTCCTCCAGACGAAAAGCCGGTCTAGTGGCGGATCCGACGACGAGTGGGGGGAGTTCCTTCACCTCCCTAACAACCGTATCTATGATTTCTCCGAGATTCGTCGCGAAATTGAGGTTTTTGTTTCTCTTTTTTTGTTTTTTACAATTCCTTGCTCTTGATTGATACCATTTTGGCCAATCGACTTCCCAGTTCGTTTCCCTTTCTAATAGCTTGATACTGTAATTGTACGCATTACCTTTGAATGCTCTGATGTGTAAAGGGATCATCTTTGCAGGCTGAGACGAATAGATTAGCAGGAGATAACAAAGGTGTATCAGACAAACAGATTCGTTTAAAGATCTTTTCCCCTAATGTATTGGATATCACGCTTGTGGATCTGCCTGGTATAACCAAGGTGCCCGTGGGTGACCAGCCAACAGACATCGAAGCACGTATTAGAACCATGATCTTGTCTTACATCAAGCAACCTAGCTGCCTGATACTGGCTGTTACTCCCGCAAATTCCGATTTGGCAAACTCAGATGCCCTTCAAATTGCAGGAAACGCCGATCCTGACGGTAAGTTTTGCCAATGAGGATAAATAAAACATATTTGTTTAGTGGGCTTTATTTGACATTACTCATCTTCACCTTTCATGTATCTATACTGTCTACAGGTCACCGAACAATAGGTGTTATCACAAAGGTACATATTCCCTGTCCAGACATTTGTTTGCTATCGCTGTAGTATGGTCGTAAAGATAGTCGTCCCTGTTTTTCGTGTGTTTTACCATGTTTTTTCTCACTGTTTTCAGTTGGATATCATGGACAAAGGTACCGATGCTCGTAATTTACTTCTTGGAAAAGTTGTTCCTTTACGACTTGGATATGTGGGAGTGGTGAACCGTTGCCAGGAGGTAAAGCTGTGATCTTGTGCTTATATGTCTTATGTTTCTCTTGCTAACATTTCAAATGCTGATGATGATTTCTTTTGCTTTTATTTTGTGGCTCTGCATTCACACAACGTTTAAATTTACTTTGGTCTTCTTTTTTTCATAAACAGGACATTTTGCTAAACCGTTCAGTCAAGGAAGCACTTAGCGCTGAAGAGAAATTCTTCCGGAGTCGTCCAGTATGATTGCATCATTTTGTTGACTCCCTTCCTGATACTCTTGCGATTTGTCCTGATTATAATTTTTTTTGGTACTATACAGGCTTATCATGGTCTTGCTGATCGTCTGGGTATCCCTCAGCTAGCGAAGAAGTTAAATCAGGTATTTACTGCAGTTTTGAGAGTTATTTTTAAAAAAAAAATTTAAACTTTATCATTGTTCAGTAAGACATAAGGAATAGCTTTCTGGATATATATATATATATCTATTATGAGATGATGTCAAGAGTATATTTCTGACAATCAGGATTATTGTTTATTGTGAAAGTTGATTCATATATTGAATTTTGTTGTTGTTGTTGACTAGTTATTTTTCCTTCTAATAGGTTTCATATCTGGCATTGGTACTTTTTACATTAGAACATGACTAATAGAAGCTAGCCTTTCTGTTGCATTTTTTTCTAGATTCTTGTTCAACATATCAAGGCTCTGCTTCCTGATTTGAAGTCACGTATAAGTAATGCTTTGGTTGCTACAGCTAAGGAGCATCAGAGCTACGGTGAAATTACAGAATCCAGGGTATGTATTTATTGTCCAATTTGCGGCTCATTTACCGAGTTTTGTTAATAATGACACTGTTATTGCTTTTGGTAACTTACCGTTTGTTCCACTTTATTGTGTCTTTTGCTCAGTCTTTTCGTGTGAGTACAATTTTGCTCTTCCAGACTATTTGCTCATGCATGTTCCCTGTGTTCATGACATATATGGATTTTTGTGTGTTTTTAGACTACCAAAAAAAAAAAAAAATCTTTAATTAGAACTAGCATTTGAATGTGTTCTTATTTGCGGGGAAAGACTGTTGTCCAATGTGTATTTAACTTGTTCTAAGTATTTACTTTTTGAATCGAATTTCTTATTTGCTACTTTTTCATTTCTTTACTACTTACTTCATCTCTATGAATTTTTAAAAATCTTTAAATAGTCAAACTTATTTTATTCTGTCGGTCTTTATTTTCCTTGAAATCTCTAGGCTGGTCAAGGAGCTCTTCTTCTCAACTTTCTTTCAAAATACTGTGAAGGTAATATCTGAAGATGATATTTTAGTTGGGACAATGAATAATTTGTTCTGTGCTTTCTTTGGTTCACAGTGAGTCTCATGGTTAACTTTTTCAAACAGCATACTCGTCATTACTGGATGGGAAAAGTGAAGAAATGTCTACGTCCGAGCTCTCTGGAGGAGCAAGAATTCACTATATTTTCCAATCAATCTTTGTGAAGAGTTTGGAGGTTCGCTTGCACAGCTTTATTTTTTTTTTTTTCTCTAATCAATTCTTGCTTAATCTGTGTATGTTGTCGGAACCAGTTGAGGTGGATTTCTGTGAATTTAGACTGATGGACTTCCTTCGCATTACTTTTCAGGAGGTTGATCCATGCGAAGACTTGACAGATGATGATATTCGGACTGCAATTCAGAATGCAACTGGTCCAAGATCCGCATTATTTGTACCAGACGTAGGTTTCTTTATATATTTCTAAGCATGTTTGGATCCTGGTTGTCAGGGAGTTCAAGCATTCATATGTTTCCTTACCTTTCTACTTCCCGAGATATCTAATTAGAATCTCTTGACTTCAATCTTTCCTGCATAGGTTCCATTTGAAGTTCTTGTTAGGAGGCAGATATCTCGTTTGTTAGATCCTAGCCTTCAATGTGCTAGGTTCATTTTTGATGAGCTCATAAAGGTGAGGTTTTTTTTTGGTTGTGGATAAATGAGAATCTTAATTTCATTTTCTTCATAAATTTGAATTTCTCTACAGATAAGCCATAAATGTATGATGAATGAGTTACAGCGCTTCCCTGTCCTGAGAAAGCGCATGGATGAGGTTATCGGGGATTTCCTGCGAGAAGGTCTTGAACCCTCAGAAGCAATGATCGGGGATATCATTGATATGGAGGTCTGTATAATGAATTGGAGAACCCTATGATCATTGACGTTATTTGCACATGAAGAATTTATCAATTGAGATCCTGTATTGTGTATAGGGAGGAGAGACTGATCGTTTCTCATGTTGGTTTATTAGGATCCCTTTTCAATCTTGAGCAGTGATTTTCTCGTTTTAGATTGATTAGTTTCTTTTAAATGTAAACTAAATTATTAGTGCTGGTGGTCATGATTGCTTCAATGGTAATGTTAACTTCTTGAGTGCTACCTGCAGATGGATTACATAAATACTTCTCATCCAAATTTTATTGGTGGAACCAAGGCCGTGGAGGTTGCAATGCAACAAGTGAAGTCTTCTAGGATTCCCCATCCTGTGGCACGATCAAAGGTATGAAGTCATTTGAGCAACACTTGAAAATTAGTTTTGTGTTTCTTATATGCTCTGCAGTGTTTCTTATACGTTTAATTTGATGGAGCAGGATACAGTGGAGTCTGATAGAACATCTTCTTCTTCCGCAAGTCAGGTGAAATCTCGATCTTTTCTCGGCAGACAAGCTAATGGAATTGTTGCTGATCAGGTATGACATTTCTTATGTTATTATATAGTTATATATCCATATATATATTCATGCACTGTTGGTTGGGACTAAACGTCCATGAGGAAAATATAAATTTTCAAGCAAAAGAGTTGTTTTTGACACTCTCTCTATGACATGTTCCCAGGGAGTTGTATCTGCAGATGCTGAAAAAGCTGCACCAGCTGGTAATGTTCTAATTGCATGCAAGAGATAATTTAACATGTTTCGGGAGATTTTTGGCTGTATGATGTATCTATGTGTTTAAGAGCTGGAGATTCTGGGTAGAGTTTAACTGTTGTTTTTTTGGACAATTGATACTTGATAGCAAATGCGAGTGACTCAAGGTGGGGTATCCCTTCAATTTTTCGAGGGGGTGATAATCGGGCAGTTACCAAAGAGAACTTCTTAAACAAACCATTCAGTGAAGCTGTTGAGGAGATGTCTCAGAACTTATCGATGATCTATCTAAAGGAGGTGTGTCTTCTGTGCTGTCTTATGTGATTCATATTGCTAATACATACTTATTTAACTCGTACTGTTTGCTTTGCTTTCTTGAAGCCCCCAGCTGTCTTGAGGCCATCTGAAACCCATTCAGAACAGGATTTAGTCGAGATTCATATAACAAAGCTGTTACTTAAATCATACTATGACATTGTAAGGAAGAATATTGAGGACTCGGTACCAAAAGCAATCATGCATTTCCTGGTAAGTATACAATCACTTTAATATTTGATTCTCTTTTAAAAATCTCTCTTTGAGGAGTTACAAATGAAATGCATCTTGTGCAACAAAACCCTGTTGCTTTCTAAAAGAAACCGAACTCTGAAGATACTGATACCACTTCTATATCATATTCAGGTAAACCACACGAAACGTGAGCTGCACAATGTCTTCATCAAGAAGCTTTACAGGTGATGCGATGCCGGGGGGTATTTTTGTATTTTTTTTTTTTGATGTTTCACATATGTGTTTAGATAGTCTCTTATTACTGGCTAGTTCATCATCTGGTGCAGGGAGAACTTATTTGAAGAAATGCTGCAAGAGCCAGATGAGATAGCAGTTAAGAGGAAACGCACCCAGGAGACTCTCCACATTCTGCAGCAAGCTTACAGGGTATGTTCTCAGCCAGACCTAATTCTGTAGATACAGTTTTCATTCCATATATATGTTTATTTATATATAAAAACCATATGGTTTTGGGTGTTAAAACAGACACTAGACGAGTTGCCTTTGGAAGCGGAGTCATTGTACAATCGTGGTAGCGATACAACAGCCGCGTCAAAACATCTGGACTTACCGACATCTTCGTCAATGTATTCCAAGAGCAGTTCATCATACTCGGGATCTCCCAGTACAGGAAGAAGATCCAGAAGAGCAGGAGATCAACACCAGAACGGATACGGATTCTAACATGATCCAAAATCGATCGATATCTCTGACTGTGATAAGTGATAACGCATTTCATTCATTTAATGGCTCTATCAGGTTTTGGTATAATTAAAAACTATGTGTTGTCAAAATGAAGAATTTTATATAGGAAATTGGGACGCAATGTGGTTTTTGGCTGTTAAGAGAGTATGAGGGGAGTGATTAAGGCGATAATATTTGTTTCCCTGAAACAACAATATCGGGAAACAAACTCTTTATTTCTTGGGTTGGGTTAATTAATAAGTGATATTACAGCACATAAGACCCTATAAATTGTGGTCTCTTTCTTATTTCATTTTTTCGTGCAACGAAACTTCCTAACAGTTTCCCTATGAACAATCCAAAATCCGATCTGTTATCCACTCACTAACTTTGTGGTTCAGAAGTAGACACATGTGTTCTGTCATTCTCCAATTTTCCTTATTTGGATAAAACGCACATCCACCTACTGCTACGTGGCCGAGTACCTTTACACAATAGGTTCTAGTTGAAATGTCAACATTTGCAACAAACACAAACAACATATGTTCTTTTTCTTTCAAATTCTGTGGAAGAAGAATTCACGAGTTCAAAGGAAAGTATTCTGTTGAGGTATTTGCTGCAATTGGCAAATATGTTTGTACTTAGCTGCATACAATTGTGATACATACTTGAAGGACAACTCTTAAGGTTAATCACATTAAACTTGAACAGATATATTACATTTAATATTATTAGCAGACAAAGAGAGATCTTAAAAAAAAAACTTAATCAATGCATATAATGGTCGGGTCGCAGCAACATTCATCCACAAGGCAGCAACAACACATAGCCGCAAGTCTGCAAACCAAAAACACACAAAACACATCACAACGGTCTATCAAATCGACATTGCAACCCAATTTACAAAAATTTCATATGCTCTTAAACGTTCAGATTTATCCGATTTTTCCAAAAAGTTAGTTAATCAGTTAACTCTTTAGTTTTTTGCTAATTAGACACAACACTTACAGTCCCTCAATAAAACCAACTTTTTGCTTTGGCGGCGGCGGAGGCGGTGGCGGAGGATAATACTGCGGTGGTACTCCAACCGGAGGCGGCCGGCCTTGCGGGTAATTTCCCGGTGCAGGGTAAGGATATGCATACTTGGGTTCGCTCATATTTTTGCTAGAGAAAGAAATCACTCAAAACTATATAAACTAGTAGCTTTTTTCTGAATAGCAAAATTTATAAAATTAGAAGCAGAGGAAATAATAGTAGAGAGAAAGAGAGGAGAACACGGATTGCAATCTTTAGATCGCGGCTTTGTCGACGTGTATTTATATTTGCCAGAGAGAACACTCAGCTTGAAGGATAATAATAATTCTTAATACTGACTAATAAAATAATGACGTATTTATTAGGGTAAGAATTTGTGGAGCCTTTGAGAATAATCTTGAAAGTAGAGAGACACACACTAGTGTCAAAATAACTTTAAAAGGCGGCGAAGAAGAGAGAGAGAGAGAGAGAGAGAGAGAACAACGTTTGGGATTTTGTCAAAAGTACATGAAGAATCAATGCTTTGGTGGAAGATTCTAGAGAGGAGAAGAAGCATCGGTGGTGATGCAAAGCTGAAGCAAAGTTGGTTGGTTGGTGTTGCTTTTGTTTTGGAGTTTCTTATACTAATTAATTGTTCTTCTCTTCTTTCCCAAGTTTTCATTCGGTTAGATTGATTCCTCAAAAATTTGTTCACACCTTTGGTTTATTTTTAGGAACTTTGTTTTCTTTTCAAAACATCATCGTTTGAAAACAAAAATCATCTTATTGGATCAGTGAGAAAGTATTTTAAATCTTTATAATTCTAACAAAAAAAAAATGAATATAATTGATGATTTGTTTGTATAAAATATATAACATATGTATTATGATTTACCATTACGATGAGTTGATCTATTCCTTATGATTCATCAAGGTTCATATGTAGTATTACGATATATTTTACTTTAACGAGTGCGTAATTTGCTTACACAAGATTATTTTATATGAAATATTTCATCGTGAAAACTTAATTCTCTTTAATTATCTGAGATGTAGTGGGTTATTTTTGTAGCTTTATGTTTTGGTCCCAAGTCCACGACTATTGAGTTGCGCACCAACACGGTACTTTCACAAGTTATTTTTCTTAATGGTAGCATTAGCACACATTAGCCACGGCTTTGGCACAAGTTAGCCATGTTGTGCTACCGAAATTTCTTGTTTCAGTCTCGCGGGTCCCGCCCCCATATAGAAGAAAGACACACCTACTCCCTTCATTGTTTATCCTCTCTTCTTATATTAACGCATGGGATGAAATCTCTCCAATATTGCACTCAAAACCTTCTATTTTCTTTGAATTTACAGATAAAGACCCATCAATGGTACCATCGGCTGCGATATTCATGCTCTCCCATCCTCTGATTCAGCAGATAACTACAAACAATTCTCTGCAGCCACAACGGGAGCCGTCAGTAAAATGTCTTCTTCCGGCAAGAAACTCATCCGGAAGCTCTGATACTTCTCGTTCCAAGTTTATTCTTTGGCTATTTGGCGATCCTGCTACGTACGCCGAGAGGTTCCAACGAGCTAATGAACTTAGTTGCCCGTGATGGAGATTTTTCATTTCACGCCTTCTTTTCATACTTTCTTCTTTTTGTGTGTTGTAAATGAACAAAGGTAATTTATTCCTCATAATCTCACCCTGTGCTGTAAGTTATGCAATAATGAAATATATTGAAGATGTTTTGATTCATTTTTATACACTTTATTAGTCATATCAACCGAACTTACAGTTTACTGACACATCAAGCATTCCAAGGAGCAAAAAACAGAGTTAACTGTGAACAAACACGAACAGCTTTTACTTCTGATCGATTCCGCTTGGCCATGTCAGATTCTTTACAGGCTCGAGAATCGCTTCAATCTCAGACAGAGTTTCTTCATCCATCCCCAAACCTTCAAGCTCTGTAACTGCTGCAACATTTTCTTTTACCTGATTCAAATTTAAAAAAAAAAACACACACACATTTTGTTTCATATCTTAACTCTAATTCCCACATAATTATGGAAAGTATTTTGGGATTAAGAGGAAAGTCTTAAACTTGAATACCTGTGAGACAGAGCTCATTCCAACCAACACGGATGAAATCTCCTTGTTTGCTAAGCTGTACTGCAGTGCTAACTTTGTGATCTTCTTACCCTTTGATTTACAATGAGCAACTGCGGCTTTGCATGCAGACTACACAAGACAATAAAATCAACAACGGTTTTACACTTCATACGCGAGAACAATTTGTTAAGAAAAGAATCACTACCTTCCTTTATTTCTCACTGAATCAAAGTAAAAATCGAAAAGCAAACCAATACACCTTGGGATTAAGCAACTCATGAGTCATGAGAATCCCCTACTCTCCCAGAAGTCAAATCAACCAAATACCAGCCTCCTCATGAATTTCTTCAATCCTCTACTTAATACTACTCATCAAAGATCAACTAACATGTTAATGCACAGTCAGTTAAGCTGACGGGGAATTAGGCAATCTCTGGACTCTCTCTAATCTTCTACATGCATATTTATCACAATGTTGGTCCCATTTAAGGAACAGAGGAATTGTCACCCTCACAAGTATAGCATTTCGTTCACAGAATATAACCCATCTATGCTCGATAGAATGCTGCATGCAACGGTGTTCTAACACTGGTCTATGATACAGTATGTTTCAATACGAGGATTATAAAGAATGTTAACAAGAATCTCATTCTTTTCAAAATGTCGAACCTTGAGCTCGGGGGAAGCAGGGTGCCATTCAGGATGACCTTGTTCTGTAAGAAGGCCCATTGCCAATGGAGACGCGCTTATCACACCCACACCTTTGCTCTTCAAGTAAGGTAGCAAATCGAGCAACGTTGAATCATTTATGCCGTAATGGCAGTATGATAATATCACATCCACTGTCCCTGGAGGCACTCGATCAAGAACATAAGTGAAAATATGTAAAGGAAGACCAGTGATACCAATAAACCGGGTCTTCCCTTCCTGTTTCAATTTCTGGAGGGCAGGAATCGTTTCACTCACGATCTGTCAGCCATGAAACAAACAATTACTAAATGTTGACACAGACGGTGAAAGTGAAAAAAATAAACCAAGAGAGAAAGTGGTAAACCTGATCAAGAGACCCGAACTCAATGTCATGGCAATGAAGTATGTCAACATAATCTAGCTGAAGCCTCTCCAAGCTCTCGTCGATGCTCTTTCTTACTCTCTCAGCACTGAAATCAAAACCTTCTTCATATCGTCCACACTTGGTCGCCACAATGTAGTCTTTTCTAGGGACTTGAAGAGCCTTGAGTGCCTTACCAAGCATTTTCTCCGAAAGTGTTCCTCCATAATACCTTCACAAAAGTGAAACCTTTCAAAAACTACATAACCATGGGAGAATCACTCAGTTGAAAATTCCCCCTAACACTTTGAGGTCAACAGTTTTAACTACTACTCGGCCTCAGAATTCGCCTAAACATTCTCGCATCATCAATTATGAATCTGTTAATTCTTCAGATAAAACCAGCAATTAAGTGATTGAAAATGTCAGAGATATAATCTCCAGAACAGATGAAGAGATAGAAGAAGTGATTACGGGGAGGTGTCGAAGAAGTTAACGCCAAGTCGGAAAGCCTCGCGCACGGTGGCGACGGCATCATCTTCGGCGACTGGACCGAAGACACTTCCGAGCGGAGAAGCGCCAAAACCAACGGTACTTACCTTGAGCCCTGTGTTTCCCAGAGGCCGAAGCTCCATCTGCGCCCGAGGAATTGCCATTGTTAAGGATCAACAAATCTTGTTCTCATTCGGATGCAATTGTGAACTGATAACATGGATGAGATTGCGAGTCGACACTTGTTTTGGATCTTTCTACAGATGGCGGTGCTCAACTATACCGAATTTACGAAATTACCCTTTTCAGTCCAACTTAGAGGGAACAATGGCTGGAATGCCACTTTCATCGAACAAATAATCTCAAATGCCATCGTTATATTAATTAGGTTCTTTTTATTTATTTTTTAAATCAAAAACCTGAGCAAATACAAATATCTCTAAAACTACCAACCCAACCACACGATGACCCACCCAACTCCTCAAATAAAAATCCAGAGATCCGAGGGATTCTTTCTTTTTTCTGAAGCGTTGAGTTTGAATTTCAACTTTTCTCGAGAAAATTTTGAATTTTTTTTTTGTTCTTTGATTTTTCTCTTCTGAGATGAGATTAGATTATTTAGCTATGGCTTATGCTTGTGGCTTCGCCAATTTCTATCCGACGACTCCGTTTATTCCATCCCGAGTTCATAAAAACTACAACGAAACCCGATTCTCAAATCAGCTGCAATCTGAAATTCAACTACGCTGTCGGGAAATTTCGTGATCTCGGATTATCCCGTTTCGTGGAGGTAGACCAATTCATCACAAGCGGAGAAGAAAACAAGGACAAGAGTTTTTCGAGGCGATCGAGGAATTGGAGAGGATGACTAGAGAACCATCGGACATTCTCGAGGAGATGGATCATCGATTGTCTTCTCAAGAGTTGCAATTGATGCTTGTCTACTTTGCGCAAGAAGATAGAGACTCGTGGTGCGCTCTCGAAGTGTTTGAGTGGCTGAAGAAGGAAAATAGGGTCGATGAAGAGATGATGGAGCTAATGGTTTCGATAATGTGTGGATGGGTTAAGAAATTGATAGGAGAGGTGTGCGATGCAGCACAAGTGTTCGACCTACTGATTGAAATGGATTGTGTTCGGTTGAAACCTGGTTTTAGCATGATGGAGAAAGTGATTGCTTTGTATTGTGAGATGGGGAAGAAAGAAAGTGCGGTTTTGTTTGTCAAAGAGGTTTTAAGGAGGAGAGATACTTCTAGTTAAAACGTTGTTGGCTCTGAAAGTATAAAAGGTGGACCAAGTGGTTATCTTACTTGGAAAATGATGGTAAATTATATAACTATCGAAATTTTTAGAAAATGAGGATCAAGTGGGTATCTTGCTTTAGTTTTTTTTTTTTCTTTTATTTTTTTTTGTAAGTTGTTATTATCAACGAAGCTGAAAAATCTATGGGTGTGATCTTTTTTAGTTTATGATTTTTTATTACAATATGTATTTGTACAACTTACGTATTTTATGACAACTGTAACATTTAAGTACAACTATGTGTTTATAAAGTACAATTAGGTCACTTGGAAACAACTCACACTATTTCGGTACTAATCGAATTATTCGGTACTACTATGTATTTATTAGGTACAACTAGAGGTATTACGAACAACTCAGTTTTGAAATGAATTCAAACAGTTTGCGAACAAAATAAACAAAAAAAAACACGTGTTAAAAAAAGACGGCGCCGTCACAAAAAAAACCTCATTTAACACATGAAGCCGTCATAAATCACATATGCAATTAGTTATACTAAATTGCACACAGTTGTATTTAGGCATTTTTCATGTTTATTTAGTTAAACCGTGATTTAAATTAAATTTTTGTAGTTGTACTTATGATAATAGCTAATTAAATTATATTTACTATGCTTTCATATAATAACATGTGCTAAAAAAAATAACGGCGCCATTACCAAAAAAAAAAACCTCATTTAACAAATGGAGCCCTCCATATGCAAAAAAAAAAATAATTAAAAATTGGCCAAGTAGTTGTACTCAAAATATTAGATGTACTAAATTGCACACAATTGTATTTTGATACTTTTCACGTTTATTTAGTTGAACCGTGATATAAATTAGATTTTTGTAGTTGTATTTACGATAGTTTCTAATTAAAATACATTTATTATGCTTTCATATAATAACATGTGTTTAAAAAAAAAGACGGCCGTCACAAAAAAAACCTCATTTAACACATGCAGCCGTAAAACCACATCTGTAAAAAAAAATATTTAAAAATGGTCAAGTAGTTGTACTAAATTGTGCACAGTTGTATTTTGACACTTTTCACGTTTATTTAGTTGAACCGTGATTTAAATTAAATTTTTGTAGTTGTACTTACGATAGTAGCTAATTAAAATACATTTATTATGCTTTCATATAATAACATGTGCTTTTAAAAAAGACGGCGCCGTCACAAAAAAAACCTCATTTAACACATGCAGCCGTAAAAACCGCATCTGCAAAAAAAAAACATTTAAAAATGGTCAAGTAGTTGTACTCAAGTTATTAGTTGTACTAAATTGCAAACAGTTGTATTTTGACACTTTTCACGTTTATTTAGTTGAACCGTGATTTAAAATAAATTTTTGTAGTTGTACTTACGATAGTAGCTAATTAAAATACATTTACTATGCTTTCATATAATAACATGTGTTAAAATACGTTGTTTGTTTGTTTCACATAAAAATGATGTTAGTATTTACATATTAACCATAAAAGTATAAGGTAGTTTAAGTTAAAATAGGATGTTATGTATCTAGTGACAAAAAATAAATAAATATTAGTTAATTTAGATTTCTCATAAAATAATAAGGATTTATTATATATTGTATGAAATAGATATAATTAATAACTTTGCTTTTTTTTATGACAAATACAATTATACTTAGTTGTACTACACATATAATTAGTTAAATCTAGTTGTATAAATATTTACATCTTTTATCCAAAGTTGTACTTAAATATATTTTTTGTTTAAAAGCATCTTGCCAATAAGATATCTCTTCCATGGATGATGTCTTGAACGATAAACCATTGATGTGATCACTTCAAATCCTTTTCGTTCTGTGAATAGCACCTTCCATAATCAAAATCTATGTTTGTGTGGTTAATGCTCATTATCTCCTCAAAATAGAATACAAATGATCAACTGGTAATTACACAATGTATCACCGTTGTACTATTTGTACTAGTTGAACTCAATCTTTTCGTTGTATCATTTGTACCAGATTTTCTTTAACTTTTAGTTGTACCATTTGTACCAATTGTCCTCTAACTATCAGTTGTACTATTTGTATTTGTTGTCCTCTAACTCTCATGTGTACCATTTGTACTAGTTGAACTCAATCTCTGAGTTGTACCATTTGTAATCTAACTCTCAGTTGTACCATTTGTACGAGTTACCCTCTAATTTCCAGTTATACTATTTGTACTAGTTGAACTCAATCTTTCATTTGTACCATTTATATCAGTTGTTCTCTAACTCTCAGTTGTACCATTTGTACCAATTCATTTAATTCTTAGTTGTATCATTTGTACTATTTGTCATCTAATTTTTAGTTGTACGAAATTTATTTTTACTAATAAATAAATAATTTTAATAATTTTCATTAAGGGTAAAATCGGTATATCATAAAATGAGTGGCATTGAGATTAATGGATGGCACGTGAGATCAATTTTTGCTAGAAAATGGCATTTGAGACTCTCACCCAACTTAGAGGGGTGAGAGTCCCATATGCCACATTTTGGGAAAAAATATCTCACGTGCCATTCAATGATCTAATGCCATTCATGAAAGTGATATACCGATTTTAATCTTAATGAAAGTTATTAAAAATATTTAATTAAAAATTATTTTTATAAAAATAAAATTTGTACAACTAAGAGTTCGAAAACAACTAGTACAAATGATACAACTAAAAGTTAGAAGACAATTAGTACAAATGGTATAACTAAGAGTTAGAGAACCACTGATACAAATGGTACAACTAAGAAATTGAGTTCAACTAAGAGATTGAGTTCAACTAATACAAATGGTACAACTGAAAGTTAGAGGACAACTGGTACAAATGGTACAACTGAAAGTTAGAAAAAATGATACAACTGAGAGATTGAGTTCAACTAGTACAAATGGTATAACTCAGAGTTAGAGGACAACAAAAACAAATAGTACAACTGAGAGTTAGAGGACAATTGGTACAAATGGTAGAACTGAGAGTTAGAGAAAAACTGGTACAACGGAGAGATTGAGTTCAACTAGTATAAATGGTACAACTCTGATACGTTGTGTAATTTCCGATTGATAACTTTTGTTCTATTTTCAGGAGACAATGAGCATCAACCAAACAAACATACTTTTTTTATTATGGAGGGTGCTATTCACATAACGAAGAGCATTTGAAATGATCACATCTACGGCTTATCGTTCAAGACATCATCCATGGTGGAGTTGACTTATTCGATGTTATTGGTGAGATGCTTTCAAACAAACAATATATTTTAGTATAACTTTGGATAAAAGATGTAAATGTTTGTACTTGTAACTTATTTATGTTATTTTTTATCATGATATAACTAAGTTTAACTAATTATATGCGTGATACAACTAAGTATAATTGCATTTATTAAAAACAAAAATCACAAAACAAGATTATCAATCCAATATTTATTTCATACAGTAAATAATAAATTCATATTGTTTTATGAGACATCTAAATTAGCCAAATAATTTTTTTTTTGGTCACTAGATACATACCATCTTTATTTTTACTTAAACCACCTTATACTTATATGGTTAATGTGTAAATACTAACCTCAATGTTATGTGAAACAAACAAACAAATTTTTTTAACACATGTTATTATATGAAAACATAGTAAATGTATTTTAATTAACTATTATGATAAGTACAACTACAAAAATTTAATTTAAATCACGGTTCAACTAATTAAAGTTGAAAAGTGTCAAAATACTACTGTGTGCAATTTAGTACAACTAATAGATTAAGTACAACTATTTGGCCAAATTTTTAATTATTTTTTTTCAGATGTGGTTTTTGACAGCGTCATGTGTCACATGAAATTTTGTTTTTTTTTTCACGGCACCGTCTTTTTTATAGCACGTGTTTTTTTATTTTTTCGCAAATTGATTTAATTCATTTCAAAACTCAATGGTTGTAATAGACATAATTGTACCTAATAAAGACATAGTAGTAGCAAAATAGTCTCAATTATTCTCAAATGTTCCAATTGTACTTAATAAACACATAGTTGTACTAAATATTACAGTACCTATTGTGACAAAAGATCGGAAACTAAAAAAGACCACACCCTAATAATTTGCTGCTTTGTTGATAATAACAGCTTCCAAGACATTGTTAATGGATAAAACAATTCTTCTTATAAATTGATTCTATTGTGATAGTATTAGCGAGTTTCTTCTACGATTCTTTTTCAACTGATATATCAGCTCCAGCTTCTTCTTTCTTTGACATTCCTGATTTGTTTTGCTCATGCCATGCCTACAAAAAAAAAAACATTTAGGAGAGTAATCAGATTATTAACTCATTAATCGCCACTACACAATAGTAAAATCTGCAGACAATAGAATCAAACAAGAGTGGACAGGAATATGGAGAAAGGGTTGTGAAGATGGTCTGGTTGGAGTAGCCAACATAGGCGCAAGAACGAGGTTTGCAAGAGGTACTAGTCGTGTTACTTAGAAACAAACCCGCTGCTCCTTCGCATCGTGAAGACGAACAAGAGGTACTAGTCGTGTCGCGTTTTGGGATCAAAACCCACGTCAACAACTTCTTGAGGGATTCTTCAAATCTTTATTTTCCATGGACAGGTTTGATATGAGAGATTAGCAAGGGGAATAAGAACCTCTGAGGCACACCCAATTCTCTCAAAGCCAAAACATTTTTGACTTTGTTACCCTGTGGCAAAGAAAGGCATGGCATTTCGTAATCGGACCTCTTATCGGCTTTTATGACGTTTCTGACGAAATCATAGTATCTGCTGACAGCTTTGACCTTTTTTATCCTCAAGATCTTAGGGATTTTTGAGAGAATCTCAGTGAGCTCAGAGCTTGAAGCTCCTCTGGACTGTAGAAACTGAAGCTTGGGAGCAAGAGAAGTCTCAGCCTCTGCTATAAGCAACCGTGGGTAAATCCTAACGATGCTGGAGATCTGAGATTCTGTGAAACCATAACTTTTAAGAAGGCTCAAAACAGAATCAGGGTTTCCCTTTCCCTCGGAAATAACTTTCCTTGAGATGGATTCGGCGAGTTTCGTAGTGAAACCCAGCGAATCAACGAGGTAAGAGACTGTGAACATCTTTGCCGCTTCGACCATCTTGAGGGCTCACAGCACTTGCAGAAGAGAAGGAATTGGATAAAGCAGATTCATTTTGCAAAAGCTTCAATGCAAATCTCAGGTTACACCATTTCTGCAACTCGAGAGACCTTCTTCCGTGGAGTATCAGAGAACTGAATCTCTAAAAAATCGATTCTAGGTCCAAATAAGATGAACCCAAATCAGCAAAGCCTAGTATAGGACAACTAGAAGGGCGAACACGATTTTTACTCTTTTTTGTGCGATTCTACAGAATCGAGAATTTGGGAATTTGGGAATGTTTAGGTAGATGGGTGATCCAAGTAATTGTTGGTTTAAATGGATGATCCGTTTTAAGTTTGGTTGGGTTGGTAAAAATCATAATTTTCTTAGGATAAGATAGTCATTCACTTCGTTTTTGATTTAAAAGAAAACATAAAAGAAATGATTATTAGAAGTGTGGCATACGAGATCTCTTGTTCACAGATTGTGGCATTTGAGCAATTGATCCAACTTAGAGACACAAGTGAATTTATATTTTCAGCCTTTTTCATACAGTATTTTGTGTTTGTAAATTGAACATTATGTAATTTTTGTAATATATACAATAACGAATTCGACTGAAGATGTTCTGATTAGGTCCGATCACTAAGAAACTTTATTACAAATGCAGAAGCATTCCAAGAAGCAAGAAGAAAGTTTATTTTACTTCTGATTGATTCCACTTGGCCATGTGAGATTCTTTACCGGCTCGAGAATAGCTTCAACCTCAGAAAGAGATTCCTGGTCCATCCCCAAACCTTCAAGCTCTGTAAATGCTGCAACATTTTCTTCTACCTGATTCGAAAAAAAAACACATAGTTTCTCATGTGATAACTCTAATTCCCACATAATATATGGAAAGCTTTTGGGACTTTGAGAGGAAACTCTTAAACTTGGATTTGGGATACCTGTGAGACAGAACCCATCCCGACCAACAACGATGAAATCTCCTTGTTTGCTAAGCTGTATTGCAGTGCTAGCTTTGTGATCTTCGTACCCTTTGAGTTACAATGAGAAACTGCGTCTTTGCACAGAGACTACAAAAGACAATAAAAGCAGCAACGGGTTTTGAATATCATATGTGAGAACAATTTGTAAAGAAAAGAATCAGTATCTTCCTCTAATCTTCTTTATGAAGACTTATCACAGTGATAGTTGGAGTTGAAAAACTGAGGAGTTGTCAAGAGTAATAAGTAGAGCATTTAGTCTACAGAAAAATAAACTGTCTATGCATGTGTTCGAACACTAACACTGGACTCTTGTACGGTATGTTTCAATACGGGTGTTATTAAAAACTGTTGACAAGAATCTCATTCTTTTCAAAAGGTCCAACCTTGAGCTCGGAGGAAGCAGGGTGCCATTCAGGAGGACCTTGTTCCGTAAAGAGACCCATTGCCAACGGAGAAGCACTTATCACACCCACACCTTTGCTCTTCAAGTAGGGTAGTATATCCAGCAAAGTTGAATCATTTATGCCGTAATGGCAGTATGATAATATCACATCGATTGTCCCTGGAGGCACTCGATCAAGAACACAAGTGTAAATATGTAACGGAAGACCAGTGATACCAATAAACCGCGTCTTCCCCTCCTGTTTCAGTCTCTGGAGGGCAGGAATTGTTTCATTCACAATCTGGCAGCCATGAGAGAACAATTGTTAGCAGTAAGATTGAGAGACAGAGAGTGAAAGTGATAAATCAAAGAGAGAACCTGATCAAGAGATCCGAACTCAATGTCATGGCAATGGAGTATGTCAACATAATCTAGCTGAAGCCTCTCCAAGCTCTCTTCGATGCTCTTTCTTACTCTCTCAGCACTGAAATCGAAACCTTCTTCATAACGTCCACACTTAGTCGCCACGATGTAGTCGCTTCTAGGGACTTGTAGAGCCTTGAGTGCCTTACCAAGCACTTTCTCCGAAAGAGTTCCTCCATAATACCTTCACAAAAAACGCAACACTCAAAATCTACATTTCCATGGAGAATCACTCGGTTTAAAATTTCCCCTAACCACTTTGACGTCAACAGTTCTAACGTTTAACTGGACTCAAAATTTAAATCTGAAAATTCCTCAGGCAGGATCAGCAATTAGTTTAAGATGATATCCAGAAGCAATAGAAGAAGTGATTACGGGGACGTGTCGAAGAAGTTGATGCCGAGTCGGAAAGCCTCGCGCACGGCGGCGACGGCATCAGCTTCGGCGACTTGACCGTAGTGACTTCCGAGCGGAGATGCGCCAAAACCAACGGCGCTAACCTTGAGCCCTGTATTCCCCAGAGGCCGAAGCTCCATCTTCGCCTGAGAAATCGCCATTGTTAAAAGGTCAACTAAACTTTGTAAGAATGCGAGACGGTGGTCATTGGTCAACTAACTAAATTATTTACGCAAAAAACAAAATTCAGTCCAATTTAGTCCAATTTAGAAATGAGCAGTTATTTATTTTTCAGACTTTTTTAAAAGTTTTTGGAAAAGAAAAAAAGATAGATAAAATGTCTGCCAGCTGATTGAATTGAAACATCTGTTTCTTAGGTGGCTACAATGCAAGAAAACAAAGGAGACGGTATTATTTCAAATCCTAGTCAAGTCATTAAAGAAAGAGGATGATGATGATTGATTACAAGAATCTTCTTCATTTGTAAAGCTGCTTGAATCTCCGACATGCCTCTAAGATGTTCTCTCTGTGACCAAAGGCGCTAACACGAACAAACCCTTCACCTCCTGGTCCAAACCCACTCCCTGGAGTTGTAACCACATGAGTCCTCTCCAGAATCTCAGCAAACACATCCCATGAGCTTTGGTTCGGGAAGTGAACCCACACATACGGCGCATTCTTCCCTCCATACACATCATACCCGAGAGAAGTGAATGTGTCGATGATTATGTTTGTGTTTTCTTTGTAGAACCCTATCACCTTGTGCATTGCCTGCAATGTTTTACAAAGACAAAAATCATATTGCATATATTAATTGTGGGAACTGGGTTAAGATTTGAAATCTCTCTTCAGCTAGGAAGCTAACCTCAAGTCCTTCTGGTGTAAGGCAAGCAAGAGCACCAGCTTGAGAGAGATTAGAGGCACCATTGAAGCAAGTGCAGATAATTCGATTGAAGTCTTTTGCAACAGGGAAGCCGTCTGAATAGAGCAGCTGTTTCGGGATGACGGTCCAACCAAGTCTAACTCCAGTGAAACCAGCATATTTGCTGAACGAAGCTGTCTCCATAGCGACCTGTAAGCGGTAGTGCCCATGAAGAAAGTTGTTGAAAAAAATGTACAATTTGAAAGTTATAATTAATCATTTTATTACCTCTTCTGCTCCAGGGATTTCAAATATGGAGCGTGGGTTATCATCAGACATATACATTGCATATGCGGAATCATACACTATGATTGATCCGTTCTTTTTTGCAAACTCAACTAACTGCTTCAGTTGCTCCCTCGTGGCAGCAGCACCCGTAGGGTTATTTGGTGAACAGAAGAAAATTATATCTGTCCTGCCAACGGCGGATAAGTCCGGAAAGAAGCCATTCTCTGGAGTGCATCTCATGTACTCAATGTTTCCATACTTTTGCACATCAGTGTTAAATTGCCCGGTCTGACCCATAATAACACTGGAGTCGACATAAGCCTGTATTACCGAAAAAAAAAATGAGAAAGGCAAAGTTAAAAAAAGGATAAGCTGAAGCAAAAGTAGACAAGACTACAGTTGCAGTTTGGTTTCAGATCTGCCCAATTACCGGATATGAAGGATCCTGAACAGCAATTGTAACATTGGAACCAAACATAACCTGCAAGAAGTGGAATCAAGAAAAAGCTGGTCAGTTTTCCTGATCTTCGACCACCTAAGGATGAACAGTCAGCAATTAAACAAACCTGGAGACGTGAGATATCACATTTAGCACCATCAGAAACAAAAATGTCATCTTCCCCTATGCCAAGGCCACTGTAGAATGTTTTCGCAAGAGCAGCTCTCAGTGGCTGTTCAAATGTGTGAAATTAAGGTGGGTCAGTTTGGATAAAAACTTAACAAATGAAGCAATAAGATTTTAACAAATATGAAACAGGTTTAAATCTATCTTATCCATAATAAAATAAAGGCGACTTGCAAAATCACATAATAATTAAACAAAGCATAAGGTGGCAATGTAGCGTGCACTGACCTTTGCACCTTGTTCAGCACCATAACCACTATATCCTTCTATTGTGGACAACTCATGAGCTTTCTGCCAGAGGGAAAAAAAAAACATAATCAATCACTCACCTGGTGCAAGATCAAGAAAACCGAAAATATAGAAAGTGTAGATCTTTTGTAGTCCATAATGCAGTTAAAGACATCCTTGAGCCAGAGAAGGTGAAAAAGTACACGAAAATAAGTGAAGATAAGGAGGTACCTTTGCCATTGCAGAAGTGATCACTTCTGGAATTGGCTCAGTTGTGTCGCCTATTCCAAGACTAATAATTTGTGCATCTGGGTATTTCAGCAAGTGTGCAGACCTCCTTCTTGCAATCTGTTTGCATTTGGCAAAGGAAAGGAGCATCATATAGAGAAACAAAGAGGAAGTTTTAACTTTATCGCACAGGTAATCTAGTGGGTATGGCTTATATAAATTTCAGATCAGTGCAAGTTTTCAAAAATGTTGACTTTTTTCTCTGTTAAGAGGAGGAGCAATGCTTATGCTTGATAGATTAAGAGTTAGAATTGAATGAAGGCCAATCCTTTAGATAATTGCAAACAAGTATCACAAATCTTAAGTAAACCAAGACAGCAACAGGTTCAAACCTCCGGGAATAGGTATCCAGCCTGAAGTTTTGACATGTTTGAATTCCGTGACACATTTGTCTTATATTCTACATACAGAAAACAAAAACAAGTAAGGCATTCTATTGTGAAGAAACACATGTAACAGCTAAAGAATGAACAAATCATTAGCAAAAATAACTATCTTAGTAATCATTACACCGAAAACAACATGAAATTGTATTTTTAAAGAGCAGGAATAAGAATAATCACCGATCTTTTCTTGCGGGGTTGCAACGCATTTGCAAGTATTGGCCCGTTTTGCCATGGGTAAGCAAGCATTTCGAGCTCTGAAGCCAAAAAAAAGAAGAAGATCACACACAAGGCATAGAGCAAACCAGAAAACTAAGGAAAACAAAAGAGCAATGGTCGTTAGCAAATGAACTATCCTATGTTGAAACAACAACATCCAACATTGACTTCAAAATCAGTTTCGTCACTATTCCAGTTTAACAAAACCAGAGGATTAAAATACAAAAATGAAGCAACGCTATAGAGTTAGAGTGGACGAAACAAAGGACAAAAATACAACTAGATTCTAGAAGAATGAATTCCAACTCATCTTCATCCTCCCTAAATTGTATCAGCAGCAAACAGAAAGGAAAGAAGAAGAAAAACGACGAACCTGCGATTAAAAGTTGAAGGGGCTAAGAAAGTGGATGAGGAAGAAGAGATCATCGAAGAAGCTAACTGATGGGTCGCCGACATTTTCACGCTTGGCACAAGGATTTCACAGAAAAATGGCAGCAAATGAGGCAGGCAAGTGACACAAGAAACGTGTTTTGGATTCTAATCATGTGTACGAAGAGACCGATAAAACTAGGTTTCTTCTTCGGTTTAGTGCGAGGGGAAAGCAACCCGGTTTATTCCAACAATTTTGCCCTATCAAACCAATCCGATATAATCTCTCGTCCCGGTTCGGTTTATTAGAATTTGTTTTGCCATTCAATATTTGCCCAATTTTAAAACGACGAATTTGCCTTTTCGTCTGGGCTCGGACGACGACAATTTTGCTCTGCGCCTGCTGGAAAACGCCGAGGTATCGCACGATTCTGGTGAAGCTTTGATATCTGTGTAAATTCGATTTCGTGGTAAGCAATCTCCTTTTCTATCACAATTCCGGAGCAATTGGGTTCTCCCTTTTTGGTGCAACCTATTTTCGATTGTTGTGTTTTACGTTTTTTTTTTGTGTTCTCTTCTTCTTCTCGTTGATTTCGAACATAGCTTTAGTGGAAGTTTTATGATTTGGAAAGCTTTATGATTCTTGAATGTATTTAGTGGTCGAATCAGATTATACAAAAAATGCGTGGCTTAGATAATAATGCTATCAAGTTATCGGTTCCAACTTTGATCTAAGATTGATTTGACTAGAATACGATTTTGTTGGCCACTTCTTCTGATTTTGGAGATTTGAGGTCTAAACTTTTTTCGTTTAGCTTGGGTTTTGTTCCTTTCTTTAACAGTTGCTTATGTGGAAAACTAGATGGATCTGGAAACTGAAAATCGAATAGCTTCGATTCTTTTAAGAGAAGCAGCGGAATTGAGGAGGCAAGCTGAAAAAGAAGGCATTCGAGCATATCTTGAGAAGCCTAATGTAAGGCATCGACCTAACTCAAGATTTCTCACGGCTACTGTTCTTGGTGTTCAGCAAGGTACAATCTTTCTTTCTTTTTCCTTATGTTTATATTTTGCTTTCTCAAAGACTTGGTTTTGATGATGTTGAACATTTAGTTTTGAGGGATCATTGGGCACTTCTAGAGTCTGATCTACATCAGATTTTCAGTCTTGTTAGGGTTGTAGGATGAAGAAACCTTTCATTGTTTTATTTTGGGACTTGGCTACTTTGTTATTAGTGTTTACGTTTCTTATTTGGATTCTCTACGGTCTTTTCTTGTATTCCTGATTAATGGCGAAGGGAATCTAGTCTTTAAGGTTTAAATTTTAGTTGGGGCTGAGCATGATTTATCGTGTAAACCTGCATCTATAACTTTGTATTCTGATTTTCAAATGTGTTTTGAGATTACAACTAAACACTATAATTCAAATTTGTTTAGTTCACCTCTTATATGTTCCTTCTTTGCCCCATACAGCAAACCAAGCTGTAGAAACCAATGAGATGTGGAGGCTTCGGAGTGAAGAGATTGAGTTTGATGAGAGGCTCAAAAGAAAATCAAGAGAAGAGAGGAGCAGTGGCCAAAGTGAGCAGAACAATAGGAGGAGTTTTGTTAAGAGATGCACTTCAGTTGATGAGAATGCTACTACTCGTTCTTCATCATCAAGCGGGAGCAGAAACAAAAGATGGCAATCAGAAGATGATGATGACGTCTTAGGAGATGTCGAGATTGAGACCTTTCTCCAATCAAGGTATTGATTTCCTTTATATTCAATGTAGATAGTAGTTATGCTGCCTGGTTATTTCCTCTAGAATCATGAAACGAATTGGGAATCAGCTTTTGTTGATAAAACTTGTGATTCTGGTATAGGGTCAAGCGTGGCAGAGGCTCCGTTGGTCCTAGGATGGATGAAACATTCCCTTGTCTTCCTGTGACGGAACTGTCAAGAACTTCTGAGACAGGAGATCGCAAATTAGTGCTTCAGCCAGAGAGGTGGCCTTTATCGAGACATGGAACGGATTCTTCTGAGGAGGAGGAGGTCCACGAGCGTGCTCATAGAATTAGAAAGGAGCAGAAGCAGAAACTTAGTAAGAAGCACAAATCAAAAGAGAAGAAAAGAGATGGGAAGAAGAAGATTAGTTTTGATTAGAAGATTATATATTTTTGTTTTTATTTTTTCTTCTTTTTTTTTTTTTTTTTGTTTTGTTGTTGTAGTAGTAGGATGATCGTATTTTTAGCATACCATAGATAACGACGTTGTCGCTCATGCCTATATTGATACATTCCAGAGAAGCGACCAAAATATTGTCAAGCAACGGATAAACCTAAACCATTCGTCATAACAAGAGCATCCAAGACCAAGGTTGTCTTCAAAAGCATTTTTTTGTTGAGAATACAATACAAAGAATAAAAAAGATTAGCAACAAATAATGATACCATTACGTCAAGCAAGAGACATTTGTGTGTCTCTCTCGGCAAACATATATTTCTAATGAGCCAGCTCACTGTCTAGCTAAAAATGGCCCAGGAAATTTTTTATTTTATTCTAGTTGTATCCATCCTCCATTTTGGTTCTTTATATAATGACTATGTAATATCAATTTCAAATTAATAAAATACATTTGTCGAAAAAAAAAGTTTATTGGGCAAACATATTTGGAAAACTCGACTTTTCGAAAATTTCCTCTTTTTTTTTTCAAAGGAAAACGCAATATAAATTTTTTTTTCCAACCCAACTCTATTAAATTTATCAACTATTATCTATGTTCTTAAAAAAAAAAAATTCTAAATTTTATTTTTATTTCAACTAATCAAAAAAACTGGTTATAATACAAAAAAGGCTAATTCTCTCCGATTGAATGTCACGTCATAGTTGGAGAGAGCACTATGTGTCCACTTAAAAACAAGAAAAAATCGCATTAAGTCGCTCTCTGATTATTGGATACGGCGATGGAGGGTGGATTAGATAAACCAGGGTACGGTGGTGGTGTGAGATCGGTGACGCTCTCTGATTCTTGGATACATGCGATGGAGGGCCGATTAGGGTTTTCTCAGAAAGAGATTAGACGAGGATCAGTGATATTAGAAGGAGCTATGAGAGGAAGAAGACGAGAGGGAGAGAGATTAGTAGGAAAATGGTGTTTAAGTAGGGATAATCGATTAAAATTTGGACTTAAAAGGGCATTTTCGTAAATTCGGCTGAGTACCGTGTGTACAAATTTTCGAAAATCTCCTTTTTTTTCACTCCGTAATTTTTAAGTCGATGTTTATAAATTGTGTACACAAAACTTGTATAAATAGCCTTCGTTATAGAATTTAAGGCAATTTTCTTAAAGAACACAAAATGAAGTTTATTTTTCAAAAATAATTCTAGAAACTCGTTTGTTCATAAATAGCTTTTATTAAAGTTAGAAAAGCCTTCCTAAATACGTCTAATGTATTCCTTACGACTTCCTAAATTTTTATTAAAATTAGGAAAGTTTTACTAAATGTTCTATCAGTTTCCTAAATTGAGTTATCTCAACCTTCTGAAATATGTCTAACACCTACCTAGTAGTGATTAACAAAAATTTTAAGTATTATTGAACTGAAAACTTAAAATAGAGCTGTTTCAGGCAAATTCTCTTGAATTTATCCGTGTAATGAATTTATGCGTTTACACGGGCTGGTGTTACGGGCCTTAGGGCAATACGATGATCAGACTGCATTTTAACTATATAATATTTTTTAATATGCCTATATTATTGATACATTCGCCGAAGAAGGGACAAAGTACAAAAGCTGTATACAAAGACTACACATTCATTGTCAGTGGTTCATGCCACTGTCAGGAGTCTTCAAAATGATGATCCGTCTCGTCAAAGATCTCCTCCTATAGCCACAAACCCCAATAAAGATCAGTCAAGTGAAAAAAGTTTTTCTTTTACTTTTTAATTTGGTAAGTTATAGAAACACTCCTTACCTGCAGAAGTTCCTCAATAACATCCTCCATTGTAATGATTCCAACAGCTTCTTCTTCCTCGGCTAGTTTAGGCAGCGGATTGCCATTCAACTGCAGGATGTCTGCATCATTGTCCTTTGACCACTTCTTGGTCTTTGACCCTCTTTTAAACGAACTTGCTCGATTCGGGAAGCTCTTCCACTTCTGCAGCGACCTCTTTGTCCTTAGCATCCTCTCTTGAGGAGTTCCTTCACTATCCACATCCATTCGGACTTCCTTAACACTCTCTGTTAGACACCAAAGCAAAGATTCTCAGACTTGAGACTCAGCAAGACCATGTTTTTTTTGTTACAACTAATGAAAACAGCCTACCGTCTTTAGCAACTTTACTAGGCAATGGGTGGATTTTGTCGCACTGCCTCACGACAACAGCCATGTGGCTGAGCCCTTTCTGGAACTCATTCAATATGTCATATAAAGGCAAGGTTTCTGGAACTCTAAAAAAAAAAGCAAGACATCAGCTTTTGAATCATACATACTTAGTGGGATTGATTACTTAGATTCGGAAATTTCACCTTGGAATCCTTCTTATTGTGACATTCTTGACGGGTGTTTCTTCATCTGGGTTGATAGTCAGTAAGTTCTTTACCTGATGATAAAATTATACGAATGGTCAGAAGCGGGAACAGCAGATATGTTGGGAATAAAGACAAACACTATAGAGGAAAGTATTTGTGAATATGATGACTTCACAGAGAACCGAGTCAAATTGTGGAAGTAATGCAAGAGACTGGGAGTTACCAGAACAAGGCCGATGATGTTAGTTGACTGCTTATAGTATACTGGAACTCTGCTATGCCCTTTCTCAAGAATCAAGTTCATCAAATCTCTATACCAAACGAACAAATAAATAAATAAAAAAACTTAGTATGAGAAGAATAAAGACTCCAGACAAGTGTGTTTCTGATATGGTAGTTCTCCGGAGCACAGAACCTGTCTAGTTTGGCATTGATATCAACCACAAATATATCCGATATTGGTGTCATTGCATCCTTGACCATTTTCTCAGAGAGTTCAAGAGCTCCTGCAATGATTGTCGTTTCGTCATGAGTCAACTCTCCGCCCTTTCCAGCCTGAAAGAAACAAAATAGTAAAATACTAAACAACACGGAGATACAGAAACTTGTCCATCTTGAAGATGAGGTCAATGCATACCTCATTTCCATGAAAATCCACAAGTGTTTTCAGCTCAGCTCTTCGAAAAAGCGCTGCACGACGATGACCCAATAGAAAGTCCAGCAGCTGGATTATTCAAAGGACTAAAAGATTATTACAACGAGGAGCACGATGGGTGGGGGGCACTGACTCTTGCCGGAGATGGGTAAAGAGTAATTACCTTGCTAATCGGCCATGCAACTGGTAAGCAGACAAAGACTAGGACACGGACAAACGGAGCCACTGTTGCACCAATTGCCAAACCATAACGTGAACAAATCGACTGAGGTATAATCTGCAGTTGCAGCAAAGCCAACGATCAATGTTATCATCCTCACTTGCATTTACATTGAATGCTCAGAAACTGTTTTTCCTACTGAATATATTACAGTTAAAGGCTAATCTTACCTCGCCAAAGAGAAGAATCAATGTGACTGAAATCAAAATGGCACCCCATGCCGTGGTAAGGCTATCAAGAAAAATAGGAAGCGTCTGAAAAAGATAAACCGTTACGAACATCAAACATTCCCGAAACCTAAATAAATCACACAGGCTAAGGTGGAAGTTTTTAACATTATACCTCCATAGCAGCTGCGTTGCATATAAGTAAAGTCACAAGCAACAGATGCTGATTCTTTACCACTGGCAATATCTTTGCTGCAGCAAACAAAAACACTTGTGATCATTCAAACAGAGAGAGAGAGAGAGAGAGAGAGAGTTGTAATTAAGATCAAAATCTTCAATACTTTTAACTAACACGATACAGTTGAATATCACACAAACCAAACTCGGCCCAATTTTACCAGATGATCAAAACTGTATGTCAATCGATGAAATGAAAAACCAATTCGAATAATGAACATAACAAACGAAGACCCTCGCGAGTAACTAGTAACTACACATGTGTAAGCCAATCAATCAAAAAATTTCAATTGGTGGAATAATTCAAACTTTACTGAGCTAAATTGTCGGGAAACGTAGATGCAGAATTAATAGGAGTAAAAGAATCGAATCTGCGGCAAAAAGGGGGACACAAATGAAATCGGGAAGAAAGAAAGAAAAAAAGAGAGAGAGACTTTACCAGCATATTTGCGATACTGGGGTGTACCGGATCTGGCGAGAACCTCAAGATCAACGAGACTCATAGACATAAGACCCAATGTTAAACCTGACATGAGTCCAGCGAACAAGACAAGAAACACTATCACAGCTATGTGTATGAAGAAGTTGGGCTCGCAACATTCAAGCTCCGGCGCCATCGAAAATCTCCTTTTTAAGAGATAACACAGCTCCAAAAAAGCTCCAGAAATTAGAAACACTAAAACCCTAGCTCACTCAGAGACTTGTCATCTTCTCCTTCTCCAGAAGTAAGCTTCTCAGGGAAAAAGACTCTAATCAGAAATTCAGAATACGAACAGCTGCCGACTAGATTAATAACCGCTAAACCCGAAATCAAGCAAAAGAGACTCAAAAGCGAAGCTCAGAAAGTATCTGATAAAACAAATTGGTGTGTGTTTTGCATAGAGAGATGGAAGAAGCAATTATGAAAATGATAAAACCAAAAAGCTGCTCATGCGGTGGAGATCCTCTGCATATATAGGGCCCGGCACTTAGATACACAATGACAATAATACCCATGTATTGAGAGCGACTTTACGTGAGATGAGGAAGGGTGTTTTAGTGATTTTAAATCCCCCTTAATTCAATAATTTATTAGCAAGTCCCTTTCTTTTGTTTTTGGTTTAAGGCTGACGCAGCATTAGCTGGTTTTCCCGCTATAGAGAGGATTTTGATCCGATACGGATTCTCGCAATAACACTTTTTGTGTCTCGTCGTACAACTGAAAGTGTATGTGTATGCACCACTTCATCAAGCTTTTTTTTCTTTTTTTCTTTTATAACTTTGACTTGATCAATTACCTTTTTTCCTTTTGTAATAACCTGATGTAGTTTACTTATCTATTTTTTATTCTAAAACTCTAATGATTATCAAAAGTTTTATTATCAGTATATATTATTCAAAGAAAGCTCTCATTATTAGCCACTTTTTTTTTTGTTTTTTTTTTTTTTTGGAAAGGGCATATTATTAGCCACTTTTTAGGTCGGCAAATCTTTGTTTAACTTATTTGAGCAAAAAGCATACTCGAGTTCCCATACTCAATATCACATTCTTTATCCTTTCACTCGTGGCCATACATTTCATTTAGCGATCTCATATTATATATTATATGAGAAACCAACAAAAAAAATATTGATGAGTCAAAAACAACAAAAGAATGGAGTTAGTTGTTTATGTAAGGATGTTTTGGCGGGCTTTTCCGGGTCACTTAAGCCCAGTCCGTTTAAAGCATGCCCACGTTTATAGACAAATATTCGGCCTTTCAATCAAATAAATTTATAAGGCAATATATATATGCTGAACTCTGAAACTGGTGAAAAACCTCAACCTTTCATTCTTATTCAAATTAGGTTTTTAACAATTTTTAAAAAATCATGTGAAAACCAAAGTCTTATGTTTCTATTTCAGTTTTGTTATGAAAAAATATGCTTGCTTTGTTTACCACCTCGACATCCTAATTCCTACTTCATTGATGTCTAATCGAACTAATCTACACAATGGAAAATGGTTCATCAATTATAAAAAAAAAACAAAAAAGGACACAAGGATACTATAATTAATATCTAAGAAGGATAATCTAATTACTATCTTTAAAAAGAAAAGAAAAAATTATAATCCGGTCAGACTGCATCATGACCTAGTAAAAGTCATAGTAATTAACAAGCATAAAACGTAGAAGTTATCTTAGGATAAAATATACAGCCAGGAACGTAAGTATATTCTAATGATTTGTATATCTTGTACTTCAAAGTTTCTACTGAGTAATAATAATAAACAAATAACATACAAATGTGTATGGAAATATATGAAGAAATTGTCTTTCATTTTTAATACTTTAAAAATCGTTTCAGCCAAAATCCTAGTTTAAAAAATTGTTTACAAAGGGACAATTAAGGCTTTGATCTGACCCCGTCGCGTTATTGACTTGGTAAAACAGATTAAAGATAAAATTACGACAAGTGTATTCGTTGGTATTTTCGCAAGGGTTTATGACTTGTCCATAAAATAACTCTAACGTAAACTCTATATAAATCCTCTTTTCTAACCGAAAACATACAACACAAAGTAAAAGAGCTCAACAACTAAGGAAAAAAAAATGAAGATATTTAACTCTCCTCAAACGCTAATATTCGTGGCTATAGCTCTTGTCCTAGCTTTTGCAGTTCCTCTGAAAGCCCAAGACGGGAGACAAGACTACCTCGATGTACACAACCGTGCCCGTGCCCAAGTTGGTGTGCGTCCAATAAAATGGCATGCTGATGTGGCGGAATACGCCCGACAATATGCTCTGCGAAGGCGAGGGGACTGTCGTCTCATTCACTCAGGCGGGCGTTACGGCGAAAACTTGGCAGGGAGCACTGGTGATCTGTCCGGAGCTGCCGCAGTGAGATTGTGGGTCAACGAGAAGTCCGACTACTTCTACGATTCGAACACGTGTCGCTCTGGAAAAGCATGTGGTCACTATACTCAAGTTGTGTGGAGAAACTCGGAGTGGGTTGGGTGTGCCAAAGTCAGGTGTAACAATGGTGGAACCTTCATCATTTGCAGCTATGATCCTCCTGGTAATATTAGGGGCCGTAAGCCTTACTAAGTACGTACGCAGACGAATAAAACTTGTCCATAGAGGACGTGTGTGTGTTTCTACAATTTCAATAAATGATCATCATCTCTCAGGATTTGGTGATTCCTTTGTGTGTTATGGTTTGTATAATATGTTGTGATGGAATAATAAATTTATAAATGGTTGTTTTTGTACGTACAATTACGAACAAACACATTGCATGCGAACGTGCATGTTCATGTGATTGTGAGTTACGCATTTTTTGAAATTCCATTGGGGAGTAGTTCCCATATTTAATAAATTATCTGCTATTGATTTTGTTTGCGGTTGGAAATATACGCGTATGCTTCTACAACGAATCAATAAAATCATAAGGTTTGAAAAAAAATAGTCATAAGGTTTGTGTTGCCGATCAAAAAATGAGACTTAATTGATTTTAGATGAATTAGGAGAACTACTATATGTCTGGCGAAGGCATGTTAGAAACCTTACATCTATAAGAGAAAATCTATAATAAATAGAGGAAATTGATTAGTCAACTTATTATCAATTGATTTTTGTAACAAAAGGATTTTAAGATGTGAGTTATCAATATATTTGTATTTTTTTTACAGAGTACTACTAATGTTAGTCCTGAGGTTCCATGTTTATATTTTAATCCTTTTGTAGGCTCCTTGTAATATTTTATAAAATATTTGCTTGTTGGAAGATATGAGATATATCAGACACATAGCATAGCATATTAATGTAATAACTAATAAGCAATTGTTAATAAAGTTGAGTATCCGAACTTTATCTTCAATTTGAGCTACTTTAATTCCAACTGATACCCCCGATAAACGATAGTTACGATACTTGTGTTAATTAAGGGTTTGGAGTACCGTCTCAGAAATTTCTAAAGCTTTTGCGTCTTGGCTTATGTACAACGTCGTCACATCATCTTTGCTTCTAGAATGACTAATAAAATTTCTAAAGCTTTTGATTGATGAAACATTTGTTGATAATATATGGCCATCTTGGAATTAATGAACATACATAATACAAATCAGATTAAAAAAAATCGTGATGGCTATATATTATCTAGATTGTTTGGCCATCATAAGATCGGAAGATTAAAAAGTCAGAGATGTGAAACTCCAACAACTACGCATGTAGTTTAAGAGTTTTCTCATTTCTCCTAAGTATTATTTAAAAATTCGAATGATCACCATATGTATATAATATCGTTTTTATGGTTGTCCTCGATATTTTTTAATTACATCATTCCTAATTTTTACAAAATGTAAATTTAATTACCAAAAATGAAACGGTTTGTTTACATTTGCTTAGCGTAGCTAATAATTTCATTAGATTAAAAAAGGAATAACAAAACCTAGATGAAACTGCAGTTACATTCCTAGTTTTATTAGTCTTGCCCACATGTTGCAAATCTTAAACATAAAAATTTGCTATCTCTAACACATATACCAGAATCTCCTAAAACGTGAATGATATGTATTTTTAGACTTAAATTTCATACATAACTAGTGATGGTATTCAACGAGTCAGCTGAGAATGCAAAGCATCAACACATATTTGAATTTCTTTAGCGACTGTAGTTAATATGCGCATCACATGTTTTAAAGATTAGAGAGATGATAGTGTCCAATTTAAATACTCTGAATATATCTTCTTATATTAATCAACTGGCCAGTATTAGACCGAAGAAGCATACTTTTTTAACTATTATTTTGTAAGTTACTAACTTTTTGTGGTAAGAAAGTTTTAACAATATAAAAATTACAAAAAAACTATTGCGGAAAATTAAATAAAAAACGATCAACAAGTTTCCATGCCAACTACTATATAACTTGGCTACAATCCTCACTTTTAAAACCCACCAAAACTTAAAAACTCTAAACGTCAAAAACGAAAAAAGATGAAAATCTTTAACCCATCTCAAAACCTAATCTTAGCCACAACCATATTCCTAGCTTTTATTGTTTCCTTAAGAGCCCAAGACAGCCCACAAGACTTTTTGGCAGCTCACAACCGAGTACGAGCTGCGGTTGGGGTGGGTCCTTTAAGGTGGGACGAGCAGGTGGCTGCGTATGCCCGTAACTACGCGAACCAGCGTAAAGGAGACTGTGCCATGAAACACTCGAGCGGGCCCTATGGCGAGAACATCGCTTGGAGCAGCGGTAGCATGTCAGGCGTTGCAGCGGTTAATATGTGGGTGAAAGAGCAATTTGACTACGATTATAATTCCAACACATGTGCTTGGAACGAAGTGTGCGGCCACTATACTCAAGTTGTGTGGAGAAACTCGGAGAAGTTGGGATGTGCAAAAGTGAGATGCAACAATGGTCAAACCTTTATTACATGCAACTATGACCCTCCCGGTAACTTTGTTGGCGAGTGGCCTTACTAGAAAGAGATGAAAACCTCCCATTTGAATGTTTCGAAGTATATGTTGCACACATGTATGTATTGTTTCTATATTGTTCAGCTATACCAATCTTCTGTCGTCAGCTAATAATGATTGGTTTGTCCGGTCCGGTCCTATTTTGTACCATATATATACGTGGATTTTTATAATGGAATACGAAAAATGCAATGCCACGGCTTGCACTTGCTTTGTTTGCTATATGAAAATCTCCTCGTTNGGGGGGGGGGGGGGGGGGGGAGGGGGGGTTTTAAATGACGTATATCAATTTTTTTAAGTCCCTTGTAAAAAAAAATATTTTGGAATATATTGTAAACATATATATATGTACTTAGTCAATTGAATCTAATTAAAACTTATATTAATCTTTAAAGAGAGAAAATCCCATTAAAAAACACTGACTAATTTGTTGTTATAAGAACAAATTTAACAAGGACGCAAAAGCAAAATTATTTAACTAAAATAGTTGACACTATACTTTTTCATCTCCATATGAATAGAAACTCTTCCGATGATTAGATAAATAACAGTCATGCTCTTGCATGTATAGTTTTAATTGATAGGTTATCGAATTCATATAAAAGTGATTTGTAAATTCCTTGTGGGTTATCCGGAAGATAAAACTATAGAGAAATAATTAATGTGAATATCTAGGTAACATGAGCTAGATGGAAAGACTTTAATTTGCAACAAATAATAATTTTCATTGACGTTGTCTGAAAGGGCACGTCATCCGGCTGCTTGGGCAAGGAAGGAGACTATGCATTATACGCCGTAGTGTAATAAGTATTAATTAAAATATGAGCATTTCTTTGTAATTAAATTATACTATATAAGAGAATATGCCAATTGGGATTGGGATAGAAGTGAACACCCCCAAGGATTTTCAAACCTCTAGCTAAATTTTTTTAAACGTTTCCAGACCAGCCTTAATTTTGTTTTCTATATAATATGTTTTTCGGTGATCGATAAGGTCAGTCGCCAAGTCGTTTTGTTCTTGTACTATCGATGAAGACTGATTTCAAGCTAGTGACTCACATTTTCCGTAGCTATTTGGTATATATAAGAAATGTTGTGCCATTAGATTGACATAGAAATTTAGGAAGTGCGCTTACTAGTGCCTTTGGCTCTTTTTTTATTGAATGGAAAGATTCTTATTAAAATGGAAATTTTGGAAGGTTAGGGTTTTAGAATCATTGAATTCTCATTCTGAGACTTGATTAAATCAAGTTGATTTACACGCTAGCTATAGAATCATACCTCTGTAGGCCAGCTCTTTACTTTTGTTTGACAATATTCTATATGTATAGCCTTTGAAAGACTGGATTTATCTTCTGTATAATACCGCGACCAAACTAGTTTTTTTCCTACTATATATTTTATATCTTCGATCATTATTATGTTATATTTGTTGTGAATCGAATGAATTCTATATATTATTATGAGGATCAAAGGTTTTTTTATATAGTGATTACACAAAGGATAGAAAAGGAAATAGTCATTTTACTACTCCTACAAGAATAAGGAAAACATCTACTAATCCTATTGGACTGGGGCGGTTATGGAGATCCAACCTCGATGTATTATAACAATATTAAGTTTTTTGTATTTTTTTTTTTTTCTTTTTGCCGTCATAACTAATTACCGGGATGAACTATTAAAAATCGTTCATATAATTTACGGTTTTGGCGGGAAAACACAATTTTACGATTTTGGCGAAAAAACGCGATTTTATGGTTTTGACGAAAAAACGCGAATTTATGGTTTTGGACAGAAAGCGTGATTTTGCGGTTATGTGGGAAAACACTTTTTGGATTAGATAGAAAAACGCGATTTTTCAGTTTTGACGGTAAAACATGATTTCTCAGTTTTGATGGAAAATTAAAATTTAACAAAAAATGATTTTAATAATAAATATAAAATATTAGTATGTCATAAGAATAATAAACATAAATTTAGTTAGATTTCTAAAATAAGGGCATTTTAGTCTTTTTGTTTTTGAGATGCAAAATTTTGCATATAAACTTATTTTACATAACTGTTGACTTGTTTTATACATGTATACTTATTTTATAATTTTCAATTTATTTTACAACTAATGACTTTTTTACATTTGTTGATTTATTTTACACAACTGTTGATTTATTTTACACAAGTTGACTTATTTTACAATTGATGACTTATTTTACAACTGTTGACTTATTTTACAAATGTTGATTTTTTTTACAAATGTTGATTTATTTTACAACTGTTGACTTATTTTTCAACTGTTTATTTATTTTACAACTGTTTATTTATTATACAATTGTTGACTTATTTTACACATGTGTACTTATTTTACACAACAGTTGACTTATTTTATAATTGTTGGCTTATTTTACAACCGTTGATATATTTTACAATTGTTGACTTGTTTTACAACTGTTGACTTATTTTACACAACCGTTGACTTATTTTACAACTAATGTATTTTTTACATTTGTTGATTTATTTTACACAACTATTGATTTATTTTACACGAATTGACTTATTTTACAATTATTGACTTATTTTACACATGTTGATTTACTTTAGAACTGTTGACTTATTTTACAAGTGTTGACTTATTTTGCGAGAAATCGTGATTTAGTGATTTTGGCGAAAAACGTAATTTTATAGTTTTGTGGAAAAACTTAATTTTTCTGTTTTGGCAAAAAACGCAATTTTGCGATTTTGTTGGAAAAATGTTATTTTTTTAATGTTGACGGTAAAGCATAAATTTACGGTTTTGGTGGGAAAACACGATTTTACGGTTTTGGCGGGAAAAGGTAAATTTACGGTTTTGACGGATAATGTAAATTTACGGTTTTGGCGGGAAAATACGATTTTACGAGTTTGGCCGAAAAATGCGAGTTTACGATTTTGAGCGGAAAACATGATTTTGCAATTTTGTGGGAAAACACTATTTTCAAATTTGACTGAAAAATCAATTTTTCAGTTTTGACTGGAAAAAGTGATTTTTCAGTTTTGTTGGAAAATTAAAATTTTTACAAAAAGTGATATTTTAATAATAAATATAAAATATTTGTATGTAATAAGAATAATAAACATAACTTTAGTTAGATTTCTATAATAAGGGCATTTTAGTTTTTTTATTTTTGAAATGAAAAATTTGCATATAAACTCTATTGTTTCTAACATCTTAATAATTCAGATTTTTAAAATTTTATATTGTAGCATCCGGATACTGATTTTAAAGTGTTTAAACAAACGACATTTGAGCATTTGCATCTGGATGCAAAAACGAACAAAATCTTAAATTTTTTTAGATTTTACATTCAATTGCAGTATTCCGATATTGATTTTAAAGTGTTAAAACGAACAACATTTTAGCACATCTCGATGCAAAAACGTACAAGGCCATGTATTTGCTTTGTTTGCTTTATGAGAATCTCCTTCTATGTTTTTTTTTTTTTCTGTTGTATTTAGACGTACCCATGCTTAGAGGACATATATTTAGGGTTTAATTCTTTACATTTTATATTGTTGTATTTAATTATAAAAAAATAACAATGTGTTTCGTTTTTAAAAAAAAATCTCTTGTAAAATTGCAACGTAATTACGAATAAAAATGTCAAACAAAAATGTTCATTTTCTTATGTTTGCATTTTACGGTCCAATATTAACAAAAATATTTGTAGAAGAATATATATATATATATATATATATATATATGTATGATGTTTAATTTGTCACACTACTATCGTCATTTGAACCATTATTTTTTTCCCGTTCTCAACCCAATTGTTTTCTAAATAGTACTGGTTGAACCATGGAACCAGAATTTTTTTTCATCACCCTTAGACCATTTTTATTGGTAGATACCCGTATGGGTATCTTAACCAATTTTTTAATATAAATTTTCTCTCACTCCATTTTAAGAACTTTGTAATAGATTTTAATTTTTTCCTCTTCCATTGGTGGGAACCTTAATAAAGTTCTTAAGAATAACAAATTTCTATTTTAAAAGCTATTTTACTTAGCAAAAGTGTGAGGTAGTGTGTACAACAGACCGATTATCGGCGAAAACCGAATCATTTTACCAATACAGAGTCACTGGTTTAACAAGTTGTTTGTTGATTACCTGCACAATAGACTGTGAGCAGAATTTTCCAGAGAGAACGGCACCTTCCATGGAAGCTAAGTACTTCTATTTAGTGTAATCTCCAGCTAAGTAGAATCCTTGAATATGAGATCTTTGTAGAGGACGACATGGTTCACAGTTTGTGACGGTCTTGTACACAGACCTGATTATGCAAACAAAGAGAGAAAGATGTTGTTATCCATCACCATCATACGCCATGTCTCATTTGGAGCTAAATCTCAATGAGACTTATCCAATGTTGGGTTTTGGTAATAACTTCTCTCTAACCTTGGAGTTTTTACCACATGGTACTTCAGGATTTTGGCTTTGCTTTGGTCAGAAGCGATTTCATCGGGGAAGAGTCTCTCCAGTTCTTTCATTGTTGCATCTATGATGTCAGAGTCGCTCCGTGATATCCATTCCTCTGCAGGTGCAAATACTAGCTCCAGCATCGACCGGTTAGGATCATAATACTCCTATACTGTTAAGAAAAGAGAAATATTCTTCTTATGATATATATCTATAGAGTAGAGAAACACACAACTCGACAAGAACAGCATTCTTTACCTTACAAGTTAAGGACATATCGGCATATACACTCAGAAGGTTACTTCTGCCAAAAAAAAAAAAAAAAACAATACAAGATTGTTGAAAATATGTTAAAACCTAACCAAGAAGGAGCGTTAACTGTTGCTGATTCATTTCTATGGTGGTTCAAGACTAAATTTATCTTTTTCTTATGAAAAGTCAAAAGCGTTGAGGTAATATGAATAGAAATGCCTCAAAGCTACTCATATAAGAAATTCACCTGCTAAAGAGTAAGTGATCATATGTGTTCTGCAGTTTTCGATTAAAGCTGCGATATTAGTACACAGCACTTAAGACCTTTGACATGGCGATAAACACCTCATCAGTCACGCGATCAGGTACTCCCTGGAAAGAATATAAATAGCCAGAGAAAAGAAAACGAACACTTCATCACAATCCATTTTTATCTGATGAGCAAAACAAAGAACCACATGAACTTGAAAAGCTAGCAATCAAAGTAGACAGCAAACCATAAGAACGCATGCAGCATAACTCTAGAACAACATAACTCTAGAACATCATAGTATCAACTCAAGAAGCCACGAGCATTCACAACACACATTGGCACTAAACCATAAGGCTTCATTGAGAAAACCCAATTCACCACAGAGAATCAAGACTTAAAAAACCCAATTAACCATAAAACCACTAAATCACTTTCTTAATTAAACAACATTAATCTCACAGAAGCATCCAAACCCCCAAATCAAGCAAATCAGCATCGAAATCCATGGAACTAGCATCTAAGCTTATCAAATTCAACGAGCAACCTTAGCTAAATCAATTGAAAGAGAAACATCGAAATCACATAAATAAAAAAACTCAATCGCGATGCTAAATCAATTGAAAGAGGCGAATCACCTGGAGATGCTTTCTTCCTTCTTCTTCCGGCCATCCTCGTTCGCTTTCTCTCCGATTTGCTGCAACGCCGATTTTCCTCTTTCGTATCGAGAGAGAGAGACGAGAAAAGAGAAAATATTTTTTTTTTTAAATCGACCAATCACAAATGGACACAGTAGGGTTTTTAACAATTCTTAAATCTCTTGGCTAAGATACGTTTCTTACAGATTTTGCATCTTAATGAATTGTTTATTATTTTTTAACTTAAGAAACCATCTAAAAACTTTTTAAGAGTCTCCGATGTTAGAGCATTTCCAATGCATAGAACCTTTTTATGGGTTCTTAAGAATTTTTTAGTAATAAATTTTGAAAATTTTGAAATTAAGAATCTTATTAAAAAAAATTAATTTGGATAGGTCCAATGTAAAACCCATTTGAAGTTTTTAAGAATAAAAAAAAATATTATTTTTAAAATTAGATTGTTGTAAGAATGTTGTGTTTCTTATTTCGAGAAAAGGATGAAAAAAAAGAATTTGTTACAAAGCAAACGCTTGAAGATAATTTGTTATATGGGAATAATAAGAATTTGTTACAAAGCAAACGTTTCAAATATGTAGACTGTTTCTTGCGGAGCTCCATAGAAAGGTATTGGAGATCAGTAGCAAGGGATCGCTGTTACAAAACACACAAGATCAAAGTTTAGATGCTGAAGATTAAACAAAGGACACGCGTTTAAGAGGCACATCGAGTGAAATACCCAGACCTGCACGTTTTTCCTGACATTTGAATCTTCAGAAGGTCCAGCTGCAGAAAGCCTCTGAAGTTGCTTCTCGGATTTCCTCAATAGGAAAGTGATCTCTTGCGTCAAAGACTCGATTTGATGTTGATCTTCTTTATCATCCCCAAACGAGGGCATCAACGCTTTCACATGAGCCATTCCCAAATCAGCCATATTGGTCCTTGCACGCTGAATGTTCACTGAAACCTCCTCAGAGACATCAACCTAATCTGGCGGTAATCCCACTGTTATTGTTCCTCTACCGGAACATTGAAAGAAAGCAGCAAAATTTCCAGCTTCAACAAATAGGCCACATGAATGTATTCAAATACGAGGCTGAAAACGACGATGTTGAATATCTAGCTACCAGTTTGCGTAAGCGATTAATTCCAAATCCATTAAAAAAAGACATTCTTGCTCAGGATGATACCAATTTTCTTACAACTTACTTCAAAATTCATGAGCTAACTCACACAAGCAGATACCTGAAGTGATGAATTTCTTATGCAATCACCAAGCTCTAAGCCTCTAACATTTCAATGGCGGAAAGAGAGAGAGAGAGAGAGAGAGGGAGAGAGGAAGAGAAGTACCTCGAATTCCCAGGATCTTCGGTACTGACTGGAGCATAGGAGCGATTCGGATGCAATAGAGATGTGCTCGCCATCTCGATCACCGGACCAATATTCATAGTTGCTTGAAAACCTTGGTAATTAGTTGTGCAAATAGCATAGATTTTATTCTTAGCAGCTTCTTCCAAGCTGAAGAAATCAACAGCAAATCATAAAAAAAACGCACAGTTGTATTGATTCTTTAACTAAACAAGACTTGCCTTACTCTGTATATCTCTATGTGCCTTTTCAAACCCTGGCCTTGTTTTTGTCTCTGTGATTCTTGATTATCTCTGCCAAAAGATTGTCTCCAGCCACTTCTCTCATCTTCCTAACCAATTGGTCTCTCTGAATCTTCTATTTTTACAATAAAAATTGTAGCCAAAGTAATGAAATCTCAGAGCAAGAGAATCGTGGATTACTTGAGTTGACAAAGTAGAACATACCCGAAAATCATTGCAAGGATCCATGGACTTGGACAACATTGACATCAAGGCGGCAAAACTAACCCACGGCGAGCTCGGTCTTGCATGAAAACCACCTCTACTTATAACTGAAACAAAACATACGAAACCATCCTCAGATTACACACTATATTTAGGAGAAATTCAAAAATTCATTAGACCTTGAAAGAAAATGTTAATACCTCTGAGACGAGGAGACCTGAAACTGACGATATAACTCGGTAAGATGTATGAATTCATGGCAGAGCTCCATATGACATACTTTCTAGGATTGTGGAGATTATCCACACCGGAATCGAATTCAATCGAGCTCGGGTACGATTGTTTAGAGCCGGAGATGATTAGCTCAGGCTTCCCAAGGATTAAACAGCATAAGAGAAATAAATCGGACTTACGCAAAGAGAGAGCACTTAGAAGGAACCAGATGGATTCCGATTCCGTGAGAGCCGTCGTCGTCCTCGAATTTTCACCTGCGAAACACACACAATCACTCCTTAATCAATCACATAAACTTCTTCTCTGAGCGAATTGGAAACGTGAGATGAGCGAACCTAAATCGAACAACGATTCCGCTCGAATCGATCAGAAATCATCTCGAGCACTTCATCGGCATCTCTATCGGCAGATACGCTGCTCAGAAGCTCGTCGTAGAAGAGACGAAGAAGCCGTTTCTGAAACATCGGCAAAGAAGACGAAGCAGAATAGATGAAAGCCTTACACGTGGCACTTAAGAGACGACTCTAAAAAGCCTCAGTTCAGAGACGATTCTTAAGTTATTAGCTAATTTTCATTTATTTTAATCCTTTTTAAAGTTTAGAATCCATGTTAAGAGACTGCGTTGGAGATGGTTTTAGGCCTTAGCTATTCGAAATCCGAGACATATGCGATGAATTGTTTTAGTCTATTGCGTTTTCTCTATGATACTGAAGAATCGGTTGACCCAAAAATACAAGTCACAGTTTTTCCTTATAATATCTCATCCACAGCCGAAACCAATAATTTAAAGATATTGTTCCATCACCCTTAGCCGTCCGAGATACTCATCACTATCAGCTCTATACACATTCTACCTTTTTTGCACACATAAACCCTAGTAACGTGCGAACATGGTTTCACAATGTTTGGAACCTTTATTTAAAAACAATTTTTAAGTCAAATTTACTTCATTACGTGACACCAACTAGGCTTTAACCTATTGTTTTTATTCTTATAATATATAAACAACGTATCTCAATTTTCTATAAGTATCCATCACAAATACAAGAAAGTCATCACAATCACTTTATTGTTGTTCCATACATATTTTGCAAGAACAACAATACAAAAATCATTAAAATGTTTCATAAGGTTTCTGTAGAAGTCTTGATTCTTCTACTTCTCATCAACTACTTGACCCAAATGGATGTTTCTTACGCACAATATCCGCAGTCCCATGACTCTCCTGACAGCTACCTCAGACCCCACAACGTAGCCCGAGCGGCGGTCAGAGTCAAGCCTCTAAGATGGGACTTCCGTCTAGCCGCTGTGGCTCAGGATTATGCGAACCAACTAGCCACGGGTCCCTGCAGCCTGGAACATTCCTCTGGACCATATGGAGAGAACCTTGCATTGGGCAGTGGAGACATGTCCGCGGCTCAGGCGGTTGCGATGTGGATAAATGAGAAGTCGTATTATGATTATTACTCAAACTCGTGCCACGGTCCGGCTTGTGGACACTACACGCAGATCGTGTGGCGTGGCTCAGCTCGGCTTGGTTGTGGTAAGGCCAAGTGTGGTAATGCTGCAAGTATTGTTGTGTGTAACTATGACCCTTCAGGCAATTATATTGGAACTAAACCATATTGATTCAAATCTCGAATTGATGAATGTGTGTAAATTGTAAAGATTGATGTATTAATCACTGTTTTTTTTTTTTTTTTTTAGAATGCAATACATGAGAAAACGTACTTATTTTCTATTAAAAATGAAGTTTTTTTTTTTTGGTCACGTCTATTAAATATGAAGTTTAAACTTAAAACTTGTATATATAAATATAAAAAGAAAAAAGTTGTACAAAACTACAAATGTTAAGCGTCTTTCCTTTTTGGGTGGATAATCGAAGATAACGGAGAAGAGACTTTCCTTCTTTGGTTTTGCGGAGAAATCCGTGGTTAAAAGACTTATAAAGCCTCTGACACTGCCTTAAGAAAAAAACTTAAAACTTCAAATAAATTACTGTAGAAATTTTAAAAAAAAATTCTTTATTCAAGACCTTAATTATAATGATGAAATACATATATTATAGGATAAATAATATCTTTTTATAAAAAAAGAACAACATAATCAAAAGATGCATGCATGGGCCGAGAACTAAATTGAGTTTAAGAATAATTAGAAGTTTTGACAAGATAATGTTACCAAAAAAAAAAGTTTTGACAAGATCAAATTTTGTTTTTGAAAAGTATTAAACCATGCATACCAAGAAAAAGAGAGGAAGACACAATAAAAGTTAATAGATTACAAGATAAAATTTGATTCATCAAAAGTGCTAAATTAACAAATTAATTTTGTAACCTTTTAAAACCACCACAACGGCACAACCTTATAAACCAAATTTTGATTTCCATTAAAGTAAAAACGAAACGACATAAACAAAACGATGTTGTTTTGGTTTTTAGCAACATACATTCTCGTTAATACTTCTTTTGTTTCACAAAAGTGTTATTGTACTATTTTTTATTTTTTGTGAAACAAAAACAAAATTTTAAAATAATATTCTTTGTGAAACGGAGAGAGTAGAATTTAAACCTAACTATGTTATGCCATTAATTTCATCGTATCGAACCCTGGACCTACCTCTTAAATGCATGTCTCCCTATTGGTGCATATCTGTAAATTAAAACAAAGTAGTTAATATGTTTCCCATCTACTAATGAAATCATTATAGATATGGGCGTAGATTATGGTTAAATGGTTTGAAGTAGATCGATTCTCTTCTTTCTTTTTTTGACAGAAGTAGATTAATTATTTTCGTAGAGCAAAGTGGATTTTTCATTTTTATAAAGTTCCAAGGAAACTTATAGTTGTGGAAAACATATATAGGGGAAGCGTTTTATTTCATTTGAACCACTGTAAAAATTGATAGATATAATAGTTGAAGATTTACTAAGTATGTATACTTGGTCTCATTAATAGGAATAATAAAAAAATAGATTAGTTGAAGATTTACTAATTAAGTATGTATACTTGGAAAACCCTTTTTATATATAGAAAAAAAGTATGTATACTTGGTCTCATTAGTTAGGATTAGGAATAAGAAAAATACCTGTTGATAAAAATTAAAAAAGAGCATGTTGACCCAGAAAAACTAAAGAAAAAGAGCATATATATTAGACGATAAATCAAATGCGTAGTTGCTCTCGACAAATATATTTCTTAGACTGATGTGGTCTTGATCCGCGCGTTCTCTAGTCCACTTTGACCACTTCAAGAATTATGAATGACTGACTCATATACACATTAAACTTTGATGCTAAAAGCTTTGTCTGACAACCCATCTTATTCAGATTAATTTGAAATAATCCTCTACTTCAGTTTAATTCCATTTTCACTTTGTGCTAAGGGGCAGAAAAAGCTGTATGGAAGTGGATTTAATTGTTTACAAAAAAATATACCTTGGTTTATTTCATTTCATTTTCTGGTTTGGAAATATTCTTATTAATTTTTTTTTCCCGCAAGACATAAGAGGTTGTGTTGTAACTTGTAACCATATCTACCATTAATGAGCTTGGGTAGTAACCATATTTACTATTACATCTGTACTTAGGACTTCATTTCACCAATGATTTTACTATTCTCTCCTTTTCACAAAAAGTGTCATTTTAACTTTTGATTTTTATTTCACAAAAAGTCTTTGTCACTTTATGTTTTCAATGCAATTTTTTTAAACTAAATCTCAGTTTTATCCTTACTATTTTAACATATTAATTAGAGAGAGAAACTAATTTAGTGTATTAATAAAGGGTATAAAAGCGATTTACAAATTTTTTTTAATTTATGTGAAAAATGTCAAAATGACACTCTTTGTAAAACAGAGGGAGTATATTTGTTCAGTTTCATTCTCAGAATGAGCTCTAAAAATTGGAATTTTTTTTCAAAGATTACTTAATTATTGCAACTAATAATCAATATAAAAAATTCTCAATAATTGAAAATTATTCCCTAAAAATAATAAAAAAAGAGGGAGTAGACAATAGTCATCGCTTCACCCTCTTTGCGTTGTCTGGGCCTTACCTCTGTCCTTCACACTCTTTCCTTCTTCAAAGTTTTCCTCTTTGTTTCCTTAACTATAAACTCTCTGTAGATTAACCGAAGCTCAAAAGCTTCTCTCTCTCTCTCCTTCTCTCAGGTAACTCTATCTCTAACTCTAAGGTACTCTCTACCTCACAAAACTCCAATTTTCTCTTCTGTCATCTCCGAATCTGATTCTTTTCCTGCATTCTGTTTTGTGGGTTTTCTGTTCTTGTTTTGGTTATATAATAAGTCTAAGCTGTTTTGCAAGAAATGGTTTCTTGTTCTTGATTTGGATCCTCTTGATCGAAGCTTTAGTTGGCGTTCCTTTTGCCATGCCCCTCCTTCAACTTGTTCTTCGCTTAATCTGTCGACAAATTTAGGGGTTTTAGATTCTCAATTTCCATTTGCTGATTAGGGTTTCAGTTTCTGTAGTTTGGTTCTCTTAAACTTTCTGCTTACTTGCATCATGGTTGCAATTAATTGGTTTTTTTCTCCTTTTGCATGTCACATCTTCTATTATTCATTTTGGTTTTAACTGAATTCCAAAATCAGAGGAAACCGATCTCTTTTGACTCAGCTCTAAAAATTATTATTGTTCTTAGGGCTTGTCTTATTCTATAAAAGCTGTTCCTTTATTGTCACAGGTTAAAAATCTGAGTATGATATTTGTCTAGCTGTGAGAAGATTGAAGGAGTTTAGTCGAAGATGAAGAAACCATCAAGCAGAAGTCAAAGAGGGAGCAAAGGTATCAAAGGGAAACATATCCTGCAGATATGTGTTCTGCTCGGAGTTTGCATTTGGTTAATCTATCAAGTGAAGTATTCTCATGATAAGAAGAAGGAATTCTATGAGACAGATGGCAAGAAATCGACTGTGTCGTTGTTGTCAGAGAGCGAAGATGGATTAGTGAAGCTTGGGAGAAAAGATCTTCTTCCCGGTTATCATAACCAGAAGGAGAACGAGAAGCATGTGGAGGAAGATGAGGATGAAGAAGAGGTTAGGCGTGGAGAAGAAGAGAAAGAGAGCAAGAGTAAAGTAGAGAATGGTAATCATGAGGAGGAGAAAGAAGAAGAAGAGGAAGTAGTCGAGGAGGATGAAGAAGATAAGAACAAGCAAGGAGAGGAAGTAGCTGAGGAGGATGAGGAAGAAAACAAACACGAGGAAGATGAGATTGATGAACAAGACCAAACTAAAAGCGCCGCAGATACTGATAAGGATGATGAATTACTTGAAGAAGAGAAAGAGAGCGATGAGAAAGAAAAACAGACTAATCACGCAGAAGAGATTGATATGACCGTTGACGAGGCACGTGAGGAGCATTACAAGGCTGATGATGCTTCCAGTGCGGTGTCCCATGAGTCTCGGGTACTGAACACTGAGAAATTGAAAGAAAGTTCTAGAAATTCAACGGAAACAGCTCTGGAGAACAATTCCAATGCCACTATAAGCGAGGTCGAGGTTCAGAAAGAACCTGTCTTGAAGTTAGGAGAAGCTGAAACCGGCGGTTTTGTGGAGAAAACAACCACAGAAGTGGAAGATGGTGACAGCAAATCATCCAATCCTGAAACAAAGAGCGTGGTAACTGAACCGAGAGGTGAAACAGTTGATCGCAATTCGACAGAAGCAATTCTTGAAGCTTCAGGGTTTTTGCAGAATGAAACAGAAATCATGCGAGAACGGAGTCACGAACATGACAAAACCGAAGATGGTGCACCGCCTTCTGGATCCTCTGATCTACAGACTGTCTTCGAGCTTGAGCAAAGGCGTAATGAATCTGATCCCAACATCACTGTTTCTGCAAACATTACCAGCAAAGAATCCATTCAAGATGAGTCCAGGAACTCAACTTCAGAGTCTTCTCTAATTGAAAACATCTCAGACTCGAACACAACTGAGGTCAAGGAGAATTCAAGGTCTGAGGGTGATGATGAAACAGGTGAAAAAGAAAGTTCAAACCTTTTTTCCACAGAGCAAACGGAGGAAGCTGATACTTCCGAAACCACAATATTGCAAGAAGAGAGAGAAGCTCTCACTGATCCACAAACTCTGCCGGATATAAGAATAGAAGGGAATGAAGAAGATGAAGAAGCGATCGCAGCAGAGTGAAAGAAGCTCCAATGGAAAAAAAAGATTAGTTATGTGAATGTTTTCTATGGGTTTTTCTGCTTTTGCAGCTGTCATAGTAAAAGCTAAAAACATCAGTGTCTCTCTCTGTTACTTGGTTTCCAAAACTGTATATTCATCTTTGAACTTTGGCTCCGGAGTTGCTTTCACTGGTCTTGAGGAAACCAAGTTCAATACTAACATTAACAGTAGAGGAAAAACTCAACAATTAGTCAGCTAAGTAGGATCCCCTAATCTTTCTCGTATGAACTGTCCGAAACAGCAGCAACCATGTCCGTAAGTGAAGCTGTAGAAACTCAGAAGACATGATCGTCTGACCAGGATTTACTTGTTATAGATACATTAGGAATTAGCAACTAAAAAATAATGCTATTGTGTGTAATTACTTTATCTTTTATAATCACTTGTTCAAGTGGGAATTTTGCAAATCACTTTTGCAAATATCGTTTCAAAAATGACATCCATACAAATTTCTGTAAAATCAATAACTAATGATGTTAAGAGTAAATAGAAGATGTGGACAAGAACTTTGGCAAGAGAGATACCATTACCACACGTCTACTTAATCCTTTTTATCAGAGCACCAAAAGATACAATGATGTTTGTGTTGAGAGCTATTATTTGGTGCGGATGGAGAGATCTTGGAGCTGCTTTGGATCGACTTCCGAGGGAGTTCTGGTTAGGGCACATTGCGCCGTGGTGGTCTTTGGGAACGCTATTACATCCCTTATGGAACTTGCACCTCCCAGCATCATCACCATCCTATCCAATCCATAAGCAATTCCACCTGCAATTTTATATTAAATGCTAATGTTTCATCAACCATGCTTGAACAATCTTGTTCAGTATAATAATCATCAGCACAAGAGTACCATCAAGTTATTGACAACGTGTCAAAAAGACTTAACCACATTTTGTCTTAAAGATCCTAGGCAGAAAGTTGTTGACGGGTTGATTATGGAAAACGTTAATTATGGTTGAACCAGTGAAGACTCTAGCCATGGACGGTAAAGGTCATGTAATGTTTTTTTTAAAAGTCTGAGATTTAATTGAGCCTAAGAAATTTTACATACCATGAGGAGGAGCTCCCATGTCAAGAGCCTCCAGAAGATAGCCAAACTTTGCTTCAGCCTGTTTGTAGGAAAATAAACATGAGATAAGGCTTATCTGTAAATATCAAAGTAATCCATTTACAATGAAAAAAAGAAAGTGATTTTCACCTCTGCAGCTGAGATGCCAATGATCTCCAAAACCTTTTCTTGGACGTCCCGCTTATATATCCTTAAACTTCCTCCACCAATCTAGTATACATCACGACCGTGTATGAAAAGATATCCCAAACCATTGTTCTAGAAAAAGTAAATGGCCAAGCTGTTCTGTTTACCTCGACCCCATTATAGACCATGTCGTAGGCGAGAGCTCGTGCAGAAGGTAAGTCATCCATATCTTCAGGCCTAGGAGCTGTGAATGGATGATGTAATGCCTGAAGAGAAAGGCATTTCATATTAGCAGACAACATATTTGGCCATTAATCTCATCTCATGCAAGAAATCAAACTATGAAACTACGGACCTCAAGCCTCTGCTCTGGTTCATTCCACTCAAACATTGGGAAATCTGTTACCCACAGAATGGAGTGCTTGGACTATATAATAAACAAGAAAAGGCATAAGTCTGATGAACTGTCATCAAGTGGAAAGCAGAAGTGACAGTCCAAAGAAGAAACTTACATTGTCAATCAAATCCATGTCATGGGCTACAAAGAGTCTTAACCTGTCTAGGGTTTTATTAACAGAAGTAACAGGACCCACTCCAAATAAAATAAGATCACCAGGCTCTGCTCCAGATTGTCTCACCAAGTTTGTTTTACCCGCCGAATCTAAACTAGAAACTAATGCTGCAATGCCCTCGACTTCGCCTGTATCATAAGTTTAGACCTAATCAGCTGAATGTAAAAGTATAATTATATGACTATTATCGAAGACAAAGAAGTAAGCATGATCAATCTATTTACCATTATCCAAAACCTTCAAGAAAGGCAGACCCTTTGCTCCAGATTTTATTGCTTCATTGTAAATATCTCCTTTTTTAAGAGCTGAGTTTGAATACTTTTTAGCACCCAAAGGCACACATAATACCTTAATGATTCCACCACTTTCAAGGGCCTCCGTAAAAACCCTGAAGGGCGATTCTGTGAAAACATTCGACACCTGCAGTTTCAGAGAGTTGGGATTTAAACATTAAAACAGACTTCAAAGCTTCTGTACAAAAATTGGGAAATAGCTCTAGAACGCACTTCCTAGTACAAGCAAAAAACCAGCATAAGCAATTATTCTCTTGCAGAAAACAAAAGCAGGCAAAAGAAATATATATATACTTCTTTGTAAAATTAACTTAATAACCAAGATGCAGATAATTTTACATCTTTCAACTCAAGATCAAATCTTGTATCTGGTCTATCTGAGCCATATCGATCCATTGCATCAGCATACGTCAGCCTTGGGAATGGATCAGGTAGCTGGATACCTTTGATCTCTGAAAAGACCTGCACAAAAAGGTCATAGAATAAAATAGGTTAAAAGAACATCAAACAAACATAGGAGTGAAGAGATTCACATAGAACCTGAGGATCAAAATTTCAGGACATATAGGAATTACAATACACTTCACGAACCAACATGTTCTCGAAAACATTATTGCGTCACTTTCACAAAAGATAAAAGCCATAAAATAGTTCAATTGATTCCTAACCTTACGGATAAGATCTTCATTCAGCTTCAGCATGTCCTCCATAGGCATGAAAGCCATTTCCATATCAAGCTGAGTGAATTCAGGCTGTCTATCAGCTCTTAGATCTTCATCTCTAAAACACCTGATAATACGGAAATAAAACACAAGAGAGAGAAACCATTGGCATCATGAATCCTATTTTTGCTGGCAAATGAAGGTGATGAGCGACTTATGTCAGGGAGTTTTATGCTGAACCAAAGATCATATGCATACCTTGCTATCTGGTAATATTTGTCAAAACCAGAGACCATTAACATTTGTTTGAAGAGCTGCGGACTTTGTGGCAAAGCATAGAATGTTCCTGACTTCGAAAGAGACATTTGATAGAATCAGATCTATAAACTATGATGAAAGCTTATATACTTGAGGGGAACTTAATTCTCTGATGGGAAATAAATCAAGATGAAAAGAAGTAAATGCACCTGAATTCTTGAGGGAACAAGATAATCTCGTGCGCCTTCTGGAGTAGATCTAGAGAGTACTGGAGTTTCAATCTAACACAAACAACAATTCAAGATGAAAAAAACTGCGTAAGTACCGAAACTGAAAATAAAAATAAAAATAAAAAGTTTACAGAACCTCATTCAAACAGAGAAGGACACACCTCAATAAACCCATGCCTGTCTTCTAGATACCTCCTAATCAGCTTCACCACATTATGGCGAAGAACAATATTATTCTTCATTTGCTGACGGCGTAGATCAAGACATCGAAATCTAACATCATACGAAAAAAAAGCAGAAGCATCAGTATGCATTTAGAGATTCAATTCAAAAAGACCAACCATAAGATAGGATCGTACAGCTAATACTTCACCTTAAGCGAATTTCTTCTTTAATTGAATCTTTTGTCTCGTCTGAAGTAGTAACTAGGAAGGGAAGCTTTGACCTCACAGGATTCAATATTTCAACATGCTCTGCAACTACCTAATGCAACATACTACCCGCATCAACTTTCGAGGAAACCAAAACATATAGGATACATATACATGCAGGCGCAGCTGAGCTGAATGAGAAGGGAAGGCATATACCTCTACGACTCCAGTTTTCATTTTCTTGTTGATGGACTCATTTGGCCTACTACGAACAGTACCTTCCACCGAAACAACGTACTCAAGCCTCATGTCATTGATCAAACCATGCGCCTCAGGAAACTCATCCGGAAGCGTCCTAACCTAATATTATGAAACTTCTCAGACATTAACGAAGCATACAGTCCTCAACTATCCATATTTGCGTCACGCAAACTGGGTAAAAGAGTTGAATACGTCCGAATCAAGGATAATCATTTCGGACCAAAGAAACCAACACAGCTAAAAACAAGTCATATCCAGGAATGGAACACTACTTAATTGTTTCTTTTACTCAGAATCAATACCAAAATTGAGTAAAAAGTGCATTGTTAAGAAGACACTTGTAAATAAGAATCTATTGTTTACCTAACACACTTAACGGCAATAATGGAAAAACATTAGGGTGAAATAGAGAACCTGGACAATGCCGGTATGATCTCTAAGATTAAGGAAAGTAAGGCCTCCATGGACTCGGTGAAGGGCGACCCACCCGCAAAGGTGGACCCTTTTACCAACATCGTCGACTGATAACTCGCCGCATAGCTCTGAGCGAGACACCCACCGAAGAACCGATGGAGGGGATGTAAGCGGCTTCACTACGGCGTCGCCGGAGGCAGCCGCGGCAGTGGAATTGGAGAAGGTTCTTCGGGTTCCGGGAAGTGGGTTTTTCCGTTTGGGTACGAAGAAGAGAGCGGCGGCGTTAGAGGCGGATATGGCGGTGGCGGTCTCTTATACACATCTAGTTCCGTTTGGGTACGAAGAAGAGAGCGGCGGCGTTAGAGGCGGATATGGCGGTGGCGGAGAGGAAAAGAGAAGAAAACGATGCAGGTCGAAGTGGCAAAGTTCGCAGGAGGAGAGACATTGATGAGACTAGAGAGGAAAAGGTTTAAGGGATTGCGTTTTCAGAGACGACGAGGAAACGTTGAACAAATATAATTTGATCGAACCTGTTAAATTGGTTTGGTTTTACAACTAACCGAAATCGGTCAAAATGAGACTTTTTGGATTGAGGATTTTTGTGTGGAGAAATGAGTACAGTAGCAGCAACTTCTCTCAAAAAACTTGTTTTGTTTGTGTTATTTAAAACTTAAAAAATCGCTAATCAAAACTTGTTATCTGATACAGCTTCCAAAAAAGGGAGAGCTAATTCTGTACAAATCCATAATTAGTCATTATTCTTTTCCCACTGCTCTTACATCAGTTTAAACCCTCTCCCCTCCCTCCTTTAGAACATCTGATTTTCATTTACAATGTCTCTTCTTAAGTTTGGCTTGCGCCAGATTGTGGAAGAAATCTACAAATACTTGCTCGTAATCTGGCATCTTTCCGTAACCTGCAAATGGAGTTTAAAAGACTTGCGTTCATTCATCTGCTTCTCTGAGAAAAAAATCATATTCAAACTATACAAAAGCACTTGCCAGGAAAATAATTTATGTCAATAACATAAAACACGTTTTTGCTCCCATGTTCCCTGATCATATCTATGTTGAAAAGCCGGAGTCCCTATCAAACGAAAGCAGCAACAAATTAAAAAAAACAAAACAAAACAAAAAGGAAACAGACTTGCAGGGGAAAATGTGAGGAAGCAGCAAATATTTGTACCAATAAGCTTCGTAGCTCTTTCACAAGGGCCTCGAGGAAAGGCTTTGGAGGTAGCTCAGCAACACGAGGGTCCAAGTCTGCGTTATCAGCTGAAGCAGCAGCGGATGAAACCCTCGGGAATTGGAAGACTCCATCACCTTTGGCTTTTTCACAATTACTCACATTTGGTAGTGAAAACCGTCTCACGACTTTTATAACATCACCCACCACAAAAACCTTGAACAGAACTCCACCTTCAGCCAGGAAAACAAAAAATATGAATTAAGATGCATTCGATTTTCTTTTTCATATATAAACGGGACAATTGCATACTAAAGTGTGACGTAAAACCCCAATTACCATGATTAACAAACTCTTGCAGGACTAAAGGCGGATCAAGTTCTGCAAGCGAGCGCCTGTCATAAGCTAAGAACAGTTGATGTGACTTTGCAGTTCCATCGATCCAGAGTGGCTTTGCAACTGGGACAAAGTTGAAAGAATTAAGTTTAAACCAATTATATCACTTGCTTATAACCATCAATATACATATAAGAACATTTAGTGGCAAGAAAATATGTGAAGTTGTACCTAGTGGAAATTTAAGACCAGCTTCCACAACTTTATCCGCACTAGATGCTGAATCTTTCAAGACAACCATTTGCTTTGGAACAAAAATGCTGCCTACAAGGGTTTAAATCAAAGCAAAGATCCATTTATAGAGAAACTTTAGGAAGTTTTTGAATTTCAATGTCAAAAGAACTTATGAGGATTGTTACCACTGCAATTTGACAGATTCAAATCTGCCATACCCTGAAGCATAGATTGTCGATTATATATACGCTGTATTGCACCTGGAGGATCAAGCACAGTCACTTCTGGGTGCTTTTGCTGGTAATCCTACAAACAAAGTGAGGCAAACATGACTCGCAGGTTAGTATTAAACAAAGTGAGGTGAAGAATATTGAGTTTGACGACACTATGCTCATGAAATGGATCATTTCCACAAAAAGAGAGAGAAAAATGCTCCAGCTTCACAGAAATCTATCGAATATGACTCATGGGTTAATATTAATCTAAGTGCAATTTTCCGAACCTCAATAACCTCTTGCCACTCATTTCCCAGCAACTGAAAGGGCACAATAATAGAATTCATTAGATTTCCAGCAGAAACACAGACAGAAAAAGAGTTCGGTTGAAAGCATTCTTAGTTCTCACAAACCTTATGCAAAACGACATCAAATGGGCCTTGTTCAGAAAGCGGACGGTTCAAGTCGATGGCGACAAAGCAAATGCCTTTTCTCCTAAAATAGACACAAAAGTAGTACAAAAGTTAGCGCTTAAAAAGAATGAACGCTCTGGGTTGATTAGAAAGGGACCAGACGCCAAACTGAAGAAAAACCCACTAAGAAATGTTTCTCCTTATTTGAGAGATTCTAGAACATGATATTTTAAGTAGAATCAGTCATTGTTTTAACTAAATCACCCATGTGGCTGAAGAAGATTTCCAAGCAACAGAAAAGGCATAACACCAAGTATTTTATTTTTAAAAAAAGCTTAAGTCAAACCTCAATAGAGACTAATCCAAAAGGATTTATACAAGGAATATTCCCGCATTAACAAGGTTCCTCATACCACAAGTATACTATTGTAAGTCTAAGCAAAGACTCGATAAAGGACAAAACATGGCAAATGACAAGACATGGCAAATGGCAATGGTCCTCTACAGTAGAATCTGGCAAACCAAGCATAGCTACTACCTAAACAAGAGTAAGGAAACAAGAACCGAATCTGGGGAAAATGTCAAAGTCCTAAATATCCTTTTGAAAGTAGGAAGGAAATTGTCGGTTCTGTTGACACGCCAACAACGAACAGTCGTCTCAGGACAAAAAGAAATGGCACAGAAAGATTGTTAACACAAATTTGGCAACTATGTATGTAGAAATAGATGGCAAAAAAAAAAGACTTAAACTTGATAATTCAAGAAGCATTTGGGTACCTAGCCAGGACTTCAAGCTTGGGCTGCAAGAAACTCTTCTTCTTCTTGGAAGTCAGAGCATAGCCCACAACGAGTTTCTGCACCTGCTGCTGAAACGGTTGTTGAATCTGAAACGGCGCCGTTTCAGTCACGGCTTCTCCGTCTCCGTCACCGCCACCTCCCTTTGGCACCATGTTTTCCCCTTCCAATCTCATACCCAGGTCTTCAAATCCACCGCAGGAAAACCCTAAATTGCACGTAATCCCCGAATTACGCCTCAATCTGGCAGTTTCGATTTCGCCGGAAGCGAGAGTCCCAAACATTAATAGAGAAGGGAGAAAAAAAAGAAGAAGAAAGGGAGATTCTTTAAAAGATCCCTCTAAGATTCTATCTCCGCTTACACGCAAGTGATGGAATTGGCACTGCCCTACAGTCTCTCGCTGCGATAAACGAGAAGAGAGCGAGAGAGAGATGAGTCCGACACTATACGTAAAGGTCAAAAATTCTGAAGCGATAGAAATCAGAGAGAAAATGAGATGGGAGAATGTTGAGGGAGAGATTGGTCTCGGATTCAAATATTTATAGAGAAGAAGAGAGATTGAGAGAGAATTGCAGAAACCCAAAAAAAAGATATGTTATAGTGAAATGGTCGTTCCCAAAAGCTTTGCTGATTTATTTTTTATTTTTTCGGTTTATATTTTTATTTTTTCCAAAATCAAAATACACTGCAGCTGCCAGAGTTTCCACGTATTCTCTCCATTGTTAACTTTTCTATATATATTTTTTTTTCCTAATTCCACCTAATTTTTTGCCAATGAAATTCCACGTAGTCTCTACATCAACAAAAAAAGAATTTTCATAGTATGTGTTAAATTGACAAATCATATTAGAGTGTATTTTGATGCCATGCCATCACTAATCTGGCTACTGTCTTTGCTGACTATACAATTCCATCACAAATTTGTAACGGCATGGCTATATATAGAGTATAGACCATTAATATGACATCGATCGATACTTAAAACACAAAACGATTCAAAAGATTATTAATGGTATGTACAAAAAAAACGGTAAGAGACAATATTAAGAGATTTCGGTACAACAATACTCCCCTTGTAGGAATATATAATAATTTCGATCGTTCTCGACAAAGATAGTATATTAACAAATTCTTGTTTCTTAGAAAAATGCACTTTCAACTTTGACACACACCCCTTCTCGACAGATGCTATACAGCTTCTTGTTGGGATTGCAGAATTTGAAACTTCGACGATAGTTAACATCTTGATCTCCACAACCGATATATGTCATTAACTGTTACGTTTTTTTTAATGGATTTTCACTTAACTCATAATGAGTATGTATTGACTCATTCTTATTTATGAGTCTAAGCTCTCTTGAGCAGGCGTGAAGCCTAGAATTGGAGGCTGTTAGGTTTCTACGGTCCTTCGATTTAACGAGCTTTCTTCTTTGATTTCTGAAGACGCCGAGAATTTGGATAAGCTCGTCCGTTTATCTATGTTCGTTCGCACGCGCATGCATATTTGATAGAGTACTCTTACGTGCCCACTACTGAAATTATTTAAAAACTTAGATATCTGTCGATTTCTTTATTGTTGCACATAAAAGTTAAGAGAAGATAATTAATATTTTATGAAATGAAAAAAAAACAAATCTGTTGCGGAATGTCTTAACAGATAGCTTGAAGATCTTTTCTGGTGGATGAGGTGGTCTTAGATCACATCCAATTAAAAATGATTAAAAAAGTAGAGGTTAAGTCTATTGATTTCCAACTTATATCATATTTTAACATGTATATATAAAATAAAGTATTGATAAATGTAATTTACTTTATAGGAATATATAAACGATAAACAACATGCAAGTGAATATGCTCTTTTTGTTAGGCAGAAGAGTCTCTTGTTTCTTTCAGAATCTTCCTTTAATTTTAGATAGATAAAAATGTTTTGAACTAACACAATTAATATTTACTCTACTCATATGAGTACTAAACATTTTCCACGTTTTAAAATTTAATGTAATTTAGTTATCTTTCACTATTCTTTATTCTTTTTCATGTTATCATATATATACTTGAAAAATAATTACCATACATATAGCTAGAGAGAAAAAAAAAACTTCCATTCATATAAGTAAGACTAACTTTTTTGATACATCAGCATTATTTTGCAAACACATTATAACTCTAACGTATCGAGCTTTACTATTTTGTTGTTCTACTATTGTCTATTGATAGTATATGTAGTAATGTATCTTGACAATTGATACCAGTCATCATTTATTTCTACTCAGATTATCAAAATACAACTTCTCGTGTGTTGTTTAATTAGACCTACTACTTAACCAGATATTTTGTGAGTAGTACTTGGATCATGTATCTCTTTTTCTTTTCTTTTTTGCTATTGAGACGTCAAACATATGATTCTACAATTCATCTGCATATGGTCAGATAGAATATGATACTTGATGTTATATATATATTATTGACATGACTTATCAGGTGCTGACGATTAACTAATAGTAGAATCATATACCGAGTTGACTTATCTCTCTGGTCGGACATATATGTTCATGTTTGCGAGAATATGATATGTTCCGTCTAATTTTTATGCGATTGATCGTTACATACAAAAATAATGCATATGCTTTTTTATTCTACACCTGACAGACAGTTGACTTCGATCTAATTGAGTCTGGTTCTCTATTTTTGGTGAATGGAATATTTGTATACGTCATGAGGAGAAAAAAAAAAACAGAAAACTTCTCTATAGAAATATATAAGACAGCGTCACATGGAAATTATCCAAGTGCAGTTATGCTTATTCGCAAGATGAGTACTGTTGTTTCACCTAACGGATTAATTTGAATTCAAATGTGCCAAGGTGTAAGAAATCTCTAAATCCAAAAATTCCCAAAAAATGGAAAAAATTCCAAAACTTTTTCCTAATCAAACTAGAAGTGGTAATAATCATGAGGATTTCAAACATAACTAAACAATTATCCAAAATGGTCTATTCTGAGTATGGAGCATAATCTGGAAATAGAATATGTATATAAAAGTATATATACTAATAATAATATAGGATAGTTTTACATTATTAATTATATGCATTTGTGTTGTGTTGTCTCTGTGTATATATGTGTACCACTAAGTGGGAATAAAAGGTACATAAGAACATCAAACTTCAAATGCATCTTAGTGGAATTTCATACACCCACTAATCTTTTGGCATTATTGTCGACTTTTTAGCCTTTTGTGGGTGTTTAGTTGGTTTTTGTTTTAGGTGCAAAATATATGCCTATGTATTGTAATTTGTAAGTGCATTAGAACATATCTGCTTTTAACATCAACTTTATAAACTTATCTTCTCTCCATCGTCAATATTCTTTAATAATATGTAAATAACAAACGTTATATAGATTTATCTCTATCATTTCTCCCTAATGGAGTCTCTCGTTCAAATTTCATTCCTGAACAATGGGTTTATCCAAGGTTAACAACAACAACATAAAAGGGTCTTCGGACAGTGAGTTTTAAGCTCAGAATCGACCCGTTAGGCGTATAGCGATTCAAATATATTATATTAAGCTAACAACAAATCCAATAGATGGCAAAGATTTGTAGTCTTGGGAGCTGGCATATTAATCAAGCCGAATCTGAACCAAATTTATTAAATCAAAGCCGAAAAGTAATTGTTTATAAATTTCCCGATTCATTATTTTTATACAAAACAATATTACAACCTGTAAACTTATGGAAACTCCGTGAGTCGTTTGTATATTATTCATGAACTAGACATATATATAGCGTACAATAGCAAATCTAAGCAAATTGTATCCTAACCATACAAGTACAACCACTGACAAAAAAAATACAAAATACATACAACCTTAAAGATTCTCGTATATCATCCAATCTAACACCCTTTTGCAGTCGGACTGTCGGAGTAATTAGAGATTGCCGCACACTCAGGCTAGAGCTTAATTTTTGAAACAGAGATGACCGTAGGCTTTTCATGAAGATGTCATCATACTGTATGCATTATAGAAATACCTCTGTGACCGAGAGATGTTATGTTATTGTTTTAAGGACCAAGAGATGAAACCAAGAACCTCCAAGTGGGCCTCCTCAGTTTCGTTGTGGACAACCTTGTCCCATCTTCATCGAAATGTGTGAAAAGTCCGGTGATTGATGAACGCGCGGTAAAGTTGAAGGTCATGGCCGAGAGAGTACGTACATTTGATATACCCAAGTATTCCAAACAAGTGAAAGTGAAGTATTGGATCGGCCACATAAGTCATTTAAATTCTGATTATGTACAAATCGTATGATTCTATATATTAAGTTTATTCATTTAAAGAAACTAAGAAATAGGGTCACCGAAACCCATTCATTGGCAACGACTTAATTCCCGGTTTAGCTACGCACCAGCTTCCATAGCTGACTTGGTGAATGCTACTAAAAATATTACATCTTTTGTTTTTACTTACTAAATCATCAGACATTGCCAAAAAAACATCATCCATTATAACTCCTTTCTGATTATGAACACAGTTTACATGTGGTTTTATTGCCTTCGAAAAACCTAAACCAATTCTGGCTCCCAGAAGTCAGAATTTCGATTTCCTGAAGTGTAAAGCGAATTAATCAAGAAACCGGTTGCACCCCGTTCCATGCACGCGGGTCATCAGCGAGTTCATTGATCCTGTTGTTGCGGCTCTCCTGTACGTATGCTACACCGGCCCAAAGCCCCCGTATAAGTAGAATGCTCGTAAATACAATAGTTCCAAGCGTGCAAGCTACCTGCATTACACGCACGTTAGCTCAAGTGTTCAAAAACAGAGAGTCAAGCCTTTCAAAAACAGAAAAATACAGAAGAGAGAGGGTCAAGTAATGAAAGAAAATTACATTCATTCATGGGTGAGTAGAATATTAACAGAGAGGTGGTGCTTGATTTGAGTTGAGTATCAAATTCTATTTAGTTGGACATTCTTAGCATGAGTTTGTACTAGCCATAAAACTGGATTCCACTGCAACAACTCTTAGCCTCTCTATTGAAACTTATGATAGATACAGTCTTCTGCCATAGTCAGTGAATCCGATAACGAGGATACAGCAATCAGAGTTACAGGGCAACAAAGCAATCCACTCCTTGTTAACTTCAAATAGGACTAAAGCATGGTAAGGAAATTGAATAACATGGACAGTGTAGTGTTCCAAGTTTCAATTCTCTTTACAAGAGCGAAGAACCTTTCTTTATAATTTTTTTATATAATTGAATGGGTTTAGAGTATATTACCTCGAGAAAGGCCTTCAAGATCCACAAAAATGCAAGTATAAGTACGCCATTCACTGAGAAACCCACCTAAATTGAACAAAACTATATCAGGGGATGCATATTTGATAAATCTACAGATCAGATTGAGCCGCTCTAAGATTTTAGATTTGATTAAAAAAAACTCGAAAGGATCAATCAATGTAATCCAAGAGTTACCAGCTTGGTGGAGATGGAAACAGGCAAAATTGATCGGACGGCTTTCCTTGCTCTCTTGGAGATCTTTCTGAAAACATTCTCGACGAATCTAAGCAACAGATCCAAGCTTCGATCTTCTTCCTCCTGATCGTCTTCGTCTTCTTCCCCTTCGTAATCCTCATCGAACCCATGCTCCGGTCTGATCTTCCGGTTCCAGCTCCGCGTATCGTCGACGAAATCATCCCTCCCCTGTTGAAACCCAGAATAATAGCTCAGAAATTGAAGCTTGTACGCATACAAGTAGACCCAAAACAAAAATCGAATAATACGTTGATGAAGTCGCGGGGCCGCCGGGAAGCAGAAAGGGGAGAAGGAAAATCAGGGATCCTGGTTCTGGAGAAGATTAGGGTTTTGGGGGTGAAGATGAAGAAGGAGAGAGGCGATCGAGTTCGAAGCGCGAGAGAAGAAGGCGATGAGATCGAGGCGGAAAATGGCATCCTTCGTTACGCATCAGACGTTTCAGACCGATCTCTGCCCTTCGTTTTTGTTTTGGAAGAAAATTGAACTCACACGTCAGTATTGATGCCTTTTTATTTGTTTTTGTTTTAGCATGATTTGTGATTAATAAATATCGGATAGATTTGTTAACTTAATGAGTTTTGTGAAACAAAAATAAAACACTTAAAACGAAACTTTATAAATGAATGGATGGAGTATAATTGTTACTACTATTGAAATTTTATTAACTGATGTAGAAAAATACAAGACGTCAAATAAAAAAATTATATCGGAAAGATACATGATTCCATATCACAGGGATGCAAATGCTGAAACTTAGAAATAAAAACAGACTTTTAAAAGCATACACGAATTGAATGATAAATTGACCGACGAGTACTATATGTTTTACATGATGTGTACTCGTCGGAACACGATAAATCAAAGAATACACACACAACTGAGATCATTTGAAGACGTACTTAATCAGCCCAGGAATATGTGTATTCAAAAAGTAGTCGTCCCAATCGATAATCTTTGGGTCAAAATAGAACATCTCAGTTTCGGCTCCTGTCTTCAGCAGCATTCTTTGCAGTTTTGCCGCGTTTGTATCATCAAATCTGCATGCATGCGTAATTTGAAACCATAACATATATGTTTTAAATCTCAAACCATATCAGATCAGAAAGATTAAAAAAAAAAAAAAGCCACTTACATTCCATAGAAAAAGAGGTAAGGCTGATAGAGATCAACAAGCCGCGATACAAAACTTATCTTCCTATGAAAATCCCTAAAGTTTTTCTCCAACAGCTTGCAAAGTAGCATGTTCAATAATTCAAGTCCCTGCGGTAATCCAAAAAGAATCGTATATGTAATTAGGAACCCATTTCCGGTTAATTCAAAATCTAAAAGTTTCAGTCGGAAATTGTTTAGTACTACCACGTACCTTTAATGGAATCGAGTAATGTATGGCCATGTATCTGTGGAAACTAGCCATCGAACCCAGGATCTCAAATTTCCTTACGTGAACCGGCTTGCCATCCTTGTTAGTCCATGGTTTGGTACTGAAATACCAGTACGCGAATTTAGGGAGTCTCTCATTTTTCAATGGATTTCTTAGTGAGGAACCCACATGATAAATAATCTCTTTTTGTTTCCCTGCTTGAGCGGCCATCGATACTAGAATCGCATTTACAACCATATCTGCTGGCATCTGGTCCATAAATTATGTTAAACGAAATTAGCAAATGAGGCGTAAATAAAATATCGTTTTATGATTTTTTTTTTTTTGTATACAAAGAAAACTCTTAGAAACTTTGGATGGGAGATTTTTTCCCCCGATGAGAGATTATAAAGGAAAAAAAAAACTAATTTTACTCCTATGAATAAAGTTTATTGCGTAGAAAAAAAATCGTAGAGTGCCAGTTAAAAACGATGAAGCATGTATTAAATGTGTGTGTGTGAAAAAACCTAGAACACATTTAATATAATACAGAGGAAATGGTATTGTACAACGTAGATTATATTTATATATGTGAAAAAAACCTTGAAAACATTTAATTTAATTCGACGAAATGTTAATATAGAAAGTAGATTGAGATGAATGTGTAAGAAAGAAAGTAGGTACCACATCGGAAATAGCATTAAGATCACCAAGAAAGCATGTGAGTTTGCCTGTGCCGTATCCAACAGCTAAACTATCAATGGTCCTGTGCATTAAAGAGTAATTATTTCAGTGATTAAGACTAGTGCACTAATATGAATCATTTATTCATTTTCTAACAGAAGCTTGCATTTAGTTGATAACCTAACCTGATGCCCTCGGTCCAACCGGGGAATGGTTCTTTAAATGTGCTGGTAATAATTGAAGGACGAAGCAACACAAGTGATATATTTTCCCTTTTTGCCCCTACAATCATCTCTCCCATCGCCTTCGTGAAAACGTATGTGTTTGGCCATCCGTACATCTTTGCCCTATTGTAATTTTCAAATTATAACCGTTCTCATTTCAAAGTTTTTTAACACTAGTTGATATTTTTATTTGGAAAAAATATATATATATATAAGTAGCGATTATAACCTGGTGAGTCCGAGATCCCTCATGGATTGTTTGATGGTTTCAGGAGAGGCTCCGGTGGCTTGGAGCTGGTCAAGTTTCTCCTGAACCAATTTTTTCTCATGGTTGATGTCTAGACCGGTGGTCCCATTCAACGTCTCACCCATACGGTATGGTGTCTCCATTATCAAGCCTGGCTTTTCCCCGCACACGTAAGCTATATCATAAATTTTCGTTAGGTTGTGGTATTAATTTGGAACCTTCACTAATCTACTTAAAAAAATGTTCCGATAAAGAAAGAATACTACAATTGTGTTATAATTATACATCTTTTCACATCAACTTTTAGATTATATTTTTTTCTTAAAAGAATACTACAATTGATTTTTTTTCTTAAAGCGCTGAAAGAGAATTGCATTAAATTTAAAATTTATATATCCAATCGATTTGTTGGGAAAATTTAGATATATCTATATACACACACACTTTGTAAAAAAATTATTCTCAAAATGAAAAATGGTCAGATTTATTATCTAGTAAAAATATCCGGTTATTTGAACGTGAACAGTGATCAAATGTCAATAGATTGGCAAAATATCGGAGAGTTGTTTTTTTTTTTTAATGTTTGTAGTGTTTTTGTGTGTGTGTGTGTGCGTGTGTGCAAATGGTAGTTTTTTGTTTAAGAAAGGAAAGAGTAAGAAACCAAAAATATATTTAATGTCGGTACTTGGTATTGTTGCATCTAAACATTGTGATAACCTAAGCTAGTTTGCATTATGGTCCTATTTCCCGTAGTCCCATGACTCCCATCCCCTTTATTTTTCGATGTGACCACTTTTATTTATTGATGTAAACTCAAAATGCATTTATGTATGTATCGTTTCACACTCTTTTAAAGCATCCTTTTTGGAAAATTGGCCATAAAATATAAAATTGTAAACGTATATGTTTCGATCCTTCTAATTAAGACAAGGGAACTGGATAGATTATAAGTTTATGTTCAATTCAAAGATTAGTTGAGACGACCACTTGTATGTAACGTATATATCACTTGTGATCTAATAAATACAATCATTGACAGCATAGTTTTGTCTATATACCTGTTGATACATGAACAAAGATCTTAACCTTTGCACATCTCTTGGCAAAGTTCAAGATATTGAGAGCACCCAATGTGTTGATCCCAAGTGCTACATCGTATCTGCGGATAATTTACATTCCTTTAGTTTTAGAGTAATTTTATAAAACATATCAATTATCATCAATGAAAATATGCCATCGATCTAGAGTTTTTTCTTTTGACAAACCATCGATCGATCTATAGTTGATGTCGCTAATATGTTGTTGGTTTTTAATGGATTGATAACATAATGATTATACAATATAAATCAAAATTTATTGCTAAGCTGTAAATATTTTACGGATCGAAAATCAGTCATTATATGTTTTTTTTTGTCATACTTAATATTCAGCTCATAGTAGTAGTTCAACAAATGAATAATAACGTACTATTTAAGATATTAAAATCAGTACCTTTCATCAAACTTAGTAGTTGCAGCTAGATTAACAATGGCATCAACTTGGTGGATCATCTCATGTGCCAAGTCGGAGTCATCAAGACCCAAATCCTCAAGGCAAATGTCCCCATTGACAACAGTGACTTTCTCCGATGTAAGTTGCTTTAGGTTTGAGCCATACTTCCCCTTCACCACCCTGTACAAATCCTTCCCCAAAATCTGCATTGTAAACACCTCAAATTTAAAGGTATATGCTATTAGCATCAATCGACGGTGGTCTATATGAGCTTTCGAAATATTTGAATCTAACTATAATTATTAATAATCAAGAAATATTACTCATAATTTTATTATGAATTTAGTATTTACAGGGATAGTTATCTGAAATATATACAAATATTAGTTTTTACATGTTTTGTATATAAGAATGTTAATATATATACATATACTATTTGTATTTAGGTTTATGATGATACTTATCTTATTGATATTATGTTGATTTCCAAATTTTACAAATGATTATATATATGTATTCATTTACCAGACCGTTTTTTTATTACAGCTTAAGTTATAATATTGTTCCCTTATTCACTTTTTTTAATGAAAAATCGCAATTGGATACATTTTATAAATTGTTTAAATTATTAAATTATATTTAATTGATAAATTATTTAGATTTAGATTTCCTTGACTAATTCTTTTTGTTTAGGGAATTTGTTAGGATTTATGATTATGTTAACATGTATATGTATATAAATACACACATAACAGTAATTAAGGTTATGAAAGGAATTCAAAGCCTAATACGAAGACACAAACCTCGTCGTTAAACCTCTGGGAAGCAGATTTTCCATTTGATGCTCTTAGAAGGAGATAGAGTTTCTTCACGTTTGGTGCCACCCTTAATATCTTCTCCACAAAAACTGCATTTAAATTCATATAACCATGTTTTATAGATAAAAAAATTAAGAGCTAGTTTAATTTAATAATAAAAAGCACTTGTCTCTCTATATATATAACGTAGAAAACACCTTGTATCGAATACGAAAATAAACATATACGCACGCAGTCTTTGTTTGGACCCCCAAAATCTTGATTGGTTAGACTAATACACGGGTAATCAATTAAAATGATGGGTCGCATAAGCTTTTCTTATATCAACCCACAAATTATTTGCTGAGAACTGATCAAATCTTTAGTATACTTAAACTGTGATCGCTACAAGCATTTACAATGCGTAGAATTCATTACCTCTACGTCACACGTGCACATGCATATATTGCAATCTATACTCTGAACAATATTCAGCTAAACTTCGAACAATATATATTGTCTATATATGGATAGAGAGAGAAAGGGGGGGGGGAGAGAGAGAGTACTATTTGCTAAGAATCCAGCAGCTCCAATGACCAATATGGATTTGTTGTCAAGGTACTGAAGAACACTAACGACCTCCATTTCTGTCGACATAATTTATGGTTTAAGTGAGAGAAAGAATCCAACAGAGAGTGAGTACAACAACGAAATCACATGCTGAGTCCTAAGATTTATAATGTTAGGCTTTAGAAGGTGAAATCAATGTGAGTACCTACATTTTAGTTTTCTCCCAACTACTTAACCTTAGCTGTCAACAAATCTAATAAAAGTAACTATTAATTGATTTCATATTTCACAAATTTATATAATTATATCCCCGTAGTGTATGTCCATAACCCTAATTTGTCATATATCTTTATGAGATATCATGGATCATTCTAGGTCATACTGTATTGTCATTGTATGACGTATGTATGATTCGATTCTAGTGATGGAAAACGCACATAACTAAAAAAGAAAAAGAAAAAGAAACAGTATTATCAACGTGGTATTTTAGTGGCCAAATAATTCTTAATCTATTCGAATTGACCAAATAAATCTCCAACTTTACGTTTTCAACGTTATAATTAAACACAAAATTAACTTATTTGTTTCGACTAACATTAAAACTAACTCGGCCACTTTAAACAAAAAAAAGTTATGCATTTGGAGCCAATTTATGTCTGCACAATTATGCTTGTAAATATGTACGTCTCTGGTTGAGAAAGAATCCGACAGAGTACAACACAAAATCATATGGAGCGTCCTATAAAATTTCTAATTTTAGACCGAAAAAGGTGAAATCAATGTGAGCACCCCCTCGCTTCTTCTTTTTTTTAATCACATCTACTTGGGATTAGTTTTGTCAACAAAAACTACCTGGAATTAGCTGTCAACAAATAGCATAACATACCTGCATGTTGTAGTTTTTATACTAGATATGAACTTCTTTAAGAGATTTTAGCACCCAAAAAAAAACTTTTTTAAGAGAATTCAAAGTTGACTTAACTAGGTAATGGTAATCCAATGATCATAGTTTTTCTGCCACAAAGAAAAAGAAAGGAACTTGAAATGAGGTTTTTTTTTTTTTTTTTTTGGCATGTGAACGTTGAAATGAGGTTTCTTGTACAAGTAAAAGAGATGACGAGGAAAATTAACAACTTAGAGAAGGATTTATTGAGTTGATTTAGGGATATATCTTGCAAATGATTGACTCCCATATTTATACTTACACAAACATACACATTTTGTTTTAAACACCACATATTATGCATTATCAAGTGTTTTTATTGTCTTCAAAAATTCACTTATTCTTGTCTTCAAAACTCTTCCATAGATTTTGTTAAGTGGGTTCAGTAGTTTTCCTTTTACTTTTGTGAATGGATCAGTGTCTCGTCAATTTTAACTTGAAAGCTAAGCAAAAAAACTTAAGCGTGACTTTTTCTTTTTCTTTTTTTTTGGCACGACTTAAGCGTGACTTACCTTTTAACCGAAAAAAAAAACCTAAGGGTGACTTCAATAATTTATATTAATTAAACTTTAAAGTATTTCTGCCTCCAAAGTCCAAAGTCCAAACCTACCTACATTGGAGAGAAAATCAGTTCCAACTTACAACCATCTAGATTCTAGACTAATACGGCTAGTTAGAGCATATGATTAATTCGACGACCGTACTCATGATTAACGCACAAAAAGACTTGAAAAACAATAATTAAAAACCTAGATTATCAAAGTGGTATTTTGGTCACGAAATCATGTTCGAAATACAGAAAATAGAAATAACTAATGAGGAAAAAAAAACATTTTCATGTATTTATGGTATAAATTGTATTTGTCTTTCTGTGTTTGGTTTGGTTTGGTTTTATTTAACTATTCCTTATGCCAACCTCAGATGGACCATAATTTAATCAGGCCCATTATGGCTTGGGCTGGTTAACACTTCCATCCAATCTCACTCGGAACCAAAAGACTTTTAACATCCTCTGTTACATTTACATCAATCTGCAGAATCTTGAAAAGTAAAAACTGATAAGAAAATACGAGATTTGAGAAAACAACCGAATATGGGTTGCTCAAGAATGTTCGGAATGGATAAACTCCATACTGCTCTTGGAATGCTCCCCAGAAGAAGATGAAAAAAAAACCTATTAGGCACTTAAAATTTGTTACACTGTGACAGAAAATTGCAATTGAAGTGTTGTAAACTACAACCAAGAGTTACATATGGGCGGCTACAAGGAAAAACTCGTTTGCGACGAAATTACAAAGCAAAAGATGAAAGATTCAGATCCACTGGAGATTTTGGAACCTTCACTTTTGGGTTGCTTCTATAGCACTTTTTTTTGTTGTTGTTGCTTAAACTCCTTCCATTCTTTCATAAGGACAAAGCTTCACAAATGTCCAAAATAGCTGCTCTACCTTTTGATCGTCACACTAAAAAACCACCTGCTAAGTTCAAACGTTTTAGTCAGCTTGGATTATATACTTCATAAAGTGGAGTGTAAGCAAGTAGTCAACATCTCTATATATAGTTTATATAATATATTACTTAACTGCTTATTTAGAATCTTGTTTCCTCCATATGTAAATAACCATAATGCTCTTGGAATGCTGCTTTTTCCTGCTTGTGTCAACACACAAACACATACAGTGATCAGACTCTTGAGACAAGTCAACAGAATCTCGCAGAGCAGAGAGAAAGAGAGAGAAACCTGAAAGTGAGTTGCTGAGAAGCCTTGCGAGTAATCCAATGTACTTTCTGGAAAGGTTTGCCCTATCTTACTACCACCAACACTTTTCTGCAACATCTACAAAGAAATATACAAATACAAAACGATAAAATCAAGACCCTCATTCAAAAGTCTTTGTTTTTTTTATAATTGCTAAGCTCAAACTAATCCTGGACTTCTGTGTGATGTAAATTCTGCAGTGGCCAAGGATTTTTTTAATACATCTACTACCCCAAAAAAACAAATGATCTTTGTCTCATAAAAAAAAAGAGTGATAACTAATGGACTATTTATCACTTGGCTTTACAAAGTTTCTTTGACTAGAAAAGACTTACATGAGAACTAGCAGTATCATCAAGAACAGAGTTCATTTTCTCATAATCTCTTCTATTTTTTTCTCTCTTGCTCTGTTTCTTGGGACCAACACTGTTTATCTTCTTCACAGAATCTTCACCAGAAATATTCCTTGGACCAGAAGATGCATCTGAAATCATTGACAAATCGTCTTCTTCTTCATCTTCAACTTCAACTTCTTCTTGATGCACATAGTTTTGGTTCCATGAATCTTTGCTTCTTCTTCTATTTTCAAACCCATTGATGTGTTGGAAACAAGAAGGACTTGGAGAAGAAGAAACAGAGTGGTCTAAGTACAGAGTCCATCCTGATTCGCATCCACTACTCCATTCCGACGAACCCAACATTTTCTTGTTTTATAAAAAATTAATTCTTTTTTTTGTTGTTTGGTTTGGTTCTTGAGATTGAACAGCTGTGTTGAGAAGATTAAGAGAAAAACGGTGGGTGAAGAATCGACTTAATTTATACACACATGCATATCTCTCCCTATGTAATTTCCTTTCTATTTCTTTATTTAATTGATTTATTCAAGTTTTGGTCTTATCTTCAATAGGTACGGAGTATATCTTATTTTAACCTATTATCAGCGTCTCCTACTTCCTCTGCCTATTAATTTTCAAAACTTAGGTTGGTCTAATAATGCTGGCTCTTATTTTGTCGTTGAGCATATATGAACGAAATAGAATTTATAAAAAAAAAATGGATAAGTCGGCGTTATTTAGGCACAATCAAGAGTTTTTTTGTGTTGTTGTTGCTAAAATCACCCAAGAGTTCTTTGCAAGTTCGCAACATGTGAACTCGATTTAAATTCTATTATACTTTTGTAACTCTTTTCTTACAATGCCAGTATGTAACATGGGAATGACATGCAGCGTTCGTATCCAGCCATTTTTTTCATATAATACAAATTGAAATATGTAAAACCAAACCTTGTACATTTCAGCTAACAAACAAATAAAGTAATAAACGAACGACGCATATCTAACTAGAGTGAAAACTAAATATACACTTGATTTATAATAAAATATCATATTAATAGAAAGTTCCCACGTGACATATAAAACTAGCCTAGAAGAGATAAATGCCCATTGATCATATATTATACTATATGTTTAGTTATATTAGTGGGAGGAATTAGATGGTGCATGGGTCAAAGCGACTTCGACAGACAAGTGGTGACAAAGAAGATCCGAGCGGTCTATTGACTACGCTTTTATGATATCACATGCCCTCACATTTCGTTTTCTATTTTTTTATTCCTTTTCGTACTAGCTAATTTAATTCTTACCTAAATCCCTCCTAATTATTTCTCTTTTATGTTCCTTTTCGTGTATTTTGGCACTCTCTTTCTATATCTGTGATAACGAGATAATGGTGTCATTTTTTTAACACCAATAATGGTGTCATTATATGATGAAGCTTTGAATGTTCTTTTAGTAAAAAAAAATGATTTAAGCTTTGAAAAAGAGCAATAATTATATTACAAATAATTGTAAGAAATTAATTCTCATCATTTTATGAAATTAAATTTAAGATAACAAAACGTAGGATGGCTTTTTTTTTGGGGATTGAAATCATTTGTAATGAATCAATAAAATATTATATAAAGCGATAAGATAAGAGAGTTTGAAATGCATTACTGTTTTGTAATCATTTGTATAGAAATTTTCATATGTTTTGGAAGTGCATTACTGTTTTGGCACACATGACACATCACATGCCATATTGCCATGTAACTATGTAAGATCACATGCCATGTAAATATATATATTTTAAAAAACATGAAAAAGAAGGAATTTTGATTGATTTCATTATAAGGGGTTCTAAAACTTCAAATAGCTAGCAAAATCAGGCATCATGCATGTGGGCACGTGTGCACGTAAAAAAGAGATACGCAAGGTTCAACAAATTCACACATGTGCGCACGTGCAAGAACACGCACTTCGACCAACTACACACACTTTTGCAATAGTCAGGGTCTTAATTGTGTCACCTTCTGATCCCTCTCTTTTCGATTGCTGATAATTCCTATGCTCCCGATTTCGATGTTCCCGTCCCCCATGTGTTCTCTTCGCCTTTTTCACTTCCTTTCACATATGTGTGTTGTGAATTTGCATATGAATCTGTAATACGCTAAAAATGATAAGAAAAGAGAAACGATTAACAATGACGAACACCCTTTTTTCTCTCTCTCTAAGATTTCATTTTTATTAATTGTTTGTGTGAATATTAAATCCAAAGATTTTTATTTTATATATAAATCTCAAAACCTAACACAAGTAAAATAGAAAATAGATAAATATATTTTATTTTGACGTAATATTATATATAGTGATTGTTGAATAACGATGAATGAATTTTCAAGTTTTATTTCATTAAGATTAAAATCTTACAGATTATTATTATTTCAAGCATTAATTACAACTCTAATTACCACCTGACGCTCACCCATCTCCGCAGTTACCTCCAAGCTAAAACTGGTGGTCAAATTCTTCATCAATGGATGACTTACATTCACATTGTAATGTCCGTGCAACAATGAGACATATTCTTCTTCGTTCTCGGGGTCCGCCATGAAAATCTTTCGAATCTCTGAAGTTTTTTGCTGCCACTCATTGAGAAGCTTGTCAATTACATCTCCTGTTTCCGTGTTGTTGAAGTCTTTATCCGCGAGTGTCAGCTTGTCGAAACCAGACACCTCAGGTCCAGCAAATATTATTATGCCTTTCACCGCAGGATGCGAATATGCTTCCCTGAGAATGTCTTCCATATATTTCGCCTATCAACCAATCGAATTAGTTAAACAGCTTTTATGAATGATTATGGAGAGAGGCTTTCTTGTTAGGCAAGGTAGTTGATCACAGACCTGATTAGGGCATTTTGGCATATCAAGCTCTGTAAGCCAGACAGGCAAACCTAGAGAGCCTAAAGTATCCAATGCAGATCTCATGTAAGCTAAGTTAGGCTGGGTTGGACTAAAGTGACCCTGAGCTCCAATTGCTCCTTTGATGTTCATGTTTCCTGGGTAAGCAAGAATCTCCTCCATCTTCTTCTTCACCTTAACCGGCGTCGCGGTAACCTCGTTAGGGTTCTCTATCGTGTTGAATTCATTAACGAAAAATGTCACATCAGGATCAAGCTTAGAAGCCAGATTGTAGAATCTTGATGAAGCGTTTACACCAAGCATTTTCTCAAAGTAATCCCAATGCACATTCTCGTTAACCACATCCCACCCTGTTAACTTCCCTTTGTATCTCTTCATAACCGAATTTATCCGGTTCAGCGTCACATTCATCACATCTTCCGGATCTTTTATCTCTTGCACCCAACTTGGTTGCATTCTTGGGTTGTCCCATAAGACTGTATGACCTCTAACCAATATCCCATTCTCTTCCGCAAATTTCAGCATTGAATCGGCTACCGTGTAGTTCTCTTGACCGCGTGCTTTCTCCGTTGCATACCATTTCATCTCATTGGTGAATGATGTGATTTTGAACCGGGAGGCAAACCATTTTCTATACCCTTCGTTTTGGAGGATCCGGAAATTCATTCCGCAGCCTAAGAGGAAAGATGGTTTGGTTTGTTTTAGGGATATTATTGCGCCTTTTACCGCGGTTTTGTTCTGATAAATTACTTCAAATCTCACTTTGCTCTTCCTTATCTGCAATTAACATGAGTCATGTAAGAGCAAAACACAGCACACAAATAGATCTAAAAGCACGAAAACCGGCCCAAGAAAAATTGGAGCCAGACATGGCTACCTTTTCGATAAGTTGGTCTTGTTTCAGTTTCCATTCTTCTTTGCTAAACTTTTTTAATGATACATTGTTTGCTGAGATCTTTGCTTCTCTGTCTTCACTCTGCTTTCACATAAAACCCGCATTAACACAGAGCATATACGTATGATACACATGAAAACACATGTATAGTCTTGTACCTCGAAGGATATATCTACAGGGCCTGAAACATCTGGTACAATGCCGCCTTTAAGCAAAGACCAACATCTTTGCTTTGCCCTAACTTCACCTCCATGAACAAGTCTTCCATTTTCTGTCCTGAACACAAGTCCTACTTTCTTGTTGTTTCCTTCTCGTAATTTCACCCACGCTGTAATTTCATTAACAAAAACCATGGATATTCAATCTGATAGAGAGAAACTACAATTTCTTTAAATGATTATACGACCTTTTTTTTCTGAATCCGGAAAACCAAAACAGAACCATATTAAATTATCGCTGAAAATAATTCAAATTGATAGAGACCTGACTCTAAACCAAAATTATAACCGTACTAAACCATCTATATTTGATTCGAGTTAAATTTGGGTAATCTAATTCCTAAACCAAAAACCCTGAAAACAGAAATTCGAAACTAAACTGACGCCAGATTGTACACATCTACAAGAAACAACTGTAAATAATTGACACAAGAATCTCTGGTTTGAAATAGTAACTTATTAGACAAGAAACTATAGAAGCTAGTTTATAGCTTCTCTGGTAATCTCTTGTTGCATGTGTATATAAAATATATTACCAGAGAAGCTATAAATGTTTCCTTGCTGAAGCTGAATTCTCTGTGCCATTTCTCTAATGGTTCCATTTCCATCTATCTCCCATTCTTGATCAGAGTCATCTTCAACAGAGCGGGTAGGTAATAGTAACAATCCTTGTGTTTCACTGCTTCGTGGAGGCTTCATTACACACTTTATAAAAACACCAAAATTTACCAATGTTAGAAAGTTTGAGTTTGAGTTTTATCAATTTTGTTACCTCTGTTTTGAGAGAGTGGCTATGGGAGAAAGGATCAATGGCAATCCCTGAATGCACGAAACACAAGAGAAGAAAAATCATGCAGAGGAAGAAGCCATTGTTGATATTCTTCATCTTCCTGTAAATTTTAAAATCCCGACAAAACTCTTTATATAAAGCTTTGGGGTTTGTCAGATTCTACTGTATTTTCATACTGAAAAAGACTTTTTATTGTTTTCCTATGAAAAATGACTTCAAACTACACATTTTGAAACGAATATGTAAGCACTACATAGAGTAATATGGTCAATCTAAAACTACCTTTAAGTAACAATATCCTAAAACTAAAAGTAAACAAACAAAAAAACATATCCTATCTTCAAAGAAAGAAAAAAAGTATAAAACCTTCAACGGGTAAAAATACCACTTGCCCACATTAAATTCTTGTAGATTTTGCTGTTTTTATGCATCCAAAAGTTATTCATTAATTAGTAAATCTCTTAAAATTCAAAGTCGTGGTTGTGGAACAAAATTATTTTCAGAAAACTAATATTTTTATCGATTTGTACAAATAACTAACATGTTTAAGAAAATTGACGGGATTACAATACTTTAATTTTAATTGATTTCTACATATATAATCGATATGATTCAGAAAATTCAATAATCAATTAATTTTGGTTTTAGGATATTTTTTATTATCAAAATCTGTTGAAAATTTAGAATAAAATTTTCGGTCGTGTTTCTCGTATTTCTACCAAACGAAAACACATAACTGTTCGTATAAATTTTTTACAATTTCTCAAAAAATATTTTTGGCTGAAGATAAAATGAACACCACCTAAAAAGAAGAGCAAGAAGTTGGATGTAACGAGTAGCTAAAATTGCTACCCCGTGAAACATTTTTGGAGTTATGCCGAAGCACTTGGTGTCTGGTGTGACGTTGACTGGCGTTAGTTTTTTTGTTTGTTCAAACCATTGTACGTATTATATTAAAACTCAACCGAGTGATATCCGTATAGAGAAATGGCAAAAGCAACAGCAAAATAAAGATAAATGTTCGAAGAATTATGCGATAAGATGTCACCCTTGAGAAGCTAGCTTGCACCTGAGAAGATAGCTCTAGTCGCCTGGTGGGATTCCAATAAGAAGGCTAACTTTGAGAAACACAAAATCAACACGTGGCCAAGTTACGCTCGTACTGCTATCGCCTTCACCATCAAATCAGAGCTTCATACAATCGCTCCAGAATGAAAGATGTTAGTAAAATGGATCTCTTCAAAAAGAAGGAAATAGAGGAAAACGATCTCTTCATAAAGAATATGTTTTTATGGAAATGATCTTTTCATAAAGGAAGAAATGGAAAAAACGATTTCTCCATAAAAGAGGAAATTTGTAGAATTGATGTCTCTTTGATCTTGGCACAACACCTAAAGAGCGAAGAGCTCTCATTGAGTTCAAGGCTTCAAGCTGACCAACAGCTAAGAAACCGGTGGCGCCATCATAAATACAGGTTATCGGGCCAGCCATGACAAGGCCCATTAATCTGAAAACATGACCCAGGCCCATGACCAATTCAAATCCACAGGGGAGAAGAGTCAGAAAGATGAGGGTAGTGTGGCGCTGGTATTGGACGTATCTTCACCGGTGTCTTCAAACTTCCGGTAAGAGGGTCGTCGACTGGTGTTATTTATTATAGTGAATTTGTTCTTTAACCAAAAAAAAAAAACAATTTGACACAAAAAGGTACATGTTTCATTAAATTTTATAAAATGACCAAATTACATTTCACATACGTTCTTCAAAAAATGTTGACCATTTAACTACATTCGGTCAACACTCATTTAGTCATTATTACTACGAGTGGCCAATATGTAGTGGTTTGATTAGTGTCCAAAATATAGACGCATGTCACGCATTTGGTCAAACTACCTACGATTTTAACAACTAGAAATTATTGGAAGTTTATTAGTATTATTGACTGATAAATGTATAATATCAAGGGTCAAGGCTTAAACTTTAAGAAACCAACTCAATGGTGTTCATGAATAATACTCCCATGGGCTAGATGGCAACAATTAAAAACACACGGCTACAATTAAAAACACACTTGCTGCAGCTACTTATCACTAAGAACCACACGAAAGACAAAAGGAGATGGTTGAGAGTCATCCGGAGTCAACTTAAAGCTTTGAGAAGCTGTTGAATTGATGAGAGGCTGAGTAATATTGAGATCATAGTCACCATGGAAGAGTGAAGCTTCAAAAAATCCATCAGCATCAGTTAAACCCGTGGTTTGCCCACGAAGCCCTCCCCATTCACGCAGAAGTTTGTCCACGACGTCTCCAGTGGGTAGGTTTCTGAAGTTTCCATCGGTGAGGCACATTCGGTAGCAACCTGATGGAGAATAACCTGTCCACGTCACCATTCCTTTCACTTGTGGATGCGCGTGGCCTTCCCTTAGGACCTGCTCGAAATACTTGGCCTGCAAAGAAAACGGAACTTCATCAGACATAACGGAACCGAAAGGGACAGGGTTTTTGGTAGCACTTATAAGAGAATATATATATATTTGAGTTACCCGGACGTTTGGAGGAGCGTCAACGTCGACCTCAGTGAGCCAAATAGGCAAACCAGTGGCAGCAAAAGTATCAAGAGCTGATCTCATATACGGAATGTTAGGAGTACTGAAATGAGACTCAAGACCGATCCCTAACGGAATGCTTCCGGCAGCCCTAATAGATTTAAGCTCCCTAAGCTTCTGCAAATACCTTGCTGGACTAGAAACAGAATCCCCCGGTTGCTCTAACGTATTGTATTCATTCATAAACATGGTTGTCCTTGGATCGATGGAATGGGCCTCCGCATATATGTTATAAGAGGCTTTAGGACCCATCTTGCTCTCAAAGAAGGAGAAATGGAGATTCTCATTCACAACGTCCCAAGCCGCAAGCTGGCCTTTGTACCGCGAGACCTCCGAGAAAACCCTTCGTTTCACTGCGTTGTACAAATCGTTACCGGACAGAGAATTCACCCATTGAGGTTGATACTTAGGGTCGTCCCATACAATGTTGTGGCCACGTACTGCGATCCCTTGCTGCTTTAAGAATCTCAACATCGCGTCTGCGGCCGAGTAATCCTCTTTGCCTCTCACTCTTTCCGTGCTGTACCATTTCATCTCGTTCCCGAACGTTGTCACGGTGAACCTCTGAGTGAACCATTTTTGGTATGCTTGATTCCCAAGTATGTTTTTTTCTACTGCGCACCCGAATGGGAATCCGAGTCTGTTCTGTACGATGGAAATGGTTGCGTTTGGTACTGGCTCGCCTTTGCTGTTCACCGCTCTGATCCGCACGGCTCCTTTCCTCGCCTTCTGAATGCTCTGCTCTTGGTGAGAGTTCCACTCTGTTTCGGTGAATGGTTGAAGTGAGACGCTATCAACCCAAATCTCAACCGTTGTGTCCTCGCTCTACACACAACCAGGGAAACATGAATCATCATATATAGGTCAATTTCTCTGTTTCCAGTTACATGTAACGTTTGTTCTCAAATTTTTAAAAAGTTCAATATGTATACAATTAACATTTAATTGTAAAACAAACGGAAACTAGACAAACAATCGAAACCTAGATACCTCAAAGTAGAGTTCGGCAGGACCAGATTCATCAACAGTGAGACCACCTTTGAGCATGGACCAGCATTTGGATTCAGCAATAACCGAACCGGCATGCTTATCTTCACCATTCATCTTGAAAACGGCTATCACGGAAGCATTTCCTTTGCTTACTTGCAACCAAGCTACAAGTAAAATAAAATAAATCTGATGATTATTGGCAGAATGCCTAGAAAATTCTAAATAGTGTGCTCCAAGAAACACAAATAGGTAATTATTTTTAAATTTTTTACCAGAGAAAGTGTAGAAAAGTCCCTTTTCCAGATAAACCTTCTGTGTGACGCTATCATAAGATTGATTCCTCTCTCGTGCAACAACAAACCTATTGCCTCCAAATTCTCTGAAATCTACTTTGGCGGTTCCGAATTGTGACCAGCCTTGTGTACCATTTTGTAGGTCAGGGTTTACGATGATCCCTCCATTGTACTGTGGTTTATAAGGGTTCTCTAGACACTTCACCAACACAAAAAGATAATCAGATACAGAACTTTCCAACGAACATGTCTGAATGAACAGAGAATTGCTTGCCTCTATCGTTGCCGAGTAATCATAAGGTACGAACTGTTCCTCACACCCTGCAAACGTTTTCATAAATTATTTATGATGTACAAACAGAAAAGTATATTTCGCGAGAAAAAAAAAACTCGAAACCTTATAAGAGATATTAACATAATAGCAAGAACATAGTAAAACCAGATGATAAGATGGAGAACAACTTGATAGAGAAAGGCTGCAGAAGGCAAGCAACAGCAGCAGAAGCTTCATTGCGAAATTAAAGATCCACTTGATGATGGTGGATTAAGGGTTTCCAATACTATTTATACTGTTTGTTTATGGTCTTGGTATAATTAATTAACAAAGACAATTTTGACTATACTCTATACTTTTGTGAAATTTTTACCATGTTTCCTTTGGGAAAAAAAAAAGTTCAGAAATTTATCATCCATTAACCGTTGATAGAAACAACATATTAATTGTAGGAAAATTCTCAAAGACTGTCCTTTTTTTTTTTTGCACGGAGGCCAGAGATATGGAAAGATAATCTAGTCAATATCACAAATTATAGTCAATTAGTCAATAGATACGCCGATCCAAAAATAAAATAAATTAAAGTTAATATATTATCTTACATGTAAACCCTAAAATCCACAAAAGCCCTAAATGTTTTTTTGGTCTTTCAAATATAATTGATTTTGTTTCCTTTGATGTAATCGCCATGTTCTGACTTAATTAGTTAATTGCATGTCAATATAATATTATATTGCTTTACATTGTAAAATCAATATTAGATTTTTATTAAGAATGGGCTAGAACAAGGGCAACTAAAGTCAAGACTTCAACAACTCAAAAGAGGAAGTTCAGTATTATCCATTACAAAATCAAAGCTTATAAGAACCCAACCCAATGATGCTCATGATTAGCCGGCCCCTGGGGGTTTCCGCAGACACGGATACACATACATGTCTGATTTATAACAAAACATACTATCAGCCACAATTCTTGACTAAGAATCAAACTACTCAAGTATAAATTAAATTAGTTGTTTAGTTGGCTTCTTAAACACGAAAGACGAAAGAGGATGGTTGAGTGTTCATTGAGTCATCAGAAGCCAACTTAAAGCGGTGGGAAGCTTTTGAATTGGAGAGAGGATGAGCAATCTTGAGATCATAGTCACCATGGAAGAGTGAAGCTTCAAAGAATCCATCAGCATCAGTGACACCTTTGGTTTGTCTGCGAAAACCTCCCCATTCATGCAGAAGTCTGTCAACGACGTCTCCGGTGGGTAGGTTCTTGAAGTTTCCATCGGTGAGGCACATTCGGTAGCAACCTGTTGGAGAATAGCCTACCCACATCACCATTCCTTTCACATGCGGATGTGCGTGGCCTTCCCTCAGGACCTGCTCGAAATACTTAGCCTGCAAGAAAACCGAACATCAATTAGACAATGAACTGCTCAAACCCCTAACTAAATGAACAGGGGAGGACAAAAAATGATTCAGGACAGAAGGATAAAGATGGTACGGATCAATATGGGACAAGACAATATTATGTTAACCGTAATAAAAGAATATGAGTTACCTGGACATTTGGAGGAGCTTCCACGTCGACCTCAGTGAGCCAAATAGGCAAACCAGTGGCACCAAGAGTGTCAAGAGCTGATCTCATATAAGGAATGTTAGGAGTCTTGAAATGAGACTCGAGACCGATCCCTAGCGATATGTTTCCGCGAACACGGATAGATTTAAGCTCCCTAAGCTTTTGCAAATACCTTGCTGGACAAGAACCTGAATCCCTCGGCTCCTCCAAGGTATTGTATTCATTTATAAACTTGGTTGTGGTTGGATCGAATGCCTGCGCCATCTTAAAAATGTTATAAGAAGCATTAGGACCCATCTTTTCCTCAAAGAAGGAAAAATGGAGATTCTCATTCACAACGTCCCAAGCCGCAAGCTGGCCTTTGTATCGCGAAGCCACAGAGAAAACCCTTTGTTTCACTGCATTGTAGAACTCGCGACCGGAGAGAGAATTCATCCATTTAAGTTGATACTTAGGTTCGTTCCATACTATATTGTGGCCACGTACAGCGACCCCGTGCTTCTTTAAGAATCTCAACATCGCGTCTGCGGTCGAGTAATCCTCTTTGCCTCTGACTACTTCCGTGCTGTACCATTTCATCTCGTTGGCGAAAGTTGTCACTGTGAACCTTTGAGTGAACCAGTTTTGGTATGCTTGGCTCCCAAGTATGTTCTTTTCAACCTCGCACCCGAATGGGAATCCGAGTTTCCTCTGTTCTACGGATATGATTGCTTTTGGGATCGGCTCCCCTTTGCTATTTACAGCTCTGATTCTAATGGTTCTCTTTCTCTCCTTATGAATGCTCTGCTCGAGGTGAGTGTTCCAATCTTCTTGTGTGAATGGTTGCAGCGAGACGCTATCCACCCAAATCTCAACCGTTGTGTCGTCACTCTACACATGAACAATGAAACAAGACTCATCATGCCTGAACAAATAAACTCGCGGAATGCGAAAACGGGCATCTTCTGTGTGAAGAGAAAATAGAACCCCCAAAATTTTAAAACAATCGAGGCCATGATATAGATACCTCGAAGTAGAGTTCGGCAGGACCAGATTCATCAACAGTGAGACCACCTTTGAGCATGGACCAACATTTGGATTCAGCAAAAACCGAACCGGCATGCTTATATTCACCGTTCTTTTTGAAAACGGCTTTCACGGGAGCCTTTCCTTTATTTACTTGTAACCAAGCTACATAGAACATAAAACAGAGCAGATCATAGTTCTGATAGGGCTTACAAAAATTTAAAGAGTGTGATCCAAGAAACACAAAATCGGAATTTATTTGTACCAGAAAAAGTGTAGAGAAGTCCCTTTTCCAAATAAACCTTCTGTGAGACGCTGTCATAAGGTTGTTTCCTCTCTCGTGCAACAACGAAGTTATCCCTTCCAATTTCTCTGAATTCGACTTTTGCGTTTCCGAATGGTGACCAGGCTTGTGGACCATCTCGTAGGTCAGGGTTTACGATGATTCCTCCATTGTACTGTGGTTTTAAAGGTTTTTCTAGACACTGCCACCAACAAAGTTATAATGAGAACAAGATTTACGAACATGTCCGAAGTCAGACGAATGAACAGAGCTTTGCATACCTCTATGGTTGCGGAATAATCATACGGCACGAACTTTGATTCACATCCTGCAAATGTTTTCATACAAAAACATTTATACTAATTTTTCTCCTCGATAAAAATAAGAAAATAATAAGATAAGATGGTTTACAACTTGATAGAGAAAGGCTGCAAAGGGCAAGCAGCAGCAGGCGCTTCATTGTGGAATCAAATAACAAACCCATGATGATGAATTACTGTTTGCTTTTGTTAATTTTATTGTGTGCCTTTCCCACTATATAGTGCAGATCTTTACTATTCCTGAATCCTGATGATCTTGATATATTTAATTTATTAATTAAATTTTTTACTATTCAACGTCAAAACAAAAGAAGCTTTACTATTCTTTGATGGCCTTGATATATATTAACTATAAAGAACACTTTTCACCATACTAGTTTTGGAAAACAAAATTCAAGATACTATCCATTAACTACTAATAGGAAAAGCATATTAAATTTCAAGGTAATTTTTCCAAGACTTCTTTTTAAAAAGAGGCAAATATAGTCACAAATAGTCGTTAGATACGTAAACCGTAAGGTTTCCAAAAGAAATACACATAATTATTGAATTAGGAATTTGAGAAGATTTGGTGGTTTTTTTAAAATCCCCTGTTATTGAACTAATGATTTCTAAATGTCTTACTAAATCTTAGGTTATTTAATCAAGAATTTATAAAAAAAAAAAAGTAAATCAAATTCCATGTTATTCGAAATATTTTAAGTAGTGGATTTTAAGAGATTTAGAATGCTTTTGAGATGTTTTGATGGAGTTTTCTAATTAAAAATATAAAATTTCAAATCTCATGGGATTTGATATAACTTCAATAACAAATCTATTTTTTCAAAAGGATTTTTTTCCATCTAGTGTAATTGTCATGTCAAGGTAATAACTTGGTCAATTCAATTTTTTTACCTAACTCACTCATTTCATATCAATAAAAAAGTATCCATTAGTTTTTGTTTATAATAAGATATGGAATCTTGGTGACTGGTTTACGCATTAGATGTTTTGTCTATTATATTAATTTATTAATTAATTAAAGTAAAAAGACGACAAAAATAGAAAATAATATCATTTTACCAAATAAATCATAGAAGATAAAATGTTATGCAAAGTTTATCCAATAAATTTTACCATATCATATTTTTATGTGCAATTCTCCATAAAAGGTTTATCTATCGTCTTATTTTCCAAAAAAATACATGTAGGATTTTCTTACTAAATTTTTGTTAAAGTTAAGAATATGGTACTAAATGATTTAGGAATTTCTTTCTAAATATTGGGAACCATTTGTGATAAAAAGTTTTTTTTTTCAAAACTGTGATCCCTATCCGGTGGAATTTGAACGCTTTTCAATTATAATCTCTGAAGGATGCTTCTGATCAATTAAGCAAACATATTTAGGCTAGAACAAGGCAACTAATAGATTCAATAGCTCAACAGCCTTAACGAAATAGTTCAATTGTCAATAAATCCAGTACAAGATCAAGGCTTAAAGTTTCAAAACACAAAAGGCACGATGCTCCAACGTAAACGACATCGATCTTCAACGGTACTGCAAAAGATAGGGGAAAACAAAACAAGAATTAATTAGCTTTCCAAAAGATTAATAGAAAACAAAACATCATGGGTCAATCCCATTGGGACACAGTAGTTAATCATCAGCATATTACCTTGATGAAACCGATCTCCTTGGCGTTGCTGCGGAAGCACTGTCTACAGCAGTTAAGACCATACTTCCTGATTAGCCCGTGGGAGTTTCCGCACACACGGCTACAAAATTGTAAGCTTATAGTTAGATCCCTCGTATAGTCGTATATACACAAGCTGTAACACTAAACATGTCCAACATCTTCTATATTGCAGAGACTATGCAAAATGGAAGTAGGGTTTTTTAAACAAGGATTACAAAAGGTTACTGCAAAACCGAGTATAAGGATTGAAAAAAAAAATCCATTTCATGAAAGCTTTAGCAAAAACATTACAATTAATCATTCATTCAAGCAGAAGTTTGGCTCTTTTAATATAGACATGAAATGTTTCCCTCTTTAAGGTTATTAAAACAAGATCAACATGGATTTGCTTCCAAAAAGGATTAGTTTTCTACTTTATCCACAGAAACAAGATCAATCAAAACATCAAACACCATTTATCTAATGAAAAAAACTCCGCAATACTAAAGAGATAAGTTTGAGGCACCACCATATTGAAGTAGCTCACCAATACCAACATTAGAAGATCAGATTCAGAAATTTTCGCAGCAGTTAAAAACAGTCAGGATAGACAAACACGACTCGCAAAACTGCGAGTGGCTTTATTTATCCGAAACTAATCAGATCCAAAAAACGAGAGAGAAGAAGAAGATGGGCATTACCATAGGCGGGAGCCAGGACCATACTTCTTGGGATGAGAATTCCAGATGTTTGCGAACCCCATGATTTCCGATTGCTCAGAGCTAAAAAAGCTAGAAGACGAGGACGAGCGGCGAGGAAACAACACTCTAAAATTCGGAAACCCTAAATTTCGTCGGGGACGGCGCACATGATTAAATTTATAGCTGAAAGCGAGAAGACGAAAGATGTGCGGCGAGGGAGAGAGGACAAATTTGTAAACCCTAGAAATTGGTGGGCTTCAAATATGTATGGGCCAAATTACAAGGCTTATCTACAAGACTTACAACTCAGATGAATCCAGAACCTCTCCTCTGCCTTAACTTCTTTTCCCGTCAATCAATCTAATATAAATAAATGCCAGTGGAACCAAAAAAAAAAAAAAAATTGATTAAACGATGGGCCGAATTGTACAGGCCCATTACAATATTTTAAGTTTTTAATCAAAATGCATTTGATGGGCCGAATATTTGTGTAGTGTTTTTTTTTTTAAACCACTTTCTGTTTAAACTGCATGAGTAATAGAATAATTCTTCTTGTCCAGGCCCAATTTCTTAGTTCAAGCCCAAAATATTTTAAATGTCACATAAATCTTTCGAATTGTTCATATAATAATGTACGAGAGTTTTAGTGCCTTTACTAACCGCATTCAAGCTATTGTACCAATAATCACAACATTCACTCAGAAAACAGAAATATATCTATTTTTCAAAAATGTTAAGAAAATTCTAATATTCAAACAAAACCATATTACGTTGGGAAGATTTCAGTATAGTTGTCAAATGATTTCTGATTGATATTCTATGGGATTACAAATCTTTTAAATTTGTAAAAAACTGTCAAAGTATTAGAGGAAGAAGAAGTTAAGAAAACGACAGAAACAAAATATAATGAACAAGGAACAGTCACATGTATCGGCTTTGGTGTCATATCATAAATTTAATTAAATATTAATAAGTAGACTGTAACTGTCACCTATATACATGTATATGAATTTATATAAATTGTGCATATAGTTTTATTTAAGTCTCCAAATACCAGAAGATTGAAAATGAAAATGACTTTTCCGGTTCCCCATTTTGTAATTCGATTTTTTTTTTTTGAGCATTCGATTAAAATACATATGATTTCTGCCTTAGCTGTTAACATCAAATTTTTTTTTAACTATAAATATATTTAAAATACCGTGAACCAAAGTCAACTATTTTAATAGGTGATGAAAAGCCAAAGTCAATTGTAATTTAACAGGTTACAAAAACAAAATGTCAAAATATAGAATTAATTGGTGAAAGAATATCCAATGTTAACCATATTTTTTTCTTTATAGATGCATCTTTTATGTATTTTGATTTGCATAAGTTAATTTATAAAAAAAAAGTTATGTCAAGATCCAAAAGAGGTATTTTCAAAAGACATTTAAAAGTATTTGGTCATGAAAAAAAGATATAAATACGAGTGTCAAATAACTTATAACGAGCAGTTGATTGACCGTAAAAAGTTACAAGACAAAGTAATATAAAAAAGACCTAGAGACGCAACCTACTTTCAATTATATGGAGCATTTTTCGTCAAAATTGTGACACGAAATAAGATAATAAGCGGTGCAAACTTAATTTTTTTCCTCAAACCTATTATTGTTTTTGAAGGTTTGTTTTACATAGATTTGTAACTTTTTGTTTTTTTTTTTTTTTTGAGAAAGGGTTTTGTGTAACCTTTTGTTGCAAGTAAAATTATTCCATCAGAGATATTTATACTAAGAAAATTCATTACCTTATACAGGCACTGTTTAACCGAATTGAAATAACAATTTGAAGAAAGGATATAAACAGCTTTCGATGGTGGGACTAGACATGGACTGTTGGATCCGAGTTCCGGCCATAACGAAATGGACAAAAACACTTGAATATATATAAATTGCAGATATATTAACTACATTATAAAAATTAATAGTTCATATTCTTCTGCTCTTTGATTGATCAAAATTTAGTCTAATGCATATATTTCATTGATTATATCCATTAAATAATGTTAGTGTACTTGTTGCCTATAGACTATTGTTGTCATACATTTTTTTGTCTTACATCAATCAATGCACCAAACGTCGAAGTTTAATAAAAATAAAAAAGACGAATGCACGAGGCGGACGCAAACCGTATACAAACGTTTTAATATGATATTAAAGATTCTGATAATAATAATCGTATACTTAAGTTTAATCAAATCAGGAAGCCATATAGAAAGAAGAGAAGAATAAGAAATCTTTATTATTAGGTGGTCTTTATAATGTTAGTAGTTATATAGATAAACGAATAAAGACATTCTCTTCACCTACCAATCGTCAGCCGAATCAAATTTATTAAGATACATCAAATAATTGCCCTTTATTAATATGCTAAACAAGGATATTAATTAGTTTGTACCTTTTACATATCTTTCTAAAAAGAGATTTGGGAGCGTCAGTACATGTTAGGTGTTTTTTCAGCGCCACTTTTTAAAAACGGTAAGATCAGAGAGGAAAAGTCACAAATGTTGTTTTTTTTTTTTTGTTTTAAATAGAGGTCAGTTACTTGGGTAATAGATGCTGCTTCAATAGAGAGTAAAAAAAATAAAAAATTAACATTGTTTTGCTTTATGATTATTTTTCCCGAATTGTATTTTCCCGATTAGTTTTCTGCGGTGCAAGATCAAATAATTTCATTTATAAATGTATATAATGTTTTAAATATGTATTTCAAATACAACGGTTTAAGTTATATGAAAATCACATGGTACTTATATAAACCTTTGGCGGTATTAAGAAAAAAACATTTGGGCTTATTAACTCCAGTATATCAGACGTTGCAGCCAAATTATGGAACCAAATGTCAAATCGTAAAAGTGACAATTATGAACTGTTCATTAGTTGTGTCATTTTCCAATTTCCAGTTAACATATATGTGATTTCCTGATGATTCATCATTGGGTTGCGTTTATTCTTTTTCTAATATATATATTTTTTTTTCTAAGATCTTTTTGTTTTTTGTTTTTTCTAAGATCTTTTTCTAATATATGCGTGTGGTTTGCATCTACGTCTATATTTTAAGTGTCTAAACACATACGTTAGGAATTTAATATGAATATTGAATGATGCTGAGGAATATCCGACACACGTTGCACCTTGATCTCTAATACATAGAGTGGGAGTAAAGACATAAACAAATTGGACATACCAGAGGAATTTCAAACAAGTTTACAAGTTAAGATATTTCTCATTTAAAATATGTACTTTATTCAAAAGTGAAGGGATTAATTCAATCTAATAAGTAACTCTGTAGAATAAACATTAAAAACAAAAATTCTTCAATATTGAAAAAGACAAAGCTGTTAGATTGAATTTTTATTTTCATTCATCTATTGGATTTCTGGAATTAATATCCGTAAATTACTAAATACAAAAAGAAACAACAAGGTTTTGCTGTTAACTGAAACGACAATATTACGAAGAATAAAAAGTGGTCGTTTGGCTTTTTAAAAATCTTAAAGAGGCATCAAATTGCCAGCTATCTACCCAACAAAGAAATTATAAGAATAATTTATAAAAAAAATCATAATAATACTCGTCTAATTTGCGATAATGTTTGGTCGTGCGTGCAAGGATTGCTTTAAAAAAGTAATCTCCCAAAATAAACTGGGTAAATAGTTCAAGCAATATAATTTTAATGTAATCTAATCAGATCTGATTACCCCCAATTGGGTCTTTAGAGCTGTGCACAGATTTTATTCTACTGAATATCTAGAATAAAATAGGTAAGTTTGTGCAAACTATTGTAATGTGTATATGTATTAAATGATATTGGACATAGGTACACAGATGTTTAATGCGTATAAATCAATCTATGAAACTCTGTCAGTTTCTTCCTAATTCTCATTCTACTTTTTTTTTTTAATTTATTAATACCCTCAAGCATCAAATGTATGAAATGTATGTTTTACTCTATTGCATAAGTTCGCACATATGTTCGGAGTTTATAAATTAGGTTTCAGTATCACATTGTCTCTTAATATTTCGTAAAGCGTATTATTATTAGCTGTCTTGCTTTAGCCGAAGACACCTTGAGTTGATTAAGTACAATAGTAAGAAACTGTATAGAATGGGTGATTGGGTTCACATAACTAGTTTGTGGAATTTGAAAAGAAAAAGAAAATATTTGAACGACAAAATTAAAATAGGCAAAGATAGGAGATACGAAAAGTGAGAGTGTATTAAAAAGGTAGGTAGGTCATCAAGTCTCATCCATATATTAGGGTTCCCTGGTATTATCATTTGGTTCAAAAGGTGCTATTATACACTAAGCAGGTGTGCTACAAGAGAGGCTCTTACATATTTGGTTATGTATGGTGCTAATGTTGATACTGGCCAATTTCCAACTGTGGCATTTTATTAATTTCTGCTGCTCATGCATGGTTTGTTCCTATTTTCTTCAAGTCGCGCAGGTTTGAAAGAATTGATTGAGTTCCATCAGGCTTCTTTTTAATTTTGTTTGTTGCTGTTTTGAAAATAAAAACTTGCAAAACATCAATTGTAAATTGAATCACTTTAATAGTTACCAAAAAAAAAAGTAAAAAGACATTGATGAATTTTGAAATTAATCTAACTTTTTCTTATAAAGAACACATTTACGTTGACATTTTTGAAATTAATCTAACTTTTTCATATAAAGAACACAATTATGTTGACATAGATGAAGTAAATTTGATTAGTAAAAATAATTAATAATAGTGATGCTTAAATTTTAAATTTTCAAACTCATAACGAAAGGTTAACTGTGAGAGAGAGAGAGTGTGCTTTTTGTTTTTAATATAAGAATGGCTTATGAGCTTATGGACGTTCCACGCGCACGATCTGCCGTCCAGTGGTTGACTCAACCTAACCAATTATTACTTAATATTGTTAAATCATAAAACTCAATTTCATCATTTTTTCTCATTTGAAAAACATTATTATGACACAAAAACTGTCACGTTCAACAACCAGGTCTCTGATTCTCCACTTCACATCTATATCTCTCTCTTTCATTTTCGTTCTCCAACTCATAAACCCTTCTTTTCTGCAAAGTGATTTATCCATGGAACTTGACAACTTAAGCAACAGAAGAGATCGATTCTTATTTAGATATACTAACTAATAATAAATTTAGAAGAAGTCGGTTTTGTTTTTGTGTGTGCAGCAAAACTGTATAAACTAGAAGATAAACTTTAGAGGAAGAGCCTTAATTTACTTGTCGTTAAATAGTATATCACCCCTAAGGCATATAGTAACATTTTTTTTTTTTAAACAAGGCATATATATAGTAACATCAGTTATCACTACGCTTTTTATTGTTAGTATACATAAATCAGATGGAAAATTTTCGATGTTTCGTTTGAAAACAAACATTATATGATTAAATATAGCTAAATAACATATAAATCATTAAAGCAAAAATATAAAAAAACTACGTGTTTAAACTCACAAAATAAACGGAAAAAAAAAACCCGGCCAGTTTCTAGGTCACTACACGACTTTCCAAAATATAGGCTAGAGTTTTCATATGCGTTTGTCTTTGTGTTGTCACACATTTAAATATCAAAAGTTATATTACAAAAAAGGTTATGCATATGAGAGTAGAATAGTATACATATTTATTTAATAACAACTAAAAATTAGAATAACCCAAGTCTTGACATAATACACAAACAGAACCATTTTCTCTCGTGTTCTCTAATCCACCGTTGATTATTTCAAGGTTTGTGTTTTACATAATTTAATTACAGGCTACACGTACGAGAACCATATATGTCCAAGGTCCATATAGTATGGATTACTTTGTAAAGTATTTTTAAAGCATTAGCACACAATTTATTCAGTGCATATTCGGAAAACACAGCTGACAAAAAATATATAAATTAGAAATCGTAAAAAGTAGATCAGAGATAATGTATACATATTTTCTGTATATTGTCGTAATGTCTAGGAGTAAGTATTTTTTTAGATCATTTATGTTATCTATAAAAGTCCTCCTATAACACATAAGCAACTACTTGCATAGTTGCATAAATACAAATATAAATATATATCTATATTTTTTTTTTTCAATTGATGAATGGGAAGCGTATATAATTATCTGCTCTCACCCAATTATTTGTTCGATTATCTGTTAGCTATGTAAAGTAAAAAATTGATTAATATGTTATATCATTATTCAGATTTTGAGATAAAATACACTTATATTTTATCAATAGATAGGAATATTCTGAAGATATGTAGAATATTATAGAAAACAATAGTTTCCTAATAAAATTGAATTAAATAAGTCTTTGCTATATCATGGCAGGTTGAACTATATGTCTATTATTATTATTTTTTTCCAAATAACTATGTCTATATAAGGGAAAATATTTAAGGGTATCATATGCAGTTTCTCGAAGATGGATCAACACTTGCTAATTAAACTCAATGGATCATCGCAATTAGCAAGCGTATTAATATATTATGAGTCCCACGTAAATTCAGTGTCTCCAAGAGTTTAAAGTCTTATCTGTACGTAAACATAGTTTTTCGGACAATTTGATTTGATTTTCAATCCATTCACCTCGAAAATGAGTTTGCGGAAAAATCTTTACTGAATAGTCTGTTTTCCCCCTTATTAGTTGAAATCTTTGGTAATACTTAAACCTAATGCTAACTTAAGATATAATCTCAGTTACAAAAAATAAGAAAAAAAGAAACTAAAGATATATAATCTACATTGAAGTCGAACAATCTAGCGAGCTTCTCCAATTTTGATCCCAAAGTTCTGTCGAAACACACACACCATATATACTGTGAATACCGCCAAAATCATGTTTCATCATCTATCATATTGGTCATGATTCGGGTATATCATCCCCAAATTGATTTATCTAACAAATATGTAAGAATATATTAACTTAAGCAATAAGATACGCGGAGTGCATTTAGACATAAGCGACAAACGACAAAAATATGTTATAACTTATGTTTTGAAGACCAAGTTGTATAGCCCACCATAATTAGCTGTCCATATCTAAGGGTATCCCAGACTTGGTTATTTATAGATTAATTAGAGCGATGATGATAATTGGTGTCATAAGTGTTGACATATTTATCCACTATCTCTCATGTTCTCTATATATACATCCCAACTCATCTCCCTCATTCCCTCACTTCTCACAAGACTTCCAACAAACAAAACTAACCAATCTTTTTAATTAAGATTAAGATCTTAATTAAGACGCTTAGGTTAATAACAAAAAAAAAAAAAATGGAAGCCATGGGAGAATGGAGCAACAACCTCGGAGGAATGTACACCTATGCAGCCGAAGAAGCCGATTTCATGAACCAGCTCCTCGCCTCCTACGATCATCCTGGTACCGGCTCATCCTCTGGCACAGCCGGTGGAGATCACCAAGGAGTGTATTGGAACCTTAGTTCTCATCACAACCACCTTACCCTCATGCCTGAAGCTAGTAGATTCTGTTTCTCTCAGGAGAGCAGCAGCTACAGCGCTGGAAACAGCGGATACTACGCGGTGGTCCCACCCGCGGTTGAAGAGAGCAACAATGGGTCAATGGACTTTGGGATGGAAGATGTGACCATCAACACCAACTCTTACCTTGTTGGTGAGGAGACAAGTGACTGTGACGTTGAGAAATACTCATCTGGAAAGATTCTTTTGCCCTTGGAAACCGTCGTGGAGAACCACGATGACGACGAGGAGAGCATGTTGCAATCCGAGATCTCTGTGACTACTACTGATCATCAGAAATCTGCCACCGGTTCCAAGAAGAGATCGCGTGTCACATCCGCTGATGTAAGCTTTAATTACCGGTTTTATGTTCCTAACTGGTTGTCAATTTTTTACCCCAAAAAAAAAAAAAAACAAAACTGGTTGTCAAGGATAAAGTTAGTGGAATTTATCGATCAATAAAACCGGATTGCATCAAAATGTTACCATTTACGTTAAAAAAAAATATTTTCACCAAAGAAATTATATAATTTTCCCGAAAATTTTAGATAGATGATACTAATTTTGTAACAATGGTTTAATGTGACTAATTAATAATGTATAAACGGTTTTGCAATGGATTCAGAAAAACAAGAGAGCAAAAGTGGGTAAGAGAGGACAGAAGAGCATAGAGATGAGTGGAGATAACAACAATGGAGGAGAAGAGGAAGAAGGAGAGAAGGTGAAGAAAAGAAAGAATGGGGCTATGATGAGCAGACAGAACTCGAGCACCACTTTCTGTTCCGAGGAAGAATCAAACTGCGCTTCTCAAGACGGAGGAGGAGAAGATGAAGAAGATGCCTCAAAGGCTCTCAACCTCAACGGCAAGACCAGGGCCAGTCGTGGTGCTGCCACCGACCCTCAAAGCCTTTACGCAAGGGTATTTCTTTTTCCTTTGCTAACCTCCAAGTTTCGGCTTTTGATCCATATTTTCTTTATGTTTGGGAAATACTTGACTGGTATTCAAAACGATAAGATATCAAAAATGATAATTTTTACAAGTAACAAACAAAAAGTAGAAAGACTAAATCCGGATGTATCTTTGGTTTGTATACAGAAAAGAAGAGAAAGAATAAACGAGAGGCTAAGGATTTTGCAAAACCTCGTCCCTAATGGAACAAAGGTAAAAAAGTCATGCAACTTTAACACATGCAGATGATATATATGGTTCTTTACACGCAATTAGTACAAGAAATGTTAATAAAATTTATAAACATATATAATTTCTTAATTACGTAACAGGTCGATATCAGTACAATGCTTGAGGAAGCCGTTCATTACGTCAAATTTTTGCAGCTCCAAATTAAGGTACGGAGGGGTTTTGATTTTAACATTTTACCTGTACGTACATTCACATGTGTTTTTATGAAGATGATCTAATTTAAAATTGTAATTACGCAGTTATTAAGCTCAGATGATCTATGGATGTATGCGCCGATTGCTTTCAACGGAATGGACATTGGCCTCATCTCACCGAGATGATGCATAGATCATTTTAGTTGGATTTTTTTTTTCTTATATATAACCAAAAATTTAATATTCTTTTTTCCTTTTTTTTTTATATTTTCTTCTTTTTTTTTTGTTTTTTTTTATATTTTCTTTTTTTTTTCTTTATTTGAGATATTTTGAGTTTCATTTTTTTTTTTTTTTTTTTTATATTACTTTCCAATTCTTAATTTTATTCCATCTTTTCAATATAATTTTGAGCCATTTTTATTTTATTTTAGATGTTGATGTTTCTTGGTAGCGGACTCTATATCATACAATCAATTTAATCTGGGTATCATCATTATAGTTTAACCATATAAGTTAACAAGCATATAATTCAATGTAAGATCACCAATTATTTAATGATGTTGTCTCATTCATTGATCATGACTGTATATTGGAAAAAAAAACTTAACAAATGGAGCGATAAATGAAAGGAAACCATAGTTCCGTAATAGTTGAATATATGTGCTAATAACTCTACAAATTTGTGTGTTGACCAAAAAAAAAAAACTCTACAAATTTATTTTCTTTTTTAATAAAAAATTAACGAAAATCTTTTATTCAAATTAAAGAGAGGACTCCATTGCATTTTGTTTCTATTTAAATTCAGTGTGCAACAAGTATTAGAAATAGACATACGGTCTCATACTTAACCAGTCTTGGAATATGTATAAAACTTAATATTCAGGAGTATTTTTTTTTTTTTTCATTTTTACTATTTAACGCTAATTTCATACCAAAGAAAATTATCACGAAAGATTTATTGCAGACTTACAGCAGCCAAAAAATTGTTTTCGCTATGAATAAAAACCTATTTTACAAAGTTAGTTGTGATGCCAAATCCAAATGCTATTAAGATCGTTTGTAAGAGGGGACATGACGAATTAGCCGCTAAGGAGCTCCTAACTAAGTAGCCAAAGATGGTACGAACTATGAATTCTGTCTGATTTTTCTATCTCTAGCCAGAGTATATGATTGTGCGAACCATGAGTTTTCAATTTTCGTACCACACCAAATCTAATACGTCTATAATGAAGCTCAAATTGCGGGTCTGAGATCCATATCGAGACGTCCCAAGCATAACCTTCCATGTTCGACTTTACCATATCAGCTTAATTAAACTTCTTCCATGGCTTACGTATGTTGCCGTACTTCATGCGCCTTGTGTTTAACGAATGATCCAATACCGTCGACTATATATCATGATTATATTTTGGCATTCGTTTTCATTTTTACGTTATTAAGCATATATCACCTATTTGTTTGCATGAAAGTACTGGCGCATATCATAATGAGAAGATAGTCATAAAAGTTTTCGTACCAAAGAAAATTTCATAACGGAATAACTAACTAAAGTCGTCCAAACCAAAAAGGAATAGTTTACATACATAAAACTTGCCGAACATTTGTAAAGGATGAATATATGGCCACATGTTCATTCTCAGTATTCATGAATAAGACCAATTCATAGCGCATGTATAGTTTAACAATTTTTACAATGGAATATTTCAGTACTGATTCTCCGCATTTGATTTTACACAGTCGGATTTTTCTTTTTAAAATATAATTGTTCCCATGCGCAATCGCTGTGTTTAGACCATCTAATATATAAAAATAACAATTATTCCTTGACAAGAGTTCGAATATATGATATCAAAGGAAATAAAATAAGATTTTCAGATTTTATATCTCATAGCCTAAAACATTTAAAAGTAACTAGAATAGCATATCCACTTTTTGTCCACAAGAATATTACTATTAATCAATCATATTCATGGCAATCAATATCAGCTATTTGATTAGTATTTTGCTACTTAATTCATATACTTTAGAGAAATCACAACCATTTTTTTTCAAAATATTGTTACAACTTTGAAAAGTAATTGCGAATTCTATATCGCATCAAACTTCAATTAGTTTCTTATTCATAATTTCATGACATCAAAATTAGAGTTATACAGCTTTGTCCAAATTCAAAAAGTGATTATTAAACAAAACATTACGAAAGTTTATGGTTGTAAGAAAAAACATAATAAAACGTTGAACTATTTTATAAGAAAGGTCAACTATATTATAATAGTTAGTCTAATCCATTTAGGACACACATATACAAGTAAAGTTACGAAAGTTGTTAAATTGTTATCAGAAAAAGGTTGTAAAATTGACATTGATAGCTATTAAAGTAGAATTTGACTTTGGATTTTGGTCACTTCCTAAATCCTAAACTAGCGGTTCATGGTATATTTTTATAATTTTGTCAACAGGTTCATGGTATATGATTATATTTTTATGGCTGAATTTTGTTTGATGTTAACAACTACAGAAAATGTTATTCTTTAAGTTAGTTTTTTCGATAATTTATATATCACTAGATTAGGATCCGCGTTTACGCATGTTTGTAATAACAAAATTTTAAATCCGTTAAAATAATTTAAAAAAAAACAGAAAACAAAATCGGATCACTACTTAAAAATATATATATATTAAAAACACAAAATCGAAACCTAAGAGTTGTTTATTTGTTTTAATTCTCATATATTTTCAATTAAAATATTCAAAACACAAAATCTTTTGCGGATCCTAAGCAGCATTAAACCCTACTTCTTTTGTAGTTCACACACTTTATCAACTATCTTTTCCTATTCTGCTTCATTAAAAACTTGAGTATGCAATTCGAGTCAATCGAGTATGTGAACGATCTCCCCATCAAGCAAACAAAGTCTTTTTTTCTCTTCATAGTCATCTCCCGTATATGATCTTTCTACTCTCTATATCATAGTTAATCTTATTAGAAATATATCATAGTTAATCTTATTTTTTTCCTTTTCTTAAATTCTAATAGATCATTTTCATATGTTAACGATTTTTCATTAACTCTCTTCAAGCAAATAAAGTCTTTCTTTCTCTTCACATTCATCTCTCTACTCTCTAGAAAAGTTATGATTCTTAAGACTCGCATCAAAAGCCTCTCTACATGATTCTTGATACCCTCCTTCTCAATGATCTCATTATCGTCTAATGTCATATCATTAGCATCTAGAATTTCTTTTTTTTAATTGAAATATATCCTAGTTAATATAATTTACTTTTTGTTTTTAATTTACTTTTTTGTTTCTCTCGTATATATTCTCTCTACTCTCTATAGAAGTTATATTTCTCAAGATTTGCATCATAAGATTCTCTAAATGATTCTTGATATCCTCCACCTCATTGAGCTCATCATCGTCTAATGTCATATAAGTAGCATCTAGAATTTCCATTTTTAATTGAAAGATAATCTATTTATTTTTTTGTTTTTATTTTCCTTTTCTTAATTTGAAATAGATCCTTTTTTATTTATTTTTATTAAATTGAAATATATCATAGTTAATTTTATTTTACTTTAGTTATCTAAATCGATAAATTTGACGTTTTTATTTTTTAAACCGTAGCTAACCAAACGGATAACCAAAATGGTTAAATCTTTTCTAACAATGAGAAACATTAAAAAAACTTAAATGAATAACATAAAAGAAACTTATTATTTAACTTTTTGATTTTTTTATTTTCTTTTCAGTATTAGTAATTGAACATACAATTTATTTTATTTAAAAGAAAAACATAAAAGAAACTTATTTTTTTTTTTGCTAATTTTCTTATTTATCTTTTTGATTTTTAATATTTCTTTTGGTATTAGTAGTCGAAAAATAAACTTATATTCTTTCTCTATTTTCAAAACTAATTTTTGATTTTCCTTTTAGTATTAATAATTGTTCATACAATTTTTCGAAAAAATATAATTATTTTCTTTTTCTATTTTTAAAACTAATTTTAAATTTTCTTTTTAGTATTAATAATTGATCATACAATTTTTTTAATTTAAATGAAAAATATAAAAACTTATTTTCCTTTTTCTTAATTTTCTTATTTACCTTTTTGATTTTTTTATTTTTCTTTTTTATTAGAAATAGAAAAAGAAACTTATTTTCCCTATTTATTTTAAATAATATAAAAGAAACTTATTATTTACCTTTTTGATTTTTTATTTATTTTCCTTTTAGTATTAGTAATTGATCATAAAATTTCATTAATTTAAATGAAAAACATAAAAGAAACTTATTTTCCTTTTTCTTAATTTTCTAATTTAACTTTTCGATTTTTAAAAATTATTTTGGTATTAGTTGTAGAAAAATAATCTTATTTTCTTTTCCTATTTTTAAAACTAATTTTTCATTTTCCTTTTAGTATTTATTATTGATCATACAATTTTCTTAATTTAAATGTAAAACATAAAAAAATTATTTTTCTTTTTTTTCATTTTTTTATTTACCTTTTCGGTTTTTTTTAATCTTTTTTGTATTAGTAATCGAAAAAAAAACTAATTTTTCCATTTTATTTTAAAACTAATTTTTATATTTATGTAAACATTATGTTTAAAACTAATTGGTTGAATTTGTTTTTCTTTTTTTCTTATTTTTTTATTTTCCTTTTTGTATTAGTAATCGAAAAGAAAACTTAGTTTCCCTTTTTATTTTTAAAACTAATTTTTAGATTTATATAAACATTATGTTAAAATCCAATTGGTTGAATTGTTTTTTTGATTTTCCTTTTTGTATTAATAATTGATCATACAATTTTCTAAATTTAAATAAAAACATAAAAAGAAACTTATTTTTCTTTTTCTTAATTTTCTTATTTACCTTTTTCAATTTTTTTATTTTTCTTTTTGTATTAGTAATCAAAAAAGAAACTTATTTTCCCTTTTCATTTTTAAAACTAATTTTTAGATTTTTGTAAATATAATTGGTTAAATTTTTTTAACACATGTCGAAATCTAATCAATTAACTTGACACATGTCACGATCATGTTAATTAGTAACTTTGTCGCATCCTACTTTATATAATAAGATTTATTTTTCTTTTTGTATTAGTAGTCGAAAAAGAAACTTATTTTCCCTTTTCATTTTTAAAACTAATTTTTAGATTTATGTAAATATTATGTTAAAATATAATTGGTTGAAATTTTTTAACACATGTCGCGAAATCTAATCAATTAACTTGACACATATCACGATTATGTTAATTAGTAACTTTGACGCATCGTACTTTATATAATAAGATTACATAGTAGGAACAAGTCATATGCTTTTCCTAACGTCCTACACTTTGATTATTAAATAAAATAGAAACTAGAATTATATAAAATTTATTTATGCCTGTAAGTTCTATTATTTGTGATTATTTCATAATTTGACACCAAAGGCTTTGGTCCAAAGCCATTAATGGCGACTGTTTCTCACTTTGTACTTTTCTCTTATCGTTTTTCTTTTATTTTCAAACTCTACATATATTTATATTTTTAAAACATTTGAAATAATAAGCTCAAGTTTGATCCCTCTTTAAAATATACTACTAAATTATATTTATAATTACAAGAATCAATCAACTAATTAATTGAAATGATAGTTACTAAAAAAGCCTTTCAAATTCAAGAATTTGTTAGATTATGAATACATTTATTTAATCCTTATGTGGCTACGTTTATCTTAGTATAAATATTTTTTTTGATCTGTGTTTTAAAAAATTTACCGGAAAATCAACATCATCAATACAAAGTTACAAAATTCGAGGTTCAATCACCTTAATGACTGTAATGCGTAAGCTGTGTGCGTTAGTTACATGTTTTAAGAAATTCTAAAAAAATTTGACTGAGCTTACAAACCAAATAAATATATGTGTTTTAATTTTTTTGCTTGTCGGAGGCACTTAGAAAATAAATTTCATTAGATCAAATTGGTTACACAACTTACAAGTACATTTTAGAGAGAGGGCCTTTTTCGTGTTATCAAGGAAGCCCACATCTCGAAAGATCTCACTCTTTTGGCCCATAATTTAATTTTCTGCAACTTGTCATTTGGTGTACCGTGCACGTGAAACACCGGATTGCTGCTGCCTCGCGAACGAAGCCGCATGGAGGCTTAACTGCCTGTAACAAATCGCCGAACCGACTACTTTACGAGCAAGGGCATATATGTCATTTACTACCTTCTTCCCGCTTCTTTCCCTCTTTTACTTCGCCATCGTCTCCGATTTCACTTTTCGAGAGTTCGCAATCGCAGACGAATAGAGAGAGAGAGATAGAGATAGAGATAGAGAAGATGAGGTTTATCGTTATCTGCTTCGTTATTGCTCTCAGTGTCTACGTCGCGCTTTACGACCTCGAATTTGACAACGGCATCTTCCGTATTCTCCGTTCCGAGAAAGATTCTCCGGAGAATCGTACCGGCGGAAAGGTCTCGGAGAAAGCACCCTTCGACGAGGACTTAATGTCCATGTACATGTCTATCGCCGAAGATTTCGATCGATCTTACTCCCTCCACTACGATTTCTACCAAGAATCTTGCCCTTCCGCCGAGAGAATCATCGCTAAAGGTATCAGAGAAACCTACAATGTCAGACCTAGCATAGCTCCGTCTCTCATCCGCCTCCTCTTTCACGATTGCTTTATCGAGGTCAGATTTCTCTGATTATTTTTGCTTTCTCTTTCTCATCTGTTCTGATATAGCCTGGGTAATCTTCGATATCTTACTAGTACGATCGATTTATGGAAGATTGTTCGTGAAATCTCAAACAATTTCTTGTTTCGGGAGTGTTCTATTGTGATGATTGTTCGTGAAACCTCAAGCAATTTCTTGTTTCGGGAGTGTTCTATTGTGATTGATATCTCTGTTTCAATTTAAGTTCATCTCTGTCAATGGAATTCTGCTTGGTCAAAATTTGAGGCTGTTTTAGAGTTACAAAAAGAAAGAATAGACCGGCTGTTTATTTCTTAATCATGGCTATGAATGTGAACAATCTATGTATTTGATTCTCTTATTTGATGTTATTAGTATACTTTGTGGTCCAAATTTTATGTTTCCTTTAGCACTTCTTGGAAATTGCTCATGTTGCGATTGGGGAATTGTGTTTGCCTACAGGGATGTGATGCATCAGTCCTTCTAGACGCAGATGAGACTCATACCTCTGAGAAAGAAGCACCTCCGAACCAGTCCTTGAAAGGGTTTGATGTGATTGACGCCATTAAGTCTGAGTTAGAGAATGTGTGTCCTGGAGTTGTTTCCTGCGCTGACATTCTTGTCTTGGCTGCTAGAGAAGCCGTCCTTTTGGTAAATCTCCATTACCTCTTTTCTGGTTTGTCCATGTCAATATCTCTGTAACGCTGAACCATGTCTTTGGAAATCTCAGGCTGGTGGTCCATTTTATCCACTGGAGACTGGGAGGAAGGATAGTGCAGTGGCCTTCAAGGAAATGGCAGAACGAGAGCTTCCTTCACCAAAAGCCAGTCTCTCGGTAATTCTTGCACGCTTTGCTTCCAGAGGATTCAACGAGAGAGAAACCATCAGTTTATTCGGTAATCCTCACTTCTTGCTGTCGACATCTCTCTCCCTTGTTTGAATTTGTTAACTCTTTGTGACATGGCTCTTTTCTTCTGATTGTTTCTAATACAGGAGCACACAGCATAGGCATTACCCACTGCACATTCTTTGAAGACCGGCTATACAACTTCTCAGGAACGGGGAAGCCTGATCCTGAACTCAATCCAGGGTTCCTTCAAGAACTGAAAACCAAATGCCCCTTCTCTGCCTCGGCTTCATCTCCAGCGCCATCCCCCGGCACTGGTTTACCTGCATCAGATTGTTCCAAGAACTACGGTATGAGCTCGGCAGGCGGGGATGATAGAGTGATCGACTTGAGCTTCAACAATGAAGGAGGTGAGGAAAATTTCGGAACACGCTACTTCAGAAGACTGATGCAGAAGAAAGGGTTGATGTTTTCTGATCAGCAACTAACGGCCAGTGAAGAGACTGAGACGTGGGTCAGAGCATACGCGTCTGATCCACAGCTGTTCCGCCGTGACTTTGCCATGTCCATGATGAAGCTATCAAGTTACCATGTCTTGACCGGTCCTCTTGGTCAAGTCAGAACAACCTGCTCAAAGGTCCTACCAAGGAACTGATTTGATTCTCTCTTTAACACTTTTTTTTTTTTCCTTTCTTTCCATTTTACGTTTTGGTTCACAAATTCCTTGATGAGATGAGAGTTGAATGTACAGAAAGCCACCAAATGAGGCTTGTGGGTTTGATTTGAGGACGCGTTTTATATCTTCTGGATTCTCAACTATAAGTTTGGTTTCAATCATGTGAATATCCATCACCATTTCTTTTCTATGTGATCTTTGTATGTTGTTCTCTCTGGATTCAGAAAAATTCAGAGTCCACTGTGTTAGTGTTAGTGATTATAGTTGGTCATTGAGGATAACTTTTTGCTGCAGACTTTTGAGTCATTGACAGTGTAAATTCGTCAGATATAGTCTTGACGGGAAAAGAAGTTAAGGCAGAGGAGAGGTTCTGGATTCATCTGAGTTGTAAGTCTTGTAGATAAGCCTTGTAATTTGGCCCATACATATTTGAAGCCCACCAATTTCTAGGGTTTACAAATTTGTCCTCTCTCCCTCGCCGCACATCTTTCGTCTTCTCGCTTTCAGCTATAAATTTAATCATGTGCGCCGTCCCCGACGAAATTTAGGGTTTCCGAATTTTAGAGTGTTGTTTCCTCGCCGCTCGTCCTCGTCTTCTAGCTTTTTTAGCTCTGAGCAATCGGAAATCATGGGGTTCGCAAACATCTGGAATTCTCATCCCAAGAAGTATGGTCCTGGCTCCCGCCTATGGTAATGCCCATCTTCTTCTTCTCTCTCGTTTTTTGGATCTGATTAGTTTCGGATAAATAAAGCCACTCGCAGTTTTGCGAGTCGTGTTTGTCTATCCTGACTGTTTTTAACTGCTGCGAAAATTTCTGAATCTGATCTTCTAATGTTGGTATTGGTGAGCTACTTCAATATGGTGGTGCCTCAAACTTATCTCTTTAGTATTGCGGAGTTTTTTTCATTAGATAAATGGTGTTTGATGTTTTGATTGATCTTGTTTCTGTGGATAAAGTAGAAAACTAATCCTTTTTGGAAGCAAATCCATGTTGATCTTGTTTTAATAACCTTAAAGAGGGAAACATTTCATGTCTATATTAAAAGAGCCAAACTTCTGCTTGAATGAATGATTAATTGTAATGTTTTTGCTAAAGCTTTCATGAAATGGATTTTTTTTTTCAATCCTTATACTCGGTTTTGCAGTAACCTTTTGTAATCCTTGTTTAAAAAACCCTACTTCCATTTTGCATAGTCTCTGCAATATAGAAGATGTTGGACATGTTTAGTGTTACAGCTTGTGTATATACGACTATACGAGGGATCTAACTATAAGCTTACAATTTTGTAGCCGTGTGTGCGGAAACTCCCACGGGCTAATCAGGAAGTATGGTCTTAACTGCTGTAGACAGTGCTTCCGCAGCAACGCCAAGGAGATCGGTTTCATCAAGGTAATATGCTGATGATATTTCAGTTTATTCTGTCTCCATAAGTTTGCTTGTGTTTTCTCATCTCCTTGTTTTGTTTTTTTCCTCTTTGCAGTACCGTTGAAGATCGATGTTGTTTACGCAGGAGAGCAGTCATCTGGTTTTTAAGCTTTTGAGACTTCATATTGTAATGGATTTATAAATGTTTTACAATTCCGATAAGGCTTTTGAGGTGTTGAACATTTTAGCTTCCTTGTTTTTATCCAAATCTTTGTTTTACAGTAGTTATCATAAAGATTTGTGCTTCTCTTTACTTTTTTTGATGCGTGTGGCGGATTGCTCTGTTTAATCTGAGCTGGCTTCATGGAACCGTAAAACACTGTTAAGACAGGGAGTGTGAACTTTTGGCGACTAAAGTTAACACAAAATTAGCAACATTGGATCATAATAGAGGACAGTGAAACGAACTCCTCCAATTCATATTTATTTGTTTCGAAATTGAATCGACCATTTATCAACACGTACTACAGTTATCTACCATCATCAACGAACCTAACAATTACATCATATAATCAATCACTGAAAACGTAAAAAATATTAAGTTCAATCATCGAATTATGAAATCTATAGAGAGAAACAATTTGAAGGTATTTTCCTTCAAAGACTCGCACGTGTGGGTTTGACCAAAGCCCAACAAGTCCTGAGTTCTCACGTACGAACACGAACCCGGAGAAAAAACAGGAGAGAAGCGAAACGAGGAAATAAACAAAAATCCCTTTTGCCTTTAGGGCAAAAAAAGGGAAGCCTTTCAGGAGACTAAAGAGATCCCTTTTACTGGTGCAAGTTCCTTCTCTAATCATCTCTTTCCCTTGTCGATTTTCAATCTCTCTGTTTTCTTCACACTTTTTCGTTTCTGGGATTCGACTGTTTTCTTCGCGAAATCACCTCTCGCTGCTTTCAAATTCGGTTTCTCTCATTCTCTTCTTCGGTAGTCTCTTACCTCGAGTTTTCCCAAAATTGCGATTAATTTTTGATTCTCTTAATTCAATTTCTCAGTTCGTAGTTTGCATTCTGATTGTTTTTTCTCTTTTCAATCTCTCCTTTACTTCGCTTCGAATTGTCCGAATTTTGATTATCGAATTCTGATGTTTCAGGTATGTGTTGAGAATTGGGAGGTTTTAGGTTATTGGTTGAGAAGAGAACTATCCTCCGCCATCTGGGATCTTGAACTGAGACTTCGGATGTTGGTTTTAGTTCAAAAGGAGTTTTTGGGTTTAATTAAGTTGTAAATTGTTGAAGATGGGATCCGATCAAGCTGCTTCTTCCCGGTTGGATACATTAGAGATAAAATCCCTCATTTTCCGGGAAATCGGGCATCAAAGAGCTGAGAGTTACTTGGATCAGCTCGGAAGATTCTTTGCCTTGAGGATCACCAAGTCTGAATTTGACAAGTTCTGTGTCAAGACGATCGGTAGGTAAAACATTCCTCTCCATAACCGTCTTATACGTTCCATCGTCAAGAATGCTAGTGTCGCCAAATCTCCCCCTTCGAGATATCCGAAGAAAGTTGGGAACTTTGTTAGATTCGGTAACGGGAACTCGAAGAGTTTTCAAATTCAGCCGCTTTATGGGGATTCTGCTTTCTCTCCTTCGACTCGCAAATGCAGGTCAAGGAAGTTCAGAGACCGGCCGAGTCCGCTTGGCCCACTTGGGAAGCCTCAGAGTATAACTACTACGAACGATGAGTCTATTATGTCGAAGGCACAAAGTGTTACTGAATTGCTTTCTCTTGGAAGTAGACCTCCCGTTGAAGTTGTGTCTGTGGAAGAAGGAGAAGATGTTGAACAAATTGCAGCAAGTCCAAGTGTGCAGAGCCGAAGCCCTGTTACTGCTCCGCTTGGTGTTTCTATGAATCTTAGGGGTGGAGTCACTAGTAAGTCTGTTTCCAATGTATCTATACGTAGCACTAGTATCAACCGTGAGACTTCTTGTCAGAGCAACGGTGAACTACCCGATACAAGAACGCTGAGGAATCGGTTGGAGAGGAGATTGGAGATGGAAGGGCTAAAGATATCTATGGACTCTGTTAGTCTTCTTAATAGCGGATTGGATGCGTTTATGAGAAGGTTGATCGAGCCCTGTCTGAGTTTGGCTAACACTCGATGTGGGAATGAACAAGTGAGGGAGATGAATTTCCAGTACGCACATCAAAGCATAAGGCTTTCTTATGTATCCATGTCTGATTTTCGTGCTGGTATGGAGCTGAATCCTCTGATTCTTGGAGAAGAGTGGCCTATACTTATGGAGAAGATATGTTCTCGTTCTTTAGATGAATAAAGATTTAGCAGAAACGCCATAGTTTAGCTACTATACATAGCATTTGATTTGACTCGTTGGGATATATACCTGAACCTGAAATTCTTTCCTGGAATTTGGGTTTGTGAAGAGTTTTCTGGTCTCCAAAGGAAGTAGCTTTGAAGAGAACAAGATGGATCTTGGTGTTGTACAAGTTATGTTAGTAGATTGAGATTAAATAGAGGTTTTTGAAGTAAACGCCATTTGTTTAGCTGAATGATTTGTTTTACTCTCATGTGTACTTTCCTTCTCCCTGTTTGCTCTCTGATGTAACAAAATTAATAATGAAAGCAAAAAAAAAAAAAAAAAATCAATTTCGCTTGAATCATTTGTCTGGTCAAGTTGATAGAAACTAAGAACCTACATTTCACTAAAAATCTAAAGAGTGCAGGACACAGAATGATAACATGTTCCAAATGTATTAGTTCTTCCAAGACTCTCTACATTTTACTCTCCGAAATCTACAGAGAGGAAACAAAGAATGCTGAAGAATGCTCTGCTTCTTTTAGTAAAAGCTTCTGGCCTCCCTTTCTTCATCTCTGAATCACATAATTGACTTCTCCATGTAGATAAAATTGAGCGTGTAAAAAGGGTTTGCAAGAGAGCGCTGTTTCAGCCTGCAATGGCAGCTGGTTTCTCGCGGCTTGCCATGTAAGTTATGTAGATTGTCCATAGATACGAAAACGAGTTGCTTACAAGTGGCTGCTGACAAAAAGAAACACGCATTGTGTTATATTAAACCCAAACTGCAGATAAGACAAAAGTATGAAGAGAATAAATGAGTTATATTATCAACCAAAAAGGCTAATCACAGTTAGGACAGACCGAAATGTAGTGGAAGTACCTGTAAATGAACTGGGAAGAACTTGAATGTAATAAAATCACACATAGGCCAATACATGACACCATTTAGCATCGTGGGAAGCAGGTCCCTTTTCAATCTAGCAACTATCTCTGAACCGTTTTCACCTGAGAAATTTTTTGAATTATCAGGCTTTGATGTCTCTAAGACAAGCCTAAGATCAAATTTAACAACAATCTCCATTTCAAGAAATAATGCAACATCAAACAAACTGCTCTATTATTTAAAACATTTCAGGTCAACAAGATCTAGAAATTGCGAAAAAATCATAACTTCTGATGTTGCTCAAAAAAGAATATTAGCTTTGAAAAAGGAAAACTTAATAGCTTTCTTCCTTTCAAGCACAGTTCAGAGCTTACCCTGTAGGGCTGCATTCAATGAGAAGAAAACAACGTTCATGGCAGGGCCATAGACCGTCTGCCCCATGGCCATTTTCTTAAACGTTGTAATCAAATCTCGTTTAGGGAAGAGTCTTGACATGAGATTGAACCAATAGTGAAGAGTCGGACCCAATATTAATAACCCATATCCTGCCATCCTTGCTGTTCTTACCAAATCATAAGACTCCACCGAAGCTTGCGGAATCGTCTGTCAAAATATCCAATATCAGCTCTATAATGACAATAATAAACAGGCCACTAGGCATAACAAGTATAAAAGTACAAAGAAACCTAGCAGATAGAAACAATCCTCCTCATATCTCACACCTGTAAGCACCGTGCATGGAGATTCATTCACTTCTACTTTTACCATATGTTAGAAAACAAACTGAAATCTTAGAGGAATATAAATCAACCAAGATATATAATGTCAGTTTCAGTCTATAACTTTTAAGAAAACAAACAGAACATCTGACAGTACATTCGATTAGTAGTAATTTCTGATATGAAACATTCTACACAAGATCACACCGTTCTATACTGAAGCTCGCAAATTTCTAACTAGCTCTACAAAGACATTTTCCAACAGGCCACCCACAAGACTCAACAACGTTTCAAGTAGAAAGAAAGGTAGCACATATAACCAACTAACTGAGAATAGTAACAGCTTCATTCATATAAAACCTTCAACTCCATCTCTTTGTGTTGCAGGACATATTACTAAGATTCACACTTAACGCCTCTGATTCAGAACCATTGAAAATAGTAATTTATAAACAATCCTTCTCCTCTCTCACACCTTTAAATACCACGGAAAATACACTCACTTTTACTTTTACGGTTTTACCATAAGCTAGAAATCAAAACCAAAGTAAATTAGTCTCAACTTCATGAAAATCAAAACAAAACATATATAAAAGATACATTCGGCTGGCTAGTACGTATTAGCTACACAGATTCTCTAATTTGTAGCTTTACAATCATTTCACACAAAGATCACTACATTCTATCCTGAAGCTCACAAATTTCTTTTTGTGTGGCATTTATTGAATCAGGACCATCTCCAAATACAGGAAAAAGAAAACGAAAGGGAATAAATTTTCTTCATGCATAAGAAATGGAAACCGTTTACATTTTTTCAGAGAGTGCATTCTTCAGAGCCACACACTCAAAATGGATTTAAGTAGATGAAATTACCTGTGAAGACAGATCAGCGGCTATGTAAATAAGCGACGACGTGACGGATTTGGTCAAAACCGGCCTCGATTTCACCATACCCAAATACCATCCGATGAATCCCGCCTTCGCAAACGATGCCGCAGAGGCCGTCGACGACGAGGAAGACGAAGAACAGAAACCAGAGATTAATGAAGGAGGAGAGACTCCGGTTTCCTTTGCTTTCCCGAGAAACTGAGGCGCGCGGAAATAAGGCCTCGACTGCAATCGCCGGATGTCTCCTCTCACTCTCAGATACGGATCCACCTTACCGAGAGGATTCGCCGGCGCTATTCGCTGCGACCGAAAGATCCGAGCGGCGTCGGCGGCAGCGTTTCTGAACAATGCGCCGGTCATATTCGTGATGGTTCCGAGAGTTTTGGAGGGGTTCAGGGAAGGGTTTATATCCAACGGCGGAGGAGAACAAGACAGAGCTCTCTTTTATTTTATTTTTAATTAAAAAAAAAGAAAATGATACAGACCCAACAAAAAAAAACACGCAATTTACATTTTCGCGAGTACATATGTGAACCTACTCGCGCCTTGTAATCGTTCTAAATAAATTATGGAATATGCAATTATGCATTTTCTAGATACCGAAAGATTGAAGAATACCCGAGATCTTTCCAACAAAGGTATTTTAGTTTATACTTGTCGTGAATCGAATGAATTCTGTATATTATTATAAGCATTAAAGATCTCTTTATATAGTGATTATACAAAGGATAGAAAAGGAAATAATCCTTTTACTACTCCTACAAGAATAAGGAAAACATCTATTAATCCTATTGGACTTAAGAGTCCTGACCGCCTATGGTCTAATGGACTGGGCCGGTTATGGAGATCCAACATCGATGGATTATAACAATACTAGAATTTTAAGTTTGTTTAAAATACCATTATAATTTATTATCGACTATTTTTAGTTAGGACTTAGCTAATCACACTGATTAACAACTCAATTAATTGAAAAACCAAAGACCAAATAATGTTATTTAAGAAGAGTGTAAATGTGTAGAAGTAATCTTTGATAAGTTTATTGTAGGCGGAGGAGCGTGCGAATCCCATGGCACGAAGCGCGTGAACCGAAACATTTGGACGGGTCAAAAACCAAACGTCCCCAAACTATTTCTGGTCTGAACTCTTGTTCACATTGGTTGGGGTCGACGTCATCCTTTCTGACACGTACAACTTTAACTCTGTGACGCTAACTTGAATACATCCACGTGTTACGTTCGTGTCCCACATTCCGAATTTGTGCCGCTCTTATAAACTCTTCTTTTTCAATGTAAAATGATGTGGATCATCAATGTTTTTGTAAAATATATAGACATTTGTTTTTGTTTTTTTTGACAAAGAAATATATAGACATTTGTTACCGTGAAGATTCTAAACAAAACTAATACTAGCAGTTTTTCATTTGTGGACAAACTAGTCAAAATAAAATTAAAAGAGTAATGGATGTATATATACCGACATCAAAAGGATGACACAAATACATAAACTATTTAAAAATAAAAAGAATTTCTCGAAAATTATATGGACAAAGTAATTGTTCATTTTAAGACAGAACACATTCTATATAATTAGGCATTATCGACTTGGGTGGCTTAAAAGAGCCGTCAAAACTAACTTAGAAGAAACACACTAATTGATCCTCAATTTTAAGCTTGATGTGATACCATCCTTGAATTGGACACAGATTTGGTTGAGTTTTTAGGTGGAGCATGCATTAGACACTGACGAAGACATATACAGATGAAGACATATACAATTACATACACCATCGCAGATTTCATTAAGGTCAAACAATCGTCCTACATTGATCCGATTGGTTCCTAACTTCCTCTGTTACAGTCTTACAGATTCTTTCCACTATTCGTTTCTCTTCTTAAGTTCCGTCTGATTAACATTATAAGAAAATTCAGTAGTTACACTGTTTTGTCGAAGAACTGTACATAATGGATCCGGCAACAGAATTTTTTTAGGCAAAAGATAGTAGCTCTGAGATATATATGGAAAAGAAAAAAACTTTAGTCTTCTTGTTCTTGGTCTCTGATCCATTTGGTCGCTACCCATTTCTCTCCTTTGGTCACCGGGCAACTCCCGTGAAGCGAAGTCTGCAAAAGCATCCCAACCATAGGGAAAGAGCTACTATTAGCATGAACTAACTGTAGATCCAAGGAGTTGGAGTCGAGAGAAGAAATGAAATGTGGATTTGATATCTGTTTCAAACACTGTTTACCTGATCAATCGTTCCATTTGGAAACACGGAATAAAAAGGAAGACCATCTCCTTTCCGAGGCTTTACTTTCAGCCCGATTCATTTCTTGTAGTCATATCCGGTGCCCATATTAGCACCGTTCTGGCAATAGAGAGCGTTTGAAACGAATCAATTAGTCAAAAGGGTTTGAATACGTTAAATATGCAGTGCTATATTATATAAACTGACCTCAAATGGGAACATGGTTTCGCCACCTTCTTCTACATCAGATAAGTACAACAGGAAGGAAGCAATCTGTGTAAAAGCAAATGAGGTCTAGGGTTCTAAAGAAAGCTGTAAACAAGACAGATAAAAGGACTTTACCCTTTGGCTTGATTGTGGTCCGTATTCTGTTGGGTTGAAGACATCATAGTGGGAATCATACTTTTGGCCAAGCTCATACCGTAAAATATTGAATGCCTGCCAATTGTCAAAAAAAATAGATAATCAATTCTCTTGTTACACTTAAGGAAATTCACCACTCATTTGCAAAATGTCGATATTAAATGTTGTCGATATCAGAAATCTGGATCAAAGATTTTGCAACCAAGCAATATTAATTAATGCTTATATATCCACTTCTATGGTAAACAAAACAACATGCCAAGTTTTATGAAACGCATGGGATTGAGAAGTAGAATTAAAACCTCTCCATGGGTCCTTGGGATCATTGTAGCCCTTGCAATCTTCCTTTCAACAAAATCCAGAGCACCAGTACTCTCTTCCGAAGCACTAATAAAAGTTCCGGAGCTGTAACAACACACCAGGCAAAACAATGAGGCTACTGATAAATGTTTGATTGGAGAAACTCTTCAAAGAAAAAAAACGACTCTTTCTGCAATATGCAATAAAAAAAACTGAAAAAAGGACCTTGTTCTAGTGTCCTTGGTGCTCTCAGCGGTTTCTCCTTTCCGGAGAGCCAAAGCAGAAGGTTTCAGATTAACCTTTGCCCTCTCAATAATAGCTTGGCATTGTTCTGCAGTTGCGAAATTCGGGAAATATATAGCCCTCGGTTTCCAACTCAGTACCTGCCATTTATATACCAAATGATCCACAAAAGATGAAGCACCAATTTTCACTACTTGCTTCAATTGACCACTAAGTGCTAAAATCACCAATAATCTCGCACTTGGCCAGAAAACAAAGTTAAAATTCGACCAAAAAGCACAATTTTGCCCTAACTGATCGATTTCACCTCACATGCAAATCGAAACATCTTAAAAAGGTGTAAGACCAAAATTAGCAACAAAAGTTCACCTGAAACGGAATCGATCCGACAGATTCCTCTCCAGTAACACCATGAGGCATCAAGTCAGCTTCTTCTTCCCCGTTTTCCACCATCTCCAACATTCTCAACCTGGGTCTAACTCCAGGCACATTCTGCTCCCAAAAACATAAAACTCTCAGACGATTAGTCACGAAACACAAGCCATGGAACTAGAATGCAGATCTGATCGCGTCTTCAAGAACCACAGAGTTATATCAGTGGGTTTCCACACCTGAGAAATTAGAGTGGAACCGTAGAAACCGATGAGGAAACAGAGAGAACAGAAGATGCTGACTGTGGCTAACCCTAGCTTCTTCCTCTTGTAACTCTTCAATCTGCTCTTCATCGAGCCCTCTTCTTCCGTCCGATCTGAGAACTTTCCGATGAATCTTCGCCGGCGTAACGAACCTCAAGCCCGGACGCTTTTCTTCGATCCAATGATGCACCGGACTTTTTTGTATAATAGTATTAATAGTATATAGTATGTTTTTTTTGTTAAGATTAAAAATCCGTTGACCAGTTTTGCTTCTATGACTCATACCAACCATGCGCCCAATTATCTTTTAGGAATTGCAATTTTTATAAATAAAATCATGTCAAACTGAGAATTTCATGAAAATTAAGAAAATTGTTACCAGATACAAGGAAATAAAATGAAAAATCATTCTATTTATTTCATTCATTCGTATGAAAAAAAAAAACATATCATTTTGAAAAATGATTCCACTTCAAAAATAATAAAGATCAATGTAATTCTATTTTTAATCCATTTCATTTTTTTTATCTTACATTCCAATTTGTTATTACAAGTTATTGCATTAGACTTTAAAGTTGGTTTGGTTACACATTACAATAAAAAGTTTTAAAGTTTTGTTGCGTATGCGTAGAGTGGTACGTGTTTAGGTTCGGTTCAATGAATGAAACTTCAAACTTATTGTGATTTTGATTTGGTTGCTTGATTGCTTCTTTTGGGTTTGCTTTGCCAGAGTCACTTCTTTTAAGGGTTTAAGGTATCCTATAAACGGTTTGGAAATCGATATGAGAATGTATTCTAACTTGTAAGATAGATGTCAAGTGCAACATTGGGTGTGGACTGATGAAAGGAAGAAACTTTTTTTATGTATTAGAAAAAGAAATCCGTTTCAAACAATACTGAATCTATGTTTTTTTAACCAACTTTTGTGTAAAACCATTCAAACTATTTTTATGAAGCCTGAAAAGTTTTAAGAAATCTACCTCAAAAGTTTTGAGAATTATATAAGCTGGCCGTGAGAATCTCATAAAAATCGTTTCTCCTAAGAAGTCATTTTTCGCAATTTTCTCCATCTTCAAATAGTTTATTTATTTTTGGGTTCGTTTGGGATGTATCTTAAAAAAACTTTGGATCCGATTGAAGTGAACTAGTTTAAAATTTTGCCCTCATGTTGTTTGGTATCCGAGATGAAAATAATACTTGTCATTTATGCTTTCAACTTTTTTTCTCTTTTTTTCTTAGTTAGAAAATTATGTTTGTTTTACGCATACTGTATGTTGTATGTTTTTATAATATGTTATATTAATTAATGTTATAATAAAATGTACGATTTGGAAAGACATGTGGCAATGTATTATATTAAGAAAGTTATTTGGAAAACATTCTTACCCAAAAACGAAAAACACAATACAGTAGAACTTTTATAAATTAATACTCGATAAATTAATAATCACTATAAATTAATAAATTTTGCTAGTCCCGAATCCGGTCAGTGTAAAAATTAGCAAAATTCGATAAAATAATAAGATAATACTTTTTTTAAACTTCTATGTAAATATATAGTCTCAATAATCAGATAAATTAATAATTATACATCTAGACATATATAAATAATGTAATGTAGTAAAATATGATTGTATTGTTGTTATAAGTTTATAAATGTTGTTGGACTAATCTTTAAAATTCATTGATATAACATTTATGAATAAATTTTTCATTGTCAAAAATATATTTTAATTGTTTTTGTGAATATTAGATACTCAAACCAAAAAATTTATCTATAAATTAATAAATTTATCTATAAATTAATAATTTATTAATTTATCAATAAATTAATAATTATTAATTTATTAATTAATTAATAACTATATAAATTAATAAAATTTTAAAATCTCAACTTTTTATTAATTTATAAAGGTTTTACTGTAGTATTTGGGAAATACATAACTTCGTCAAAAGAGTCCAACAACTTCGGACAATGTGTTTCTAGTTGCCGCCGCGTGTATCTTCAAACAAGGCCGTCCACGTCAATTCCTTTTGCGCCAACTTCTTAGTGAAAAGATAACCAAATAAAATGCGCAACTTGCTGTTAAACTAAAACTAATCAGTACTATATTCACCATTTTGATCAATTCTCTAGAACAAAACACAGAGTTTGACCAGAAAAAAAATATTTTTCTTATACTGGAAACCGTAACGTGATGATAAAACTAGATTAATTATAATATACTAAGATGACTTAGATGAGTAGATTAGCTAGAAATTGAATTCAGTAGTTATCTGTCTTTCTTATCCGACAAGCAAGTGTATAATAAGCTACACGTTGGCTACAGCTTTACTCATCGTTACTCATTCTCTTAAATACAACATTTCCCCCACTAATATATTAAATACAAAATATATACTTATCTCTTCGACAAAAGAATGCGAGATAGATTTTACTTATTGTACTACTTGCAAATTGTAATGGAATAACTATGAGCTCCTCTCCTCGTTGTTCTTCTGAACAATTCAAATATTCACTAATTAATTTTATATGGTTTCTACTACGATTTAATTTTGATTGCTTACATATTCTTATACATGAATTTAGATTTCAAAGGGCCTATCTTTTTATAAATAATGTTTGAACATCGGGGATGAAATTGCATATGAATATAAGTATTTTAGACTAAAAAACTATTATAAGGTTCACAAAAAAAAAACAAATATTATATCCTTTTTCTTCTTCTAAAAATACAAAACAGTAGCTGTTGGTTTTAGATTGAAATTTTTTGAGGCATCAGACAAGATATTTTTGTGGGTCCACATCAGAACTTACTTTTTTTAAAAGTTCCAGAAGAAAGATATTTATTAAAATATAAGGGAATAATGTTTATGTTTTTTATTTTCCGCCCAAAGTTTTGTTTATTTCTGGAGAAAAAAAATAGCCAAATGGAGAAGGGAAAATAAAAACAACGCGTTGAAAAAACTGCAAAAAAAGGAGGGGATATGGATTGAAAAAGCACGGCAAAGATTAAAACGCCGCGTAGTCTACGTAGGTAAATAAAGAACGGCAGAGTCCAAGTCATCTTCTGTCATATTCTTCTTCTTCTTCTTCACGCGGTTTTCTTTCTTTTACCAACTCAACACACAATCCCTTAAAACCGATCAGATCAAACAGACGAACGGATCAAAAATTCGTCTATAATCAAATCCAAAGCCCTTCGATTTCATTCCAATCGAATCAAATTCCCGTTTGATATATTTCTCTACTCTACACTTCGAATCAGTTTGTATAGAAAACCCTAATAGTAGGTGATGTTGCGAGCTCTAGCGCGGCCTCTCGAACGGTGTTTGGGGAGCAGAGCGAGTGGTGATGGGTTACTTTGGCAGTCGGAATTGAGGCCTCATGCCGGCGGAGATTATTCGATCGCGGTGGTTCAAGCCAATTCCAGGCTTGAGGATCAGAGTCAGGTGTTCACATCTTCATCTGCTACTTACGTCGGCGTCTACGATGGCCATGGAGGACCTGAAGCTTCTAGATTCGTTAACAGACATCTCTTTCCTTATATTCACAGTAATAATTCTACTTCCTTCTCAAAACTGGGTTTAGCTTCTTTTTTTTTTTTGCTGCTTTAGGATACTCACTTATTTTGACTCCTTGACTGCGTTTTTGATGGCCCAAATTATGGGATCTGATCATTCCAATATAAGAAGATTCGAATTTTGCTACGAAGTTCTGGTCTTTGTGATCTTATTAAGACGTTTTATTCTTCTCGCTTTGCCCGTTAAATCAATTTTCTCTTCCATTTTCGTTGCTCCTTAAACATGTTGAGGTTTTTGTAGTTTTGTAATTTGGATATTGAGTTAACTTTGTACCCTTTTAATCACTTTCGTTAACGTTACCTTATCTTTGGTGAACATATTCATTGATCTTGGTAGCGAACTAACAGTAGTGTTTTATAATCGCAGAATTCGCAAAGGAACATGGAGGACTCTCTGCAGATGTTATAAAAAAAGCATTCAAAGAAACTGAAGAGGAGTTTTGCCATATGGTTAAACGATCCCTCCCGATGAAACCTCAAATGGCTACTGTAGGATCTTGCTGTCTTTTTGGTGCCATCTCTAATGGCACACTGTATGTTGCGAATCTCGGGGACTCGAGAGCCGTTCTTGGGAGTGTTGTTGCAGGGGATAATAATAGTAATAGTAATAAGGGTGCTGCAGCTGAACGGTTATCCACTGATCATAATGTTGCTGTTGAAGAAGTGAGAAAGGAGGTTAAGGCACTTAACCCCGATGATTCACAGATCGTCATTTACACGCGTGGAGTTTGGAGGATTAAAGGCATTATTCAGGTATAACATAGTTTTGCTTGCTTGCTTGCGTGATATATTAGCATCTATGATGAAGTTTTATGATTGTGTTTCTATGCATAAAAAGGTGTTATCTAATGGTATCTCGTCTCTTTTGATTAACTGGGGGCTTGCAATGTTCCAGGAATCCGTGCACACGGGCTCCTGCAACGTTTCTTCCCCAGTGGGTTTTGTGCTGTAATAAGAANTTATCTGATGGTGTCTTGTCTCTTTTGATTAACTGGGGGCTTGCAATGTTCCAGGAATCCGTGCACACGGGCTCCTGCAACGTTTCTTCCCCAGTGGGTTTTGTGCTGTAATAAGAATCCCCGGTAGTCAGAGCTCTACATGATAATGAAGAGATATTCTTTTTGGTTGCTTGCATTCGCTAATGGCTTTCCCTTGAATGTTGAGCTCGCTCGTTGTATATAATTTAAGCTGAATCCTTTTTACATGCGCTTCTTTATAGGTATCGAGATCAATTGGGGATGTATACTTGAAGAAACCTGAGTTTTACAGGGATCCGATTTTCCAGCAACATGGAAACCCCATTCCTTTGAGGAGACCCGCGATGACAGCGGAACCGTCCATTATAGTAAGGAAGCTTAAGCCACAGGACTTGTTTCTGATATTTGCATCAGATGGTCTCTGGGAACATCTTAACGATGAAACAGCCGTTGAAATCGTACTCAAACACCCAAGAACCGTAAGTTTGCCCCCTAAACTCAGAGCTTGTGTCTTTTCCTCTCTCTGTTAGCTCGACTTAGATTTTTAACAACTCTGGGATCTATACAGGGGATTGCAAGAAGACTTGTAAGAGCAGCTCTTGAAGAAGCTGCGAAGAAGAGAGAAATGAGGTATGGAGATATAAAGAAAATCGCCAGAGGAATTCGACGACATTTCCATGACGACATAAGCGTCGTTGTTGTTTATCTAGATCAACACAAATCCAGTTCATCGAATGGTAAATTGGTCCAGCAAGGAGGCACCACCGCACCACCAGATATCTACTCACTACGCTCTGATGAAGCGGAGCAACGACGGCTACTCAATGTGTTATACTGACACTGGTCCGACTAGGGAGAATACTAGTTGTTTACATATTTGTTTATTTTTTTTCATTTTACGAAGAATGTCTTTTTTTTTTCATTTTCATATTGGAGTTGGATTTGTATATTCTTTTACCAGCAAAGAACGAAAGTCTTTTCTTTTTGGGCAAAGCAGTTTTGGTGTTGACAAACTATACCTCTGCAAGAAATCCAGTGAAACCGTTTGAGGCTAAGTCAAATTTATAGATTGTTTGTTTTATGACTTCTAGAGATCATCAGACTTTTTTATGTTACTTTTAGGCATGAACATTATCAACCACAAACCAAAAGGTATCGGCAGCAATTTTCTTGACCAGAACCGAACCGAACGTGCACCCCGTCACTTCCTAATCTAATCGAACCGTAATTTAACTTGGTCCAATTTCAAAATTGAAACTCTAAATTTCCGACCCAACCCGAACCTATTGAATTGAACGTCCGAATCGAACATCCAAAAATGGCAACGCTTTGAGAATTGAGCAATTAAAACGGCGAGATTTCTCTTGCCAACAAACATCTCAGAAAACGCTCACAAAAATCTACCATCGTCACTCTACCGAGGAAAGATGAGCGTCACTCTTTTGGTCGCAGACGCCGTCTGGTCGAACATCGAATCTACCGGCTCAGGTACTTCCCTCGGATATCCATCCCCATCTTGCTACTTGTCTCTTTCCTTTCCTCGTTTTCGAGAAATTTGTCATTAAATTTTTCATTTTTGGCAGTAACTGAAGAACAGCTCTCAATGTCAGTTCTCCACCGATATTGAATCTGTTTTTTCCTTCTTTTTTTTTTTGCAATTGCGATTATGATTATGGTTTTAGTTTCAAACATATATCTGAAACCTATCAATGCAACAACAAAAAAAAAAACATAGAATGAGGCGATTTTGAGATAGATATCGAAGTATTTGTGTGCAAATCCAGCTTGCATTTGTTGTTTGGTAAGAATCTTGAGAAAGCGACGAGAATAATCGACAAGAGAGGCGTGAAGAAAATCTCTGGCTTACCCAGTGGAAGATCCATCTTTCAGGTCTCACCACCAGCAATTCCCTCGTAAGTTCACTGGTTAAAAGCAGTCGATTAGATTATCTTGATTCTTGTTTGTTTGTGTTGTTCTCAGGTTGTGGGAGAATCTCAAAAGAGGGAAGAGTATCTCTGCTTCCCAGGAGATTACTGTGGATGCTATTCTTTCTTCTATGATGTTGTTAGCAGAGGAGAGCACCAATGTGTAAGCTTTTTTAACCATCAGATCCGTCTCCATATATCCCTTTTAGTGTTTTAGAATTTGTTGTGTCTTACTCTGTTACTGACTTTCTACCTTCTTTTTGCCAAAGTGTAAACATCAATTGGCCGCGAGGCTGGCTTCTTCTTTGGGTACATACAGCGAAATCGAGGTTTCAGATGAGCATCTTGCCCTGATGCTTTCAAAGATCTGAAACTTTCAATGCAATACATAAGTTTACAAGTTATGTCTCAAGACACAAGTACCCGTGCCAGCCAGCAACATCAAGATTCCTCTGCACTTTGTTGAACAATTTTGCTTCATCTTTTCTGTTTAAATGGCAGTATTCATCAACAATGGAGAGATATTTAGTTTTTAAGTATTTGTAATATAAAGTCAACATGTGAGGTCTTTAATTCATCTACTCGATTGGCGAAAATACAACCACATGGGTCCTCTTATCCACTTTCGTATCTGCATAACTGTATCAGAAAACTACTAACGCAATAAACCAACAATTGAGAAGTTTCTGAATCTTTTTCAAACAAATTCTTGAAAGTTAAACAACCATTCACCTATTCAGATATATGAAACATATACCCGCAAAAATAACCTCGCTTGTTTCAACTTAAGGGAATAATTGTTTTCCATGGTATTGTTGTTAAGTTTGTATATGAACTTAATACGAATTTATGTCAATTGAGTTATATCAATTAAAATTCCATAGCACGACTGAAGATAAAGCTGTGACTAGCGTCTATGGATAGTGGAGTCGAACTAGTTTTTGTTGTTGTTGTTTAACGTGCAAGAGATATCAAGTTTACAACCAATAAAAAGTTATACGCAAAACGATGGCTCTTGGAAATATGAATTCATCGTTGCCTTATGCCAGAAGAAACAAAAACAGGAGAGCAAACAGAATCTAAAAACGTAACAAATAGAAGTTTAATAAACAATTAGTAAAGTGGATCTAGGGTTTAGTATGTGGAGAAGAGCGGGGAATAGGGGAGAGGGAGAACTTCAAGTTGTGGTTGCAGCCGTTGTGGTCTCCACTGGCAAAGTAGTAAGTCTGACTCTTACGGAGAAGCAACTTGAACCCTAATGATGATGATGAACCTCCTCTTGCGACTAGTTTCTTGCCTCTGCTCACATCGCATCTCTTGTAGCTCCTCGAGTCTGGTAGCAAGTAGACATCGTTCTTGTTGCTGTGTTTCGTCTTGGATTGGGTTTGATCATTATTGTTGTACTCAACAACAAGCACATCGTCGACGTAGAAAGGCGCATGCTTTAAAACCCATTCTTGGTAATCGAATCCGTTTTTCCAGACAGTAACCGCAATCTTTCTTCTAGCCGATACTGGAGCCGTGTGGTTGTGGTGGCTGTTGTTGCTTGTGGAACCAGTGCCACTTGATTGGTTTGATAGGGACGTGTGGTTATTGTGGCTGTTGTTGCTTGTAGAACCAGTGCCGCTTGAGTGGTTTGATGGGGACATGTGGTTGTGGTGGCTGTTGTTGCTTGTACCGCTTGAGTGGTTCGATGGGGCTGTGTCGTTGTGGTGGCTGTTGTTGCTTGTACCGCTTGAGTGGTTTGATGGGGGCGTGTGGTTGTGGTGGCTGTTGCTTGTAGAGCCAGTGCCGCTTGAGTGGTTTGAGCCAGAGCTGCTTCCCCAACCCCAGTTTGTATCGGTTCCGTTCGAGCTCCAACCCCAACCCCAGCTCGAACCACCCGAGTTCGAGCTTGAACCACCTGAACCCGAGCCAGAAGAACCGCCAGAGTTGTCAGAGCCCCATCCCCAGCCCCAGTTTGAACCGGACTGGCCAGAGCCCCAACTCCAGCTCCATGCCTCAGCACTCCCGGAAAAGACACATGCAGTGATCACCAGGACTAAGAGTAGCTTGCGTGCCCCAGATAGACCCATCGCTTCTTCTTCTTTGATTAAATTGATTGCTTTCTTCTTCTTCGTTTTTTGGTTGTGTAAGCTCCTTAGAGATCTCTCTATTTATAGAGATACTAGGATGGGATCTAGTTAGAGTCGGTTCCCAAATTCGATAGGAAATATGAATTTTGATTATCAAGGGATTTCCTTTAGATGTATCTTTTTCCGTATAGGATTTAGTTTTGGATTTAGTTTATCTTAGAGCATTTCCTTCAGTTAAGTTTCTTAAAAAGATATATTAGCTATATTTAATTAATATAATTTTAAAACTTAATAAAATTTTAAATAAAAATAAAAAGAGTCAATGAGAATAAAGATATGTGTTAATCAATGAGTTAAGAAACGTATCTTCAAGTCCTTGTATAAAGAACGTATCTGCTTCTCTCTTATCTGTTTTTATTACTTTTTATTTTTTTAATCTTAAGAGACTCTGCCTAAACACTCTGATGGAGATGGTTTTAACAAAAATAAGAGTGAGTGACAGTCCACTTCAATATTGAATTTGATTACTTTAATTTTTTTTCAAATATTTTTTGATGTTTTAAACGTCTTTTTATTCTTCAACTATATTATTCGAATAGGACTTCTTCGGCTAGTTATGCAAGATTAGAAAGTCTTGAGTAAAAATGTTTCGATATATTTTTTTCTTCTTCTAAAACTCGCAAAATTCAACGAACAAAGTGGTAGTAATCTATGGATCCGTTGATAATCCGGAAAATTAACCTTTGTCTATTTTGGCAGGCGCGTGGAAAAATATTTATAATCGCTGCATTTAATTGATTTTTAAAAAAATATTTTGATGGTTAGACTGTAGAGTATAGAACATAAACTTATTTGACCTAAAATAAAGTTTTTGATTGATTTTAAAATTGGTATTTTCCTCAATTGGAGTCGGATCTGTTAGATTGATTTGTCAAATTAAAAAACTCTTGCTATAAATCCAAAGTGCATTTAAAATCCAACTACTTGCTACTAAAAAGTACTAAAATGACTCCTTTGCCTAATAAATTGATCCCACACCTTGCTGAAAATAGTGAGGACAAATCGGTCATTCACTGTTTTAGAACACACACACGCTTTGAATTTTGTCTTAATAAACTTTTGTAATTTGGAAAGTCTAATTTACTCATTTTGTAAAATAGGAATCTTCGGAGAAAGTGACGAAAGGGAGTAAATTTCCTTCCGTAGGGAGCAGCAAGCAGCAATGGAGGTAACAACCGACGAGGTACTGCAGGAGGTAAACGCCTCGGTGGCGGAAATTCTTGATCGGAACGAGGTGGTGGAGGCGCCGAACGCCGCCGTGCTTGCTGACGGAGTCTCGACGGCTGAGGAGAGGAAGATTGAAACGGAAAATCGCGGAGAGAGGAAGACAGAGAGCGAGACGCCTCCAGAGGATGATTGCTGCCCGATCTGTTTCAGCTCATTTACGGTCCCATGTCGAGGGAATTGTGGTCATTGGTATTGCGGTTAGTGTTTGCTCTTTCTTCTTCCTTTTTTTCCATCTCATGAATTTCCGAGCCATTGAAATTGAAGTATCCCGCTTTTGTCTTTTTGGGGACATTTCTGCTCCCCAAAAGGAAGATTGATAGCTCTCTATGTGAAACTGGAGAATTGCTTATCTAAGGTATCTATTGGAAACGTCATTTGTTGGGTTTGGAATTGATTTAGGGTTCCAGTCTTGGGATTCTGGGAAGAAGCCTTTTGGTGGTCAAGAATATTTATTAAGAGCTTTCGTAGTGTTCCATATCTTTCGGAATTATGTTTGCTGATTACTGCTGCCGCATTTATATACAGGAAGTTGCATCTTGCAGTACTGGAACTATGCTGCAGTATCTAGGCCTTGCAAGTGTCCCATGTGTGTTCGGCATATCACTAGGCTGTCACCGGAACCATCCTTGCAACAGCGCCAGGAGCAAGAGGTTAAGGAGGTTCTTGCTAAGGTCCGTAGGTATAACCGTCTCTTTGTTGGAGGTCTAACTGGCTTTGTTCAGGTAATGTCTTTGATTCATCTATAAATGGGTCATATTTCTCCCTTTTCGTGACTTTACAAAACAACATTCTTGTGAATTTTCCAGAAGGTGCAGGAGCTGCCTTTGCTAATGAAGAGAATGGTGTGGCACATGATGGATCCAGATGCAAACACTCTGTATTTTCACGAAGTGCGCATCTTTGCAGTTAAGAACATCTTACCCCTGGTCATGCAGACTTGTTTTAGTTTCCATCTTGCTTGTAGTGTAATATCTGACATGCACTTTTCATAGTTTAGTGTTTAGTTATTATCTTTACCCATTAAAATCTCGTTGTCATTTGTTGTCTGTACTAATGACCAAGCAAGACTACACAGCTCAATGTCTGTGATCATCATAGTAGTAACTACTTATGCATTTATTATTTTTTGTTTAAAGGTCACTGCTTTCTTCCACTGAAGGATGATAAACTAAGTTTCTTCTGTTGTTGCAGATGTTCATGAGTACCCTTTACACTGCCGCAGAGTTTAACTTCATCCCAACGGGTAAGTTGCCTCACAAGCTCTAAACCAACAACGACGGGTTAAAGATTGAGACTCTTGTGTATGCCTCTGGAGCGCTCTGTGGTTAAGTTTTCCAAGATTGATGTTCCCCGTTTTTCTACAGGAGGGTTCAGAATAGTGACGGTGTTCGACTACGCTGCTATTGCAATGATCCTGATTCTGCGCTTTGTGGGGATTTATCGGAGGAGACGTCTTGCTCAGCGGGTTAGGCATCTTGCGGCTGCAGAACTTGAACCGGAGTGAGATCAAAGGGAGCTTTAATTATTACCTGAATAATGTATTAACATGTGAAGAAGCGTTTGTTCCTTGTGGATAGGTTTGGTAGATCATATAAACCCAACGAGTCTTGTGCAGTTTTACGGTCAATAAGCTATCATATTGTAAAGTATATATATCCTTTGGCATACGCTGATACGCACATATCTCTCCCTCGTCCTTCTCTAACAATTCAAAAAAAAAGGAAACCGGCGTGGTCTGAAGATGCTGATAATTAATTGCTTGAAACGTCGTCGTATATCTCTTCATTGAGACGGGTTTTTCATTTTTTTTTTGTGTAATGTTTTTTCCGCTTGAAAATCAGCAAGGATCACCTCTGTAATTTTCTCGCCCTTTCTACTCCCAAACACAATTTTAAGGCACACTATTTTCTCCGATCTATCCAACCGGGAGATTATATATTCCGATTGATAAGTAACACGAAGGGACTTTATCCGACGAATCGGGGGCGGCGGGACAAAGAGAATGGCTGTCCGTGCGATATCTCAGGAGGCATTCGACGATCTCGTTAGGGAAAATGTGGAAGATCTTGGAATGGAACCTTCCGAAGCTCTCGAAGACGCTCTCTACACACTCAAGCTTCAAGGCGTCGATCTCTCCGGTCCGTAAACATTCTCTCCTCTCTTTTGCTTTCCCAATAATAAAAAATATCTATTTGGTCTCCCTTGGAACTGGATCTATAGTTATGTTTGGAGGAAGTGAGTCTGCGCTAGTTCAATTGTGTGTTTGTTTGTGCTACAGGGATCATTACTTGTGTCCCAGGAGAAAGCGTTAAGGACAATCCGGTGATTGCGTGTTTAGATAGACTTAAAGAACTCGATAGTGTTTCTAAAGTCGGAGGACTACTTGGAGATGATGATTTGGATGAGATTTCGAGTTTGTTCGTCAACCTCAACGAGCTTTGTAGCAGCCAGGAATCAGGGAACGCGGCAATTGCTACAAAACATGGTGCCGTGGAATTAACATGCTCGATTTGTTCCAAAATCAAGACAGACACTAGAAGTAATGGCATTGTTGTTCCTTGTTTGAAAGCTTTGGCTGTCTTGATCCATGGTATGACTTGTGTTCTGGAAGTTTTCTTCCTGGTGTTTAACTTTGATTGGTGTTTTTTATTCATATTCTTTGTTCATGAGTTGTAACGATGATCATGTGTCATACAATTGTAGACATTCAGAGCACAGAGGCATTCAGGAATGCTTCTGGACCAAGGATTGTCGTTGAGCTCCTAAGAGATCCCAGCTCCGATTCTGATTCATTAGATGCTGGTTTTGCTGTTGTTGCTGCTGCTGCAACTGGTAATGAAGTCGTCAAAGAGTTATTCATGGAATTGAAAATTGATGAGCTTATTCTGAAAGTGCTGAATAGAGAGACTAAAACCACCATTCAAGCTTTGTATGATGCAATTCGTGTCATTTTGACGCCAGATGACAACCGTGTGGTTGCTTCCCAAGTAAGTAGGATCATGCTCGTTTGGTATTTCATGCCTATGGACAGCTAGACATATATAGGTTAAAAGCACCAATGCATCTCTACTGCACTTAGTAAACGACTAGTAATTGCTGTCTTTAAACATGAAAAAAATAGCTAACAATCATTAGTCATTTATGTGCTTCTTCATCGACATGCTTCGAGAACTAATGTCAATTCGATTCTCTCTTTCTTGCTTTCATATGTTTTAGGTTTATGGTTATGCACGGACTTTTGCCAAATTAGGGATTGCAACATCTCTGACTGAAGCATTACAGGCTGGGATTGGCTCTGATAGCTTGGTGTCAGCGAGTATTGCGTTAAAATCAATTGCTGTAAATGTAAGTCTCTTAGTAGAAGTCTCTGTGTCATAACAGTACTTGGTTAGGTCACTGCAAATTCCTCATCTTGCGTCCTTTATATTTTTTATTTTTGCTTTTCCTTGTCTGGTGATATCATATGCTCAGTGGCTGCACACTTATTCTTTTGCTGTAACCAGGATGAGATATGTAAATCGATTGCCGAAATTGGTGGAATAGACACGCTGCTTCAATGCATTGATGATAGCGGTGAACAAGGCAACAAAACTGCTGCTAAGACTTGCTGTTCCCTGTTGTCTAAGGTGTGTATCTTCGAAACTTTTCTGCAAGCTGCCTTTGTAGTCTTGATTGCCTTTCAATTGTTCATACTCCTGTTTCAAAGTTCAGAGTTCAAGTTTTTGTCGTACCACTATTATACAGTGGCGTATGTTCATGTTCTTCTAATTGCAGAAGATTTTTGAATTCTTGTTTTTGAGTTCTAAGCTTTTCCAAAGCCTATCAGAACTGATTTTAATTAGCATTGTAATCACGAGTGAGAAATGTTTGTCTAAATGTGTATTTGAATTTCTAGTTGGCAGGAAGTGATTCTAACAAGAGTACCATAGTTGAGAAGCGGGGTCTCGACAAGCTAATCAAACTCGCGCAACGATTCTCCGACGATCCTCTAGTCATACAAGAGGTAAGTAAAACCAAAAGAAAATCCTCTTACAACAGTATGTCCCATCACAATATTCATGCAACGCCTTTTTCATTTTTCCTGTCTAGTGAAGATGCTTTTGACTACAGGCCAGTGTTACACTAGAATTTATAAGATTGTTTATGTCGAGTAAAGAATGTTTTTTGTAGCAGTACACTAGGGTCTGAGTGCATGATCCTTGTGGTTGACCCAAGATATACCGGTTGGTTCAGGTGATGTGGATAATCTCTATAATCTGTCTGAGATCACCAGACCACGCAGCCAGTGCTATAGAAGCTGGAGCTGGTGATCTGGCGGTGAAAGCTATGAAGAGGTTCCCAGCAGCGGCCCAAATGCAGAGAAACGCTTGCAACATGATACGGAATATTGCTGTAAGAAATGCAGAGAACAGGTAAAAAAGCTCTCTTTCCCCCCCCCCCCCCAAAAAAAATTCATCCCAATAATATATATGCACAAAACTCTGATCAGATCACCTTTTGTCGGCACGTTGCAGAACTATTCTGCTTGCCAATGGAATAGAGAAGCTGATAAGGACTGCTAAGGCCAACAATGAGATATGCAGAGCCTCTGCAACTGATGCATTGAGAGACCTTGGCCTTGATAACTACAATAGCTAAGGCCAATATTCTCCATCGCTACATTCATGATGCAAACTACAATTTTACGAGGTTGGTACCAATCGTTTCTGCATTTTCTTACGCGTCATTCAAGCATAGAGGAAGTTCAGGAAGAGCGCAAGAACCGGAATGATCCAGTTTTTTTTTTGCATTGAGTTCAGCTTTTGGGTCTAGAATTTTTGCGTCGGTTGTTTTTGTACTAAAATGGGGAACTTGAAACAACTCCGAGTCTTATGAACACCTCTTTTATGCGCTCCTTTGCTTTTTGGTAGTCTCTTCCCTGGTATCCACCAAAACTTACACCACTAGAAAGAGTTGTTGATTTTTCCTAAAAATTTAATATTTATCTTCTTCGTCTTTGACTAAAAAACCAAGAAAAAAACACGAAGTAAAATGCAATCCTCTTTATAAATAGTTTTTTGGCTTTGCATTTGATTTTACCTTTAGAGATGAGTGATATTTCTGAAGAAACTGTTATATTTGGGCTAAAATGAAGTAATTACATGAACTAAACATGGGCTTATCCTAGGTTGTTAAGTCTCACAAATCACAATGTTGGGCTTCAACAGTTAAGTCACTTCAATATCTCTTGTAAACCTTAAATCAAAACAAAGTACATTGACTTCTCTCACCTTCTACAAATTAAACTCTTTCAACACATAATCCGCAAATCCCACTTGAATCACTTGATGAACTCTATCTATAATGGAACCTGTATGATTTTGTGGTATCCCGAAATAGTTCCAGAACTTATGGTTGATGACGGCTCTCTAAGATAGAAACGTGGGTAAAATCTGTAGAAATGGAAAGGGAATATCGCATAAAAAACATTTAAAATGACATCAAGTTACACTTTAAACTTCGAAATTATTTTATTAGCACAATAAACCTTCAAATTAAATACATTAACACATAAAACTTTAAAATTGATTTTTTATTACGCGCCGTTAGAATATTTAACAGTTTACTGTTCATTTCCGTTAAAAAGTGATAGCAAGACATTAAATTTATTTATTTTATTTAAAAAAATTATATTAACTATTATTTTATTGTTTATTATAACTATAAATAAACAAAAATATCTAAAACAAAAAAAAAACTAAAATATTTTTTTATTTTTACTCCCTTACTATATTTAACAAAAAATATTTATATTCTGTTAATAACATTAATATGATTTTAAATTTATTTTTAACTAAAATTAATCTTTTATTATTTAACATGGTTAAAAAATACAAAAAAATATTAAAAATACATGAAGTAAAAATGACAAATATGCAAACGAAAATTTTATTTATTACATATGTGTGCAAAATCATTTTGGTTTTTTTAAACTTCAAATATGCAAAAAACAACTTTAATTATTCATTTTTAAAATATTTTAAAAAAATTTAGTTGTGATAAATAAAATAAATAATTAATAGTAATTTTATTAGTTAAACATAAATTTAAAGTCATATTATCGTTATTAACAGAAAATAAACATTTTTATCAAATATATTAATTGAGGAAAAACAAAATATTTTAGCTTCCTAAAAATTTCTAAATATTTTTAGTAACTTTTTGTCAACTTTTTTAAAAAAATATTTAGACATTTATTTAATTTTAATTATAATAAAAAAATAAAATAATAGTTAATATAATTTGTTAATTAAAATAAATAAATTTAATGCATTGTCATCACTTTTTGAAAGAAAAGAACAGTGAACTGTTAAATATTTTGACGGCGCGCAATAAAAAACCAGTTTTAAGCTTTTATATGTTAATATATTTAATTTAAAGGTTTATTGTGCTAGTAAAATAATTCCAAAGTTTAAAATGTCAATAGGTGTCACTTTGAAGGTTTTTTATGCGATTTTTTCGAAATAGAAAACAACTATTGGAGACTTTCGGTCTTAAGTACAAAATATAGATAGAAAATTGTTGCTTTACCGCTTTACGTTGAGAAAATACATTTTTCTAAATCGATTTTAGATTTTAAGCGAGTACAAAATGTTTGACGAAAAATTGAAAAACGAGGTCAAAATGTTCCGGTGTTTGCATTGCATCCACGAGTTAATCTCTAGAAGAGTGTATTCGATATATTATGTACGGGAGTATATTTTTTAAGATGATTAAAAAAATGTTGCGTCATGTGGAGGCGCATTCACAATTTTATAATAATATAGAGGGAATGGGCAATTAATGCATCTCTATCGGTTTCTACTTTTAGGTGGAGATCGGACAAAATAGCCAACAATATCTCGACAAATGTGGTAACCTTTTTTATTTTGTTCTTCCTTTTAAAATGTCGAAATACTTTTTTATATACGGAAAAGGAAAGTATTTTCCATATTTAGATTAACATTTTTTGTGGATAAAATTTAGGTAACATTAATACATTGGGATAGCGGTTTCCACGATTGGCGGTAAAACAATCTTCCACCATGGGTTCCAAGAAAAGTTCTACAAATATATTAAACAAATAAATAATAATATAATATTATATAGAATTTTTAAAATCATGAAAGAGTTTCTTAAATTTTAAAATTTTTTCTTTCTATTTTAAAGAATTCCTAATTGTTTATTAATATCTTTTTTATTAAAATATTATAATTTATTATTTAGAACTTTGATAAAAACCTCTCATTTGAGGAGTTTTTTGAGCATCCACAATTGTGAGCTTTCTAAAAGCTCTTAACCAAAAAGTGAAAGAAAAAAAATAATAAGAAAATGATGTGTCAGAAGTTTGGCTAGTATCGTCTCTCGGAGGCCGAGAGACTGAAGAAACGATTCTGAAGAAAGTTCGACACTTGTCGAGATTCGATTGGTTGATTTTTTTTTTTTTTTTTAAATCTGTTTGTATAAAAAAAATAATAATAAAAAAAAGGATTAAGAGGCGTCTCACCATTGTGGATACCCTAAAGTTGTTTAACTAAATAATACAAATAATTAAAAAATGTTAGATTTAAAATTTAATACTTGTATTTCAAAATTTATTACTGTTATATTGTTTTACTATTTTTAAAAAATATTTTTTAACAATAACTTTATGTAAGATTTGTATATCATATTTAGCAAACGGAAAGCATACTGTTTGACAGAAACTCTGACATTGTTTCTGTTGTAAGAAAGAGGGGCACTTCCGTCATTTTAAACCATCTCCAAATCAGATTTCACAAAATGTGAAAACTCCTTTTCTCTCTCTCTCTCTTGGTGTATAGCTTCCTTCAAGCTGTGGTTTAAACAGAACAGAGAACTGATATCTTACGAGAGCTGATAGAGAGAGAGAAACTGAGCTCACGATCACGAGCTTTTCTTCTTCTTCTTCTTCTTCTTCATAATCGTCTTTGAATTAGGAAAAAAAAAAGAGACAGCGATCAAAGGAACAAAAGGATCTCAAGAAACCCACTTGTTGTTGGTTAGAGATTTCACGGGTCTCAAAATCTCTGAAAAGTCTCTTTCCCACACCCATAACTTGATCATCATCATCATCACCCACTACCCTTTCCCAAATCTCAACGGCCCAAATTCCTCCACGTCACAAGTCGCTCTCGTTTCCTCAGATGTACAGTAGTAATGTCGAGTCTCTGTTAGATATCTCTCCCAGAAACCTCATCTGATCTTCACCTGAGACAAATTGAAGTCGCGGAGAGAGAGAGGAAAGGGCAAAAACATGGATCGGCCTGCAGTGAGTGGGCCAATGGATTTGCCGATTATGCATGACAGCGATAGGTACGAGCTCGTTAAGGATATTGGCTCCGGTAATTTCGGAGTTGCAAGACTCATGAGAGACAAGCAAAGTAACGAGCTTGTTGCTGTCAAATATATCGAGAGAGGTGAGAAGGTCAGTGTTTTTTTTCTCCTTATTTTCTCCTTGAGAGTTTTCCAAATCCAATTTCATTCTATGTTTCATTTCCTCTGGTTTCTTGAATCCAAAAAATTTCATTTTTGTGTTTTTCTATCATTCAGTGAGATATGTTTGTTTGTTTGTTTGATGGCTAAATGTAAATGAAGGAAGCTTTAGTTATGGTTACGAAACGGTTATGATGATCGATGCTAAAATTAGTAAATCTTCAATCATTATTTAGATGTACTTCATTTCTTTGTTCTCTTATGGATTTCTCATAATTCGAATGTGGAACTTTATATTAATGGTATATAAGTTTTCTTTTTCGAATTTTTCTTTTATATACAGATAGATGAAAATGTAAAAAGGGAGATAATTAACCACAGGTCCTTAAGACATCCCAACATCGTAAGATTCAAAGAGGTCTGGTTCTTCAACTCTCTCTTAAGCTCTCTTATTATTAAAAAAATCAAGCGAAAAAGAGAATTTTTTTAACTGCCTTTCCATATTAAATTCCCGTGTTTTGCTTTCAGGTCATATTAACACCAACACATTTGGCCATTGTTATGGAATACGCTTCTGGAGGAGAACTCTTCGAGCGAATCTGCAATGCAGGCCGGTTCAGCGAAGACGAGGTCGCTTTTCTGAGTGAAGAAAAACTCATCTCTTTTTCTTTCTTCTCTTTGATGATTTATCTAAAGATTCAAAATGCAGAGGACTAAAGCGTCGTTAATTACCTTGTAGGCAAGGTTTTTCTTCCAGCAACTCATTTCAGGAGTTAGTTATTGTCATGATATGGTAAAGGAGAAATGCTCTGTGTCAAGTCAATGCTTCATCAAGCTAGCTCTCATGTGACTGACTTTTTTAATGTTGTAGCAAGTATGTCACCGAGATTTAAAGCTCGAGAATACTTTATTAGATGGTAGCCCTGCACCTCGTCTCAAGATATGCGATTTTGGATATTCCAAGGTATCTTTTCCTCATCAAAAATATATCTCTTTCCTGTGTAATGTTTTCTGATTCTTTTGTTACTATCTGTCTTCAACTTCTTAAACTTTGTGTATGCCTTTGTTGTTTTTTTCTAGTCCTCGGTGTTACATTCGCAGCCAAAATCAACTGTTGGGACCCCTGCTTATATTGCTCCCGAGGTTTTACTAAAGAAAGAATATGATGGCAAGGTACTCCATTTTCATAGTTTCCATAAAATATAGTAACTATACACTAATATACAGAGAAACAATCTTGATGAGAAGTCGCAATCTTTATATGTTGTTAAAAAGCATTTCGGTGATGCCCTCGAAGAAAGTTAAGACTGATAACTCTTGAATTGTTGGTTGAATTGGTCAAATGCATCATAATTCTTCAGGTTGCAGATGTTTGGTCCTGTGGGGTAACTCTGTATGTTATGCTTGTTGGAGCATATCCTTTCGAAGATCCCGACGAGCCTAAGAATTTCAGGAAAACAATACATGTGAGCTTTCTTCCTCCATGGTTCAACAGTTGAAAAATGTGCCCTTCCATATATGCTTTCTTTTTCTATCTAAACATTTCTCTTCTGTTCTGAAAATGTTTTCCCAGAGAATCCTGAATGTTCAGTACGCTATTCCGGATTATGTTCACATATCTCCTGAATGTCGCCATTTGATCTCAAGAATATTCGTGGCTGACCCTGCAAAGGTATAACTACTTCAAAGCTTACATTTTGTATGTTTATCATGTGTTCTGTTTAGCTGAATATTGTCCCCCACTTGGCTTGGTTGGCTTCTTGCAGAGGATATCAATTCCTGAAATAAGGAACCATGAGTGGTTTCTGAAGAATCTGCCGGCGGATCTCATGAACGATAACGCCACGAATAGCCAGTTTGACGAATCGGATCAACCTGGTCAGAGCATCGAAGAGATCATGCAGATCATTGCAGAAGCGACTGTTCCTCCTGCAGGCACTCAGAGTCTTAACCATTATCTCACAGGTGAAACAACACAAAGCAAAAAGCTTTTTCAGTTTCTTATTTCTTTATTAGTTCTCAATGTTTTTAAAAAGTTCTCAATGCATAATGGACAAAACAGGAAGCTTGGACATAGACGATGATATGGAGGAAGATCTAGAGAGCGACTTGGATGATCTTGACATCGACAGTAGCGGAGAGATTGTGTACGCAATGTGATGCCATCTCTATGCATGGTTTCTGATACAAAAATGTCAAAAAAAAGTTGAAGAATAAGATGTGTTGTTTGCTATTGAGCATCTGAGATTGCACCAACTTGTCTCGATGGGCACACTTTGAATCTTTGATATGTAAAAGACAAACAAAAATTGATGGGTGTTTCTAAACAAAGATTGAAAAGAGAGAAAATTATTTCCATCATTCAGTATTTTATCTACTCTCATTTTTTCTTTTTCCTTTATGTTTCTTGATTTTTTTTTTTTTTTAAAGGATAATCAGTTGACCGAAAGTGTTTACAATGACCAAAATAAAAACAAAATTGTTGAGATACACAATCACTTGACCACTATGGTTGGTTACTTTCTTAGTTTTAATATTCCTTTGAGTATTGTTACACAACGTGTTTGAGAAAATTGTAGAACTAGTCGTAATTACAAGCTATTAGTTCTACAATTTTTGATATAAATAATATTGATTTTTTAAAAAAGTTTTTAACTTATATTTGAGAGATTCATCTATTATTTTATTATTAAAAATTAGTTTTATTTAATTTAATAATATTATTTATTATTTGCTATTTGTTAGAGCATCCACATCGCATATAGTGTCTCTAATATATTATATAATAAATATTTAGTAAGAGAGAGGAGAGAGGAGAGAAGAGAGAAGAGAGAACAGAGAAGAAAACCAATTAGAAAGTGACACTTAAGGTGTCTTTAAGTAGTTTTAGGTGTCTTTGTGTCTACAGAAGACACCCATTTATACTATTTACAACTTTTAAAATATTTTTTTAAAGCAAAACACCCTTAAAATCTATCCGATGGAGGTGGTCTTAAGGGATTCCCTGAGAGAGTATCAATGATGATGCTCTAATGATTTTAAAAAAGTCAAAAGTAAAATTTAGACAGCCTGCACAAAGTCTTCAGAACTGTTCTTTTCTTGATCGCTGGCGATAAGAGAAAAAGACGTTGACATAGATAATGATGAGAGAAAAAACAGTCGCAACTATCATTAAAGAAGTTGATGCCGCCATGCCACTAGAATTTTCAGCGATAAAATTGTCGCAGCGTCTCGTCCATTTTATGCTCTCCACAATTTTGCATCATAAAGCAACGTATGAAATAATTTCTATAGCTTTGTTATTATTAATTTTAGAAATCTTCTTAAATGTTTTTAAACGATTTGAGAAAACAAATATTTATTAAAAAAAAAGTGGTATTTGTGAGTCCCTTGGTTTATTGTCCCTGGAATATAATTTAATTAATTCGCAATTGAACAAAAACATACATACATGTTTTGGAGAGACAAAGAGAGCGGGGATTATAAACTTGTCCGGTTATTTGAAATGGATAGGGGGGAATGGGATGGTATGCACACATTGCGAGTTGTTTACGCTCAAGACTCGGGAGTGGAGATACATAGGCCATCTTCCTATACCTTGCCAATCTTCAGCCAGCGACCAGCGTTATCTATTGGTTCACTCTGCTTATCTATGGGAAACAGAGCCATCAGAGTATTCAACAAAAGCCAAGCTCGTAGCGTTTGATCTTCACACACACACAGCTTCCTCGTGCTTTCGGTGTTACAATAACACGATTGTTAATTTGGGGTTTCTAGCGTGTTTCCAACTCAGCTTTTGTCTCAGTTATCTTTTTTCCTTTTCTTGTTGCTATTTTATTTTTGAATCAGATTGGCAAATAAGATTGGAATTTATGGATTAAGGATTGTCATTCGTTTTGGTCTATGCATATAGATTACCGAAAAACAACTAGCCCATATATATGTAGATTATATATGCAAAAGGAAATAAATAGATATTCTTCTGTAGTAAAAAGATTAGCGTGTCTCTGTCTACTTACTGTTTCTCAATCTGCAGTAAATAGATGGGCCATAATGAAATGGGACGATTTCCTCTTTTCACCAAACCGCTTAAATGTAGAGCATATAATTCAATACGACGTACGTACGTTAATTCGCGACCCTTTTTCTAAATATTTTTTCGAATAAATAACAAATGAATACTGCTTAATTAGTACCATAACATAACTATCGGGTTGTTCATGGTCTTAATTAGCATACTCCTGCAGGCCTCCTGCTAAATGAGTACTAATCCTACTCATGTTTAAGCAAAACAAGAGAATAAAATACAAGCTGTTACATTATTTTCATTTTAAGTATATATCGAATCATGCATGGACCTATGTGAAACAGTGGCTCACTGTCTCTTGTTATTGTAACATGATCTGAATAATTTGAGCTACAGATGAGATCATGTCTGCCTTGGCAACTGTGTCGTTTATTCTTCTTATCTTTTGTCTTACTTTCAACTATTTTTACCACTTTATTTGACCTATTTACTCTTGATATAGGGCAATAGAAGATACAAACAAATTAGTCTTTATATAACAATTTTTTCGTTCTTTTTTCTTGTTAAGTATATACCAAAGTTATAACTAGAATTAATTTGTAACCGTATGTAAATTCTTAATTTTGTGAGTCACCAACAAAATATGTAACGGAAATTGATCAATGACCTTGAAAAACAACAATAAAACCAGTAGTGGATAATAATCTGAAACGTTAAGAGCATAATCCATGTACTAATTCCATGACATGTTACCTTTTATTTGTGCTTCTAATTTTTTCCAACAATTGACTGCTCTTTCATTTTCTTTCTTGTGACACGTTACCTTATATTTGTGCTTTTAATTCTTTCTTTTTTTGTAAAACTCATCTTTATTTTTTAATTAAAGTTTTAGCGTTTAGAAAGAACAAGAGTTTTTGAGATCATAAGAAAAAAAACCAAGCATTATCATATTCACGTATATATTGGTTAATTATATATAAACACACACGTTTCTGCAATGATAAACAAAATTAATAATCAACCATACTTTTTGCTATATATATAAAAATCAATAGTCCAGATAGTTTATTAAGACTAGCTTGAAAAGGACTCTATTATGAGGATGAAGATGCGACGTGCCGTTTGTCTTGCTGTTGAGTGTGTCCATACGACAACGATTAACGACAAGCTATTGGAGACCTAACTCCCGTTCATGTTAATATACTTCCTTATTTGGGTAAGTTAAAATGGAGTTTAAACCTAACATATCTATCTAATCTAGTTGAATTTCGCTTTTTAGCTTTCAATTAATTTGTCGGATAAGTAAATTTCCCTCAAGTCAGGTTTACGTACTGAATATGTTGGGAGGGGAATTAATATTTTATATAGTTGAGACCAAGATCCATTAGATGTGTGTCAACCACTAATTAGTTGAATATAATATTTTTTTCCACCGCGTTTTTTGTTGGTTATTAAAAGACCAACGCACTTGTTTGAATCATAAAATGAGATAATATCGAATATCTATAACTGTTGTATATGATATGTCATATATACCTAACGGATAAAAATCAGTATTTTAGACTTAAAACTTAAAACATTCTTGAATAATATTGTAAATTCAGAATGAAAATGATTAGGGTGTGATTATCCACAGATGCACACATATCTCGCCTCATTGGAAACTGTCGGTCGTTTGGAGAGAGCGCGTGCCTGGTGTGGGTTAAAAGAAGCTTGTCCTTTGGGAGCGTCCAAAAGCCACACACGTTCCGACTTCCAAGTTAGGTTTATTTTACCAAAATGAAAAATAAAAATGATCAATTTTGTCTTTTTTTCGTAACATCTGTATGTATAACTTAATTGAAGGAATTTTTTTTTTTGGGGATTTATTCTTCTTATTCAACTAACACATTTTCAAAATCTTATGCTATCTTATCTTTTTGTTATTCTTCATGGGTTGACGACCCAAAAAAAAAGTCTCTCTTCATGGGGGCTGGCTATTTGTTATTTTCCAATAGGTTACTAGACTAATTCGTCCGAACATGAGAAGAACAAGAAGAAAATTAATTAATTTTTTTTGTCATCTTAATAATATTAGAAAACAAGCAAGTTCAAAGATATACAACAGAGGAACCAAAAATAAGGAAACAAGAAGGATAACCTAACACCACGGGCAACATTCTGAACTCAAGAACCCCGCCAAATACGGTCCGAAGTCAAAATTGCTCAACAGATGCAACATCAGATTGCCAATTCTCACTCCACAAAACAAACATAGCAAAGAGAAGAGCTCCTCTAAACGAACAACAAGCTTTCAAAACCAGTTTCCACTCCACAAGATTAGATAAAAAGAGCTGCAGTTCTAAAACTTGAAACGCGGAGGAAGGCCACGCTCTTGGTCAATTCGCAGCACCACAAAGAAGTTCGACTCTGACCCATAATTCACTCTTGTTACTCTATGACTTGCATGCTTTCAAAAACCAATACCAAGCTTGAGAAATAGCAATCATCCAGACTGTTAACACCTCCATAAACCCGACGCCTAAGAAGCTAAACACGCCCACTCGAAAAAGCCGAACCCAGAACTCGAAACCAAATCCCAACAAAGCACCTTTCACTACACCGAATCAAGGAGATAACCACAGGAACTACCAACTCAACTCTAAAACTCAACCCTCAACAAAAGAAGAACAGCAAAATATAAAACAAAAGCAGAGACGCAACCGGCAAAGCACAAACGACAGAGAGAAAGAGAGACGATGGGATACCAGAATCAGATAGAAAGAGAGAAGACCGTCAATCTACACCGCCGCAGGACCTCACCAAACCACTGGAGATGTAGCACATAAAGATGAACCACCGCTCAAAACCTCCGGAGAAAACCAGATCTGACTTCAATCACCGACGCCAGAGACCAAAGATGCCAAATACAATTACCGTAAACAACAAAAGCCCTCTCACGGCCGACTAAACTCGCCGGAAGGAACGACATCGAGAGAAAAAAACCGAAGCAACTAGGACGAATTCAAAAGGAAGAATACAGGGTGAGATGCGTTTGAAGGAGACCCTCTCACGGTGCCGACGAGACTCGCCGAACACCAGAGAGGCGACACCGAAAGATCGGGACTGACGCGGCTAGGGCAAACTCTGAAAAAATTTAGTCTAGAAAGGGGGAAATTTGGAGGAAAAACTCCCCCGCACAAAAAAAAAAAAAAAATTGTTGTCAATTTAAAATAAATTGCTTTTCCCAAAAGAAATTTGTTGATATATAGACTATTTGGCGAAGCCAGAAATATCTCATTTCTAGTAGATAGGTGTGGAACACCTGCACCAATCATACAAATCCGATCTGATATCCCAAGTATTATTCACCAGATTCAAATATCAATGGAGAAACTATTGCATTTTCGCACAACAAAAAAGTCTGATCTAAGTTCAACTCTTTGAAGTTAGATGATACGAGTTTTTTTTTTTTTTTGTCTTTTTGTTGGGTCGTCAACTTAATTTATTAATACACAGAAAAGGTTCATACAAGAATTACAACCTGAGGTGCAATGAATAGAATATGTAAGAAAACCCATTAGAAGGTACCACTTACATCCCTGTCAAGAAGAAAGGAATAACCCAACGAACAGATAAACAGGAATCTTCTTATATAATTATAAGACTTTCAACCAATTTATTGGTTTTTAACCAGTCTCAGTCGATTATAATGGGACTTCCCGATATAATCGGTTTCATCGGAGTATTAATTATCTTACCGGACCGATGGACTTGTAGAATGTTTAGAGCATCTCCGATTTTTCATTGCAAAATGTAATAATTATAAAATGTAATTGGATTTCTCTATAAATTATAATTGTATTTTCTATATCAAAAAAAATATTTTTAGTATATTTTTTTTCTATTTTATTATTAATTGTTAATTATACATATTTTTTAAAAAAACTACAAATTGATCTATTTATTTAATTTCTTTCAAAAATTTCATAAATTATGATATTCTTAAAATTTAATTATTATAATATAAATAAAACATATTACATTTTATAAAAATGATATAAAAAAATTAATTTTAATTTAAGTATCCTCATATGAATATTTTTCTATAAATGATTAACGCATTTCTAAATCGAGAAAGAAAATTTGGAACCGAATATTATCTTCATCGGCTACGTCGACTTCTGAAAGTATTAACTTATTAAGTCACCATCATAGTTGTACTAAATTTATTTTATGTTATTTTTAATTTCAGTACTTTTTAATTATTTTAAATTTAGTATTATGTTTTTATGTTTTCTATTAAATATTGTTATTTGTATTTTAATTTTATATATTAGAGTGTTTTAATATTTATAATCGTAAAAAAATCGTCATCAAAGTAATTATTTATAACTCTAAAAATAAAAGTATCTAAAATTTAAAAGAGTACTTTATAAATAAAAAAGTTTAATTACAAAATGGAATTGAAAATGAAATGGTTATATATTTGAAATAAAAAAATGGTATTATATCATTTTGTAATCAAAAATAAGATTGGGTTACAGCAGATTTTATTGAAAAATAAGAATTTAGCACCAAATTTGGTATAAAATTGGAGTCTTGCAGATGATCTTAGCGAGTAAAATAATTTCTATTAAAATCATTTCGAGAAAAATAACCTTTGTAATCCATTTGGTTGCTCAGGGGCAGTTATCAAGACAACTTTAGAAAAATAATAATATTTTCTTTTCATTTTCACGGTAAACGCTTTTCATTTCATTTCCTATATTTGAAGTATCTATCAAAAGAAACAAAATAAAAAAAACAATTATTTAGAAAGGCATTTGGAGTGGGGATGCATCTAAAGTTTGTTGATATAAATACAGAGAAAACGAAGTGAGAGAGTTAAAAGAAAATAAATATCTTAAAAAAAAAAAAACAGAAAATCATGGTGATAAAAAGGATAGAGCTGTGTATAGAGCTTATGAAGATAGGTGTAGAGTTCGTCGTAGTGGTGGCTGAAGCCGTCCAGGTTGCATGGCGGCAACACCTCAACCACCGTACTCCTATGCCTCCTCCACATCTCCTCCGCAATGGCATCTCCCCTTCTTACCCTTCTCCATTCCTCTTTGGTTTTCTCCCTTGAAATTTTCTTTTTTTTCTTCTTCTTTTTATGAAATTATTTTGCTTCTTTCTCTTCTTCTTTTTTTTTTGTTATAGATTTTTAGATGTAGTTTTTTTTGTCGATTTCTTGTAACTCTGTAAGTTAATTTACTTTATTTTTTTTCAATTAGATTTGCAGTTTTCTGTCGAGTTTTTTTCTTCCTGATCCCCATTTTTTGGGATTATCTCTAGCAAGCAATTTGCAGAATAAATATAACAATCAAGTACGCAAATGGGTTGAAGAAGAGTTTAACTAGACCCCAAAAAATACTCGTTGAAGAAGAAGACGTGCAGCGGAAACAATTTTCCCCCTAATGTGTTCAATTAAATTGTTAAATCTTCCATGTTTCTTCTTTTTTTGTTATTTTTGCTAAAGATGTTCCATGTTTCTTCTTTATTTTTTTTGTTATTTTTGCTAAAGATGTTCCATGTTTCTTCATAATGATATATTTAAGTAGTTCACGGCAAGTTATCAAATTAATTATTATTATTATTGTTTGTTTTTTGTTTTTTGTTTTTTTTTAAATAAGTCAAATTAGTTATTATATCAAAATCTTTATTAGTCTTGGGAGATGCCTTGGGGATTCTGGGTTTGAAGTTTGAACCTGGACTCTTTCATATCATTGAGAAAAAAATATAAAAATAATAATTAAAGGGTATTTCTCAAAAAATTATATCCGTCGAAGCTTCACAATAAAAATATGCTTTCTTATCTTTTTTCACATATACTTCGTACATCATCATAAAAAAAAAATGTTTGTCGACCTTCCATTATCATAATATATATATATATATATATCCCTTTCACCGTGAGAAAATATGAATGTTTTTTATTACATACAAGTCCAGAGGTTCATATAATGTCACGGAAATAAATTATAGGTTCATTAAGCCCGTGGCCTGTGGGTTCATTCATCTTTTTCACCGTCCAATTTTGAACCCGTGATGTTAAAATTAAGTTTTAAAAGAAATTCCTATTACATCACTAGAATTACATATATACACTATAAAAACTTCATAATTCATAATTGTGTAGCACACAACAAATTTGATATCGAATCCAATAAAAATTCGAACTGTGTTTGAAACAATCCTCCAAATAATAATAGATGGAATTTGTAGTGTTACCATTAGTTTCGGTTTAAAAAAAATAGCATTTAACTTTTTTTCTTTTTTTCTTTTCAAAACAATGATGCAGAGGCGAAGCCATCCATATCTGCAATTCCACGAGGAGCAGGGTGATTGAGGCAATAAATTAATGATAGTGAACATGGATGACAAATGGTGCAAGATACAGTTTGACGATATAAAAGACAAAAAGCGTTATCCATATGGCCCCTTTACAGTTTACACCTTTTCAATTATGACAACTTAACAACTAACTAGTACTACTATTATACAGATATATAATATTATTTCACTAAATTAAACGATTTTTACATGGAGTCATGAATTCGATCTTGCTAGCAAATTTTAGATGCTTGAATAATTTACCAAATATAAAGCATTAATTATTTGGAAGACGAGAGTGAAAACAACTCTTTTTGCTTAGAAGTATAATAAATCTTTACCGACCATAAGAAGTTGTAATTGTACAAATTTATACGACCTCTTCTGGTAAGAAGTTGGTTTCCCATATATCATAATACATTACCCTGCAATTTTCTTCTTTTTTCTTCTTCTTCTTGCTCGATTTTTTGTTCTTTGTTCTTAACTTTTAGTCCAAAACGATACAATTGCTTTTTAGTCGTTTATCCTCTCTTCGATCCATATTAGTAGCCCGGGAACATTGGAGGTGGTGGCGATGCGTATTGGTGGCCGATAAAGGGTGGTATAATGAATTCGTCACTTGGACTTGGTGCTTGTGCCGGCGGCGTCTGTTTCTTTTCCACCGGAGCTGGCGGTGGTGATTGGCGTGGTGGGGAGTTGATCTTGGGCGGTCTTGGCGGAGGAGGGTAGACTACTGATGGAGATTCCGACGGCGGTGGAGAAAAGACCATCGGCGATGGTGACGGTTGCACTGGTGTTTGTGGTGGTGAACTGGGCTTTGGCGGATGAGCTGGAGGAGAAAACACCGGTGGTGGTGGCGAGTGGACCGGTGGCGGTGGTGAGTGAACTGGTGGCGGCGGTGAGTGAACAGGTGTCGGTGGTGGAGGTGAGTGTACTGGTGGTGGTGGTGAATGAACAGGTGTTGGTGGTGGTGAATGAACAGGTGTTGGTGGTGGTGGCGAGTGGACAGGTGGCGGCGGTGAATGAACTGGTGGCGGCGGAGAATGTACAGGTGGTGGCGGTGGTGGAGAGTAGGTTGGCGGTGGTGGAGAGTAGATTGGCGGTGGTGGTGAAAAGACGGGCGGTGGTGGTGGTGGAGAATGGACAGGCGGTGGTGGAGAATGGACTGGCGGTGGCGGAGAGTGAACCGGCGGTGGTGGAGAGTGGACTGGTGGTGGTGGAGAGTGAACCGGCGGTGGTGGAGAGTGGACTGGTGGTGGTGGTGAAGGAAGAGGAGGAGAAAGAAGTGGCGGAGAGATCACGGGAGCTGGTGGAGAAGAAGAAACCACCGGAGGTTGGGATTGATGAGGTGGAGGAGGACTGCGACGGTTCTTCACCGGAGACTGATCATAAGGATCATCCGGTTGCGGTGACTCTTTCGGTGGCTGTGGTTTGTGAACAGGCAAAGATGGAACCGGAGATGGTTTGTGAACCGGAGATGGTCTCGATGGAGAACCGTCACCACCCGCGCATTTGTCTTTGGTGCAATCAACCGGGCGGTTGATCACGACAGCACATTCCTTGGCAGACCGTTGCTCAGGTCGATTAGGCAAGCAATTACGAAAATCGTCCAATGCAATCTCCTTGCGAGCACCACCAGGTACACACGGACCACCTTGTCCATTGAAGTAGTTGTAGGAATAAGTGAAGTTCACCAAATTAGGCAAACTGCAAATGTTATCCGCTACTAATCCGGTGAGTTTATTCCCTGAGATATCAAATTCCTCCACAGCCGTTAACCCGACAAAGCTAGTCGGTAGACGACCCACGAACGAGTTCTTGCTCGCATCAAAAACCGTTACATTCGATAACTTTCCGATTTCAGACGGGAAACAACCTCCCAAACCGTTGTCCATAAATACAATCTCGTTAAGATTCTTCATGTTTCCGATACTCTTAGGGATACATCCGGTGAATTTATTGTTAGCTAAAGTCACAACCGAGGCCGGTGACTCCCCAAGAGAGTCAGGAATCACCGAGGTGAATCTATTGTTGTTCAAGAAAATAGCGTCGAGTTCTTTCTTGAAAAGCTCAGGAGGGACTTTACCTTCGAAATCGTTGAACCTAAGGTCGAAATATTTAACATCAGGCCAAGAGAGGACGACGTAAGGAAAAGGTCCAACGAAACGGTTATTGCTAACATCAAATTCGTGCATCAGCTTCAGTTTCTCAAAGCTTTTAGGAATGATCCCACAAAACCGGTTCGAATTCAAATGGAACATAGCATCTTCCGTCATCAAACCAAGCTCAGCAGGCAAATGCCCTGCGATATCCGCTCCATTGAGGTCAACACCGGCTACAACCGTGACCTCTGAGTCATCAAGAGCCGGTGCACAGACCACGCCGGTGTAGCCGCACACGTGCGGGCCATGCCAGTTTCCTGTGGTGTTAAACGGATCCGAAAATATCGCTTTTTTCCAAGCTTGAAGAGCTATGTAAGCTCTTTTAAGCCTGGTGTTTGCAAATGTAGCCTTGAGATCAACCTCGTATTCAATATCATTAGGAAGCTCGCCGTTTTCTGGTAATGTCAAGAGTTGTCTCTGCACGATGAAGGCAACCTCTGTATCGGTTAGGGCAAATGAGGCAAAGGAAGAGGATAAGAAGAAGAAGAAGAAGAGGAAGAAGCAGCAGCCAAAGGACGGAGGTTTAGCCATGGCTAAAACAAAAACCTTGGAAAAGGCCCAAGGCTGCTTATAGAAGGGCATGAGAAGGTTCAAGGAGGACACAAAGGTGTATTATTATTAATAAGCCAACGGTTTTCGTTTTGCGATCACCAACGGTTTTCCTTATCATTCTTTGTCTATATTTAGGGGAAATCTTTTGTTTTTAAGGATTTTGCTTCAGATCCGGAGGATATATTATCAAGAATAGAAATTGTTGGTAAAGAAAGGAAAACAAGTAAAAGAGCAAAGCAGAATCTCCAAAATGTGTTTTTTTTTATCAAAACCGGTCACTATTATAGGACACAGCCTTGACAACGAGTGGTTGCCGGTTTCATTAGCGAACATCACACAACGACACAAACCTTATTAGTCTCTCACTACTTGACTGACGTGTGCTGCAAGATACGTCCCCAAGAAATTACAATTTGTTATGCGCTATAAGCCTATAACGCTGTGTTAACTCTGTAGATCCAAGCAATCAAGAAACCAACAATGGCAAATCCATTGTTTCTTCGCAAGATCCTCAACAGATGCTCCCTCAAGCTTTCCCATAAACAATCTCTTCTCTATCTCTCAGTAAAAGCTGGCCCATTTTATTGAAGGTAAATTCTAATTATCATCTTTTTTTTTCATTTTCCTATATTAACAAGTTCATCAATCAGCCACATCATCCTTCTCGTCCGTCGATTCCCTCTAGATCATAGACACCATAAGTCCTGACTAAAGGTTAAAACAGGTTTTTCACACTTGAATATACAGTCACTGTTTGCATAAAACGCCAATTCATGGAGAGCCACACACACTACTCCTACCCGCCTCACTCGGCAAATTGACAACCGGTACGCAACCGAATCATAATCAACACCATCAGAATTTCAGACCGAAGCTATGATGAAGCTCTTGTTACTTGGTTCTCAGCTCCAAGTTGAAGAAGAGCGAATTCGAAATCTCTTCAATATTTTGTTGATTATCATCTACTTACTCTTTTAAAACAGTGAAGCACTGTTTTTTTCTTTTTGGAATATAATTCAACATTCATTTCAACAAAACAAAAAACGCCACTTCAATAAGAATCGTATTCACCGTAGAAAATCGTTACCTTTTACAAGACATTAGTTGTGTACATGTTTCTAGTGTGAATTTATTATATATTCCTAAAACAGTATAAGCAAGAAAAAAAAAACCAAGTACAATTAAAAGAATTTATAAAAAATACATAACAAAATACTGTCCCATAGAAAATGATGACAAAAAGAATGTAAATGAGAAAAAAAAAATGAATTAAAGATTGGAGAGCTAAGGAAGAAATACCGATCATACTTGATACAACTACATCAAATACTTTTTTTTTCCTAGTTAACATAAGACAAAAAATTTAACAAAACAAAAACAAATCCTAATTTCATCCCATTCGATTCCCCTTTATAAGGCTCTCTTTAGCCTCACTCTCATTCTATACAACAAATAAAACCCTCCACATTCTCCACCCACACACTTCCTATTTTATCTCTATTCATAGTAACTCATCTACACTTTCTATTGCTTTTATATCGTTTCACGTTCTGGGCTTCGCCATCCTTACGGCACAACCTGAGAGTATGCAGCAGCCTCTTTAGCAAAAAACACAAGTGAAGTTGTTTAGTACGTGTTCTTTTTCTATATTTACCTGATCATTCAATGAACTATCATCATAATTCGCTTCTCTTTTGCGTTTTCTGCACACCTCTGAATTACGTCCCTTATCTTCTTCTTCTCCTTCTCTGAAATTCTGTCCTGACGCCTCTGGAGATACAAGAACAAAAAAAATGGAGGCTTATGAGTTTAGAGTTTCGACTTTAGACTGAAATTAGTTTTTATCATCAGGCAGATGAGCACACAAGTTCTAAACAAAACACATGCATGTGTGGATCGGTGGGTGCATAGATATTATACATGTCCTTTGCAGCAACAATCATTTTCTCGATCTTAGTCTCAAGTCATATTAACTCTATGTTTCTGCAGAAAAGGCTTCTAAAAGCCAATGCAGAGATAACTTAAGTATTGATACAACAGTAACAGCCTAGTTCTTAGATCGGAATTCACAATGTGAACAAAGTCTAATCGGGTACAAAGACCAGAAGAAAAAAATTTAAGACAAAATGGGACGATGCCAAACATACAACTTCCAAGAGGAGTTCGATTAAGCTAGGCTAAGCAAATGTTACCTGCAGTGCTTTGAGCTGGATACTCATGCCCCAAAGAGTTTTCGAATTCCTCCTTGCACAATACGTTTCCTTGGACAGCAGTTCCCATGGTGCACTTCCCATTGGGATTTTCAGGATTTCGTCTCGATGATTTTTTCTGAGAATGAAACTCTGATGACGTCTCTAGAAGAGCTCGTTTCTTCCCAAAGTTAACCTTCTGCAGGCATCCATTTTGTAGTACGGTAAACTGCAAAATGAGGATGTCGTAAGTTTCACTAGAGGATTACAAAACAAATGGGGCAATAGAAGAAACAGTAAGAAAGTCCAAACCTGATCAGTCGGTTTAGGCTGCACATCACGAGTTCTAGACAGTCTCTGCGTCTCTCCTCCAAGCAAGGAATACAACTGCCTAACAAACGAGTTCTCTAAATAATCAAGATACGAGTTGTGTTTCTCATTCGTCCACCCAGCACATTCATCCTACAGAAATAGTTTTCCAAGAAACGATTTTTATGAGAATCATCCCGCAGGGGGAACGCAACAACAAAAAAACTTGTCAAGAAGTTAAACCATTACAACACACTGAACAGTCAGGTTCTCAATACAGATCCAAAAGCCAAAACGATTCGCAAGCACTAGTCACCGACTCAGAAGAACATACAAAATTAGTTTAAAGCTACGACTTTTCGATTTAGCCAGGGGAATGGTTTTGATTGATGCTGACTTAATGCATATCAATGATTGCTTATATAGATCTTAACATCAGAGCATCACATTGCCTCAGCGTCCAAGACTTGTTGAACAATCGAAATCAAGGAGAAACAAACCCAAGCAATCGCATTTTAGCAAAACAACAATAAATTGAACGACTAATTTTGTTGAAGACGACAATTTTGCAACATCTGTTTTCGCTTTTCGAGAATCAGATGCGATAACATACAAAATGAAAAACAATTTTTTTTTTCCGAATTAATGAGTATGACGACCTGATCGTAGCATCAGATCTGAAGTTTCCTCCCATATACAAAACCGCTAAAATAAATTAGTTTCCAAATCGATATGAACAACCAAATAACCGGAAATATATTTTCCTCGTCATTACGGGAGAATAAGCTTATATCACAAGTTAAAATCCAGAGAGAAAAATATTCCTCATCTGAAAAGTTATCAAAGAATACAAATCAATCAAGTTAAGGTCCGATTCGAACAATCAAACGAGAACCGGAAAATCTCTCTCTCTCTCTCTCTCTCTCTAACGACTCAAACGAGAACCGGAAACAAAAACAAAAACGAGAAGAAGAACGGAAGATTTCTGTTACCAGTTTCGAATCCGCATCACCACGCGAGCTTTCAACCGTAAGACCGGACTCGAGCGAGTTCGATAGAGTCGAGTCGCTCTGAGATTCAGCCGACGCCTCCGCATCGCGATCCATCCCGAGAGAAACAATATTCACTCTGTAATCATTCTCCATCGGTGCTCTCCGATGCAAAAAAACCAAAAACAAAAATATCTGCGTCTCTTGGGGAAATTTTTGTGTGCTCGTCTTCAGAAAAGCAAAAGAGAAGACCTTAAGAGAGAGGGGAATGAGGAGGTGGGAAGGAGAAGCCGAGAAGGGATGGATTGGAGGAGAGAACCGAAAAACAAAAATAAAGAGGAAGAGGAAAGGTCCACATGGCGTCGCTTTTACACGTGTCAGAGCAATGCCACGTCATCAGAAACGATAATATCTCGGGGAAATATCAGCCAGATATTTTTGGAGCCGAAGGAGGTTCGTCTTTCGGATATTTTTTTTGTTAGGCTTTTTTTTTGTCAACTTCAGATCATTGATGTTCTCGTCCCAATTAAATGTACGTCAGAATTTCAATTTTCATTTTTAAATTTCGGGATTTTTTTATTTTATCTTTTAGAATTTTTTAAATTAAATTAGATCTGATGGGATAAACTTCAGAATTAAATAACAATCTCATGGCCTAATATTTGTTATGCACCACCACAAAAGTATCGAGAGAAAAAAAATGAAGGCATCTACGTGTTTTTCTCTGAGTCTTCTAATGGTTTGGAGTTTGGCTTCAAGACAAGCAGTGATCTCGTTCGTCAGTTCTTCTTTTGTGAGAAGGTGATCGATTTTATGTCTGTAGATGACTGAAGCTGGTTTGCGAATGTCCGCGTGTAAGAGTTGGTGTTCTTCTTTGGCGTTTTTTCTCTTGTCGTTTAAGGTTTTTGTCTTGTGTCCTTGTCTTCTCTTTATTTCGTCTTTTTGGTTTGCTGGTTTTGGAGTGGTTCTTATCTTTGTTCTCTTTTCGATCATGCGTTCGTTTCTGCCGGTATTGTTCCTTTGAGGTCGGGTGTGGAAAAGCTTCGGTTTTGTTTCTCCTCGAACCTCTTTTTTTTTTATTCTTCTGCAGCATCTCATGGTTTCTTTGAAAAGTTCGTGGGTGAATTTTTGGTTCAGTATTTGATTGTACTATCTTTGTATCTTTAGCGGTTTTAGTATTTCTATGATCTTTCGTTTCTTTTGCATAGGGTTTTGTTTCCGGAGAAATTATGTTTTCCGCCGGTTTAATTTCCGAAAATATTTCTTTGTTCCACCAGCTTTATTTTCCCTCTTTTGTGCTTTCGAATCTTTGTAAACGGTTTGAACTTTCAAGTTCAATATAATTATAGACGGAAAAAAAAAATGAAGATGTTAATGTTTGATCTTACATGTTGGGAAAATTATCTTTGTGTGGGTTAATTTCTCCGCCACGAAACGAAAAGTAATTTGTTTTTTTTTACCTCGTACTTTTCAAGTGAATAGTTTCGTTCATGTCATTAAAAAACTTAGGATTCAAGTGAATAATTTCGTTCGGTCTTGCGTTTAGCTTCTCTGTTTGTTAATAACTTCAAGCAAATAAATAACTTACTTTCTAGTTGAAAAAAATTAAAATAATAATAACTTACATAAAGTTAAAATTTTAATTTAATTAATAACTTACAAGTTAACTGCTTTTATCTTTTCATTTACACACGAGAAATATGGATCAAATCATATTAACTGGCTTGAGCATGATTTGATTTCGAGCTGGTTTAGTAGCTCTGATTATGTTTTCACCTATTAAACAGCTATGCTTTCACTAAACCGTATAGACAAAGGATATTTTGCGCGATATGAGATACTTGCTGACGTGGGCAGTGGTTGCGTCAAAATATCTGCCACTTCTATCCTTACCAACAAAAATATCTGCCCTTTTATTTTACAAGCAAAAGAAATATCTCGCCAAAATAATAAATAATTCGATGGTTGGTTCGTATGAAATTTTTAATAAAAATAAGTTAATTATAATTTTTAATAATAAAGTTTATCATTTATAATAACTAGAAAATTGACATACACAATCAAATAATATATAAACACAAATTAATTTTATATAAATTAATAAAGTTTAAAAAGATTGTTGGTTTTTAAACTTATATATATGTAATAATAAATATGTGTAAGATAATATTTTTAATATTTTGATTATTATATTAGAAATCAAGAGTTTGTTTATATGTATTAATATAAAACTATGTGATTGGTTCGCACGTATGTACAAACATGAGATTTTTAATAAAAAATAGATAATTATAATATCTAATAATAAAATATATAATTTATAATAAATATGTGATTGAATAATATAATTGTAAAATTTTTTAATTTGTGAAAGAATATATTAATATGTTGAATAAATTAGATATATCGAAAAATATAAAAGACATATAAAAGACATATAACGCAAATACTTCAAAGGAAAAATCTTGAAATCAAATAAAATGATTCTTTTTTTTTCTTAGTCTTCTTTAATTTCTACTTTTTATTTATGTTTTTCATTTTATTATAGTTTTTTTTCCATCTCATCTTTTTCGTCTTATTTATGGTTTCAAATTCTCACTGTATAACAGGAATCAATTCACATGATATAAACTTTTGTTTTTGTTTGAAAATGGGAAAAGATAGAATGTTAACAGAAGTTTCAAAAAAAATTATTCCATCCCGTCATTTTTTTTTCTATTGCTGATCACGAATTCTCGATTTATATCGAGAAAACATTCACATAAGATATAATTTTTTGTTATTATTTGAAAATGAGACAAGATGTGATGATAACAAAATATGAAAATTCAATTTGAGACAAATTATATACTTAGTAATATTATTAGGGGTGTCAAAATGGATAAAAATTAATGGAATAACTCAATGAACTAAAATTATTAGTTCTAATGAATAAATGAGTTAATAAGTCAAATGAATTGATTTCAAATTATTTGAATTATAATAGATTGATAGGTCCGAATGGGTTAACCGTGAACCCATTGAATTAAAAAATATATATATTTTAAATAATATGATTTCAAAATTTTCTTTTATACAGTATTAATTTTAAAGACATTAATGCAATGTTGAATTTTGACTTCACAATTCTTTTTTTTTTTGTCGATGACTCGAGAATTCATAGATGTTCTTATGTATTATTTGTTGTGAGTTTTATATTTTTATTTGAATTTAATACATGTTCAATTTGACAACACGCCAACATGACAGTTGAAACAAATTCTCAAACCTCTCGGCTTTGAGATATGGTTTTCAGTATTTCCTTTGTTTTTAGGTTTAACGTTATTAAGTAGTTTTTCCTTTTTCGAATTACTTTAGGTTTCCTTTTTTCTCTTCCTAGACACATTGTCGGCTAAGCTATCTCTATTTAAAGCCATGCTTTAGGCTTCATTGTAGTTCAGCTTTTGACAAATAATATAACGAGAGTTAATCTGATCTCTTCTTCCTTGTGTGGATTCTTCTACAAGAAGCAGGTCTTAATCGGGTTGCATAAATGCCTTTAGTTGAGCTGAAATTAATCCCCTTGAACGAATTCTAGGAAGCAGGTCCCCCATATTTCTAACGAACTCTCGTTTGACCTGATTCCGTATATATCCCTTACGCTGCGCCACTTTAACATATATATGCCCAGACAATATCGGAGACTGCTGTTTCGTTTTCGTAGGTAAGCACTAGATTAAATTCTCCTTATATACGTTTTTGCCAGCAACAATTCCCGTTGGTATTGTTACCAATATCTTGATGAAATATATTTTTAATTCAAAAATCAAATCTAGGAGCCGTTAATTCAGTGATTATATACTTGGATAGCTATGTTAAGGCATGTCACATTTCTGTAACCTTTTTTGCAAATCAGATTAAAAGAGTAAAAAAGAAGAGCAAAATGGCTCCGACGATCGAAAAAATCAATTTCCAGGACTACTCTGTCGATTTCTTCGGAGAAGGCTTGGACGTCACGGTCACTGAAGCTCCCTTTATGATCCGCCGATGGATCCACAACGTACGCTACGTAAGCCGCCGTTACTCGTCACACCCTCTCGTCGTTGGAGTCGGCGTCCAGTGGACACCGGCTGGTTCGGATCCCCCGCCGGACGTTCTCCAAATATGCGTCCGTGACCGTTGTCTCATCATCCAGTTGAACTACTGTAAACGCATCCCCAACGTCCTTCGAAGATTCTTTGCCGATCGCAGCGTCACTTTCGTCGGCGTCTGGAACAGCCAAGACAAGAAAAAGCTCGCCATGTGCCGCCATCGGTTGGAGATCTGGAGACTTGTTGACATTAGGCACTCTCTGGATAAGAGTCTCCGGAGATGTTCGTTTGAGAAGATTGTGGAGGAGTGTCTTGGGTATGAAGGAGTGACGAAAGATAAGGAGATAAGTATGAGTGATTGGGATGCTTCTTTCCTTTCTCATGATCAGATACTTCAAGCGGCCGTAGATTCGTGTGTTTCCTTCAAACTCGGTGTTGATGGACGTCTCTGGCAATTGCGCCCTTGAATTTTTATCTTATTATTATTAGGCTGGTGAAAGAGTTGTGATGACGTCTTCTATTTCGTTTTCGGAAACCTTTTTTTTTTTTTTTTTTTAGTTCCCACAAATTCTAATTCTAAAACCTTAGTCAATAATTTTCGTGTTATGCTACAACTGTTATGTTTATAGTTGTTTTTGACTAGAATGCATGCGTGCGTTGTTAACCGAAAGCAAATATGCGTTAAATTGACCGCTTATTCTATGTTAACGTTCCTATCCAAAAACATGCATGAGTAGCATGCTCCAAAAATTCCATCTCAAACAAATTATATACTTACGTTTTTGGAATTTTTTATTTTGGGATCTACACATTCTTTTACTAGTAAAATAAAACATGAAATCATAGTAACATATGCTACCACTTTGTGAACTTCACGAAAGAGGAAACCAACTGTCCACATATACAACTGGTTACAGTTACAGCATTTTATTAAAATGACATCAAAACCGAATCAGACTAGCAACAAAATGTTCATTAGCAACATAACTGAGATGGTTGCGATGGGTATATATATATCCTAAACCCCTCATGATGGTTACTCAATTTCACCATTACACATGTCCCCAAGGGTTTGATTCATATCCCTAAGAGTTTGATAGCAAATTAAAGATAAAACATTTTTTTTTTGTTTTTTTTGTTTAAGTAACACTTTCTTTCGACCAATATACCCAAATACAAGCAAACAAAGAACAATTACTGAAAATCACATTGAATGATAAATGAAAATATATTTTTGGTTAACCATTAGATTCTACATTGAATATCTACAGCTATTTTACAAAACTGTCATTCCTCTGTACAATCACATCAGAACAAACAAACAATAATTTCTCAAGAGAGATAATTCAGAAACGAATAATGGAAAGATGTTCTTTAATCATCAATTTGGTTCGCCGGAGAATTGTCGCACCGAACAAGCAACCACCTGAGCCCATTGCTTTAGCCTCAGCTTCATCGTCTCCGGATCATCACCTTATTTTTTTTATCAATTCCCCACCGTCAGATCAAAAATCATATAATTCTAAGAGAGAAAAGGAGTTTCAGAAATTCGAATTTCACATACCTTGATCGACGATCGACGTGCTCGAATTGCTTGCTTCGCCATCCGATGCGATCGACGACAGAGACGAAGTCCGGGACAATCTGCTGCTATACTGTTTGTTGACGGCGCAGTATAGCCCAAGAGCTGGGAGAGTTTCCGAGAGCCTCGGATCCAAATCCGGCGAATCAGGCTCGAATCCGAACCCCAGCTCGATGCATCCCTTGAGCTCTTCCAGATCCTCGTCCGTGACGCTCTTGCTCCGACCGAGTCGCCCCGGTGGCTGTTTACCCTTCCTCCGAAGCCAAGCCTCTTCGCGATCGGCGTCCGGCGACCACGAGTGCTGCTTTATCAGCGGTCTAGGCGGCGGTTGCGACGGCGCTGCGTTGCGTTTTGACATTAGAAGCGGCTAGGTTTTTTTTGGGTTTGGGGCTAATCCCTCCTCTCTCGGTGCTTTAATTCCATACGCAAACCGCGTGCGGAGCACTTCTTAAATATGTACAAATGTTATTAAATTATAAAATTAAAAATCTGCCCCTAACTTTATACTTTATTTATTTTTTTTCTCTAATTTTATTGTTTTAACTGAAATTGATGTCATGTACTTAAGGAGAAAGATGCTGAATCTATTTGCAAGATAAATTACCATAAATGGGTAGTTGCTATTATTAAATGTGAATTGTTTACCTTTCTACCTGCGAAGCAGCCAGCAACACATTCACTTATATCGTCGTGAATCGTGATAAACCTTCTAAATCGAATCCTATTTGTCATCTTAGTATATTGGCATGAAAAGAGAATAGTCAAGGACCAAATCGGAAACTTCAAACATAGTATAATCCAATAGTGGCATCGCTGACGGCAGCAGAAGTAGGAATGTTAATTTAACAGAGAAAAGCGACTCTGACAAAAAAAAGTAGCCAATTGGGTCAACCGGATCCGGTCCACAGCTGGTAACATTTAAGTCTCTAACAAACATAATAATAATAATAATGTCTTCTAATTCTCACTCAATAATTATTGAGATTTGCTGTTCATATCGTATTATAAACACCATAGAAACTAATAATTGGAGTTGTCATTTTCATTTCTACTACAAAATAAAGTTGTCTCTTATTTTAAGAAGAAAATAGTGTGCATTAATAATAAAATCATTTGAAAGACCAGCTTTGATGTGAGTTAATGGTAATTATTATCTGAGCAATTAAATACTCTCTTTGTTCTTAAAAAAAAGAATTTTAAGATTTTATTTTTATTTCACAAAATAGTTGTTTTATGTTTTCTATGCATTTTTTTAGTCAATGATAAAAAATTGTAAACTTTAAGAGAATTAATTGAATTTCTTAAATTACTATTGGTTTAAATATATAGAAAATAATTAATTACAAAAAACAGTATATTTATAGTTAAGTTTTAATATATTTTTTTAATATGTGTAAAAATTTTAAAACAAGAAACAGAAGATTAGTAAATTACTTGATTAGATCATCTTAACAAAAGTGGCTCAGAAAAGATGGGAAAAAGTTCCTCGTTTTCTGTAAAATAATAATAGTATAACCAAACATTCAAGATTGAAAGTTTGAAACGGTTCACACGTATCGCCGTGTCCTGTCCTTTGCAAGTTACTTTCTGCTAAAGTAATCATAAGCTGTCCACATGACTAAGACAGGCTGTGCCACGGAGGAAATAAAGAAGCTTTCTTTGTTGAGACTTACACTTCGTAAGCAAAGTTGGGATCTTTTTCCCACCCAAAGTCCTAAACCAGATAAACCGCTTGAATTTCTGAGTTCAGAATTGATTGGAACCGGTTTGATTGAAAATTGTCTCATCGGTTTGATATCACCCGTAAGTAATGACCACAAGAGCAGCAGACTCCATCCTTGAAATAATGAAACCGGTTTGAATCCCTCACCATGATCTTTCTCCTACTTCATTAAACACTGCTCTTGCTGAAATCTACAAGTCCTAGCTTTCAATGGTGGTTGACTCGTTCTGACATTATCTTCTCCTAGTCCGCACAGGTCGACACTTCGAAGCCCGCTTTGTTGATACGAATGGGCCGGACAAGCATCTGGTTGGCAGTATTGGGCCTCACGCTGGTTTAATATTCAGACATGCCATTTCACAAAATTTTCTCCTTTTTCTTTAGCTGAAGTTTACATCAACTGTTCTTTAGCTGAAGTGTACATCAACTGTTACAGTAGAGAATATATAAGAGTAAACACATATAGCTAGTATCCGATATACACTTGAAGGGTTTTTATTTTATTTTTAATCCAAAGTATTTTTTATTTTTATTACATCCAAAGTATCTTTTATGGAGCATCTAATCTGACATAATTTGCTCAAGCAGGGCTAATAGTTGACTACGTTAATCTTCTTCCATTTAAAGACCATCGAAGATCCTTGGTCCACATGATTGGAATCCTCTTCCATTTAAAGACCATCGAAGATCTTTGGTCCACATGATTGGATTGCGTGTAAGAGTGCAGAACCTTCGAGCTCACATTATTCGGGCCATTGATTCACTTCACATGCATTTAGTAGGAAAACAAACTTTCTTTTGAGGAATAATAGTTTATTAGACTCACAATCTTACTAGCTTTCTCCCAACCATAATTTATTTTTCTAATACATGGATCTCCAATCAATAGACCTCTCTCTATATAAGAGTTCAACTACTCTTTAGCAACTTTAAGTTTTAGACACAATTTTTTAAAAAGAAATCATGTCGTCATGACATAGATTCTTCTTCTTTATCGTGGTTTGGGTTTTTAATCTACTTTTACTGTTAAATTAATTGATTTAGTTATTTATCTCACCGTCGTGAATTAAGAACAACTTCATTCTATTAAGACTTGCTTTTTATAGTTTTTTTTTAATTCTTAATTAAAAAGTATATTGTATTGTTGGCTTTTTGCCCTCTCTGAGATTTTTAAAAATCTGAGCATAATGTAATGTAGGGCAACTATATCTCCTTGAAATTTAAGACTCAGAAATGAAAGGTGTAAGGAAACTCTTGGCAATTGAGAACCAAAGATGATTTTTCTTTACATACAGTATTAGCTTTTTTCTAGATTTACTGGTTTTGTAAAAGAAGGGTTATAAAATTTGTGTTGTGTCTACACGACCTTTAAGAAGTAACCTCGATTAATTAAATCTAATTCAGGAAAGAACATGTCTCCAAGGACTGGAGGCGAGTCCATGTGAATTCTTTTATTTAAGCTCACGATTTCAATTTTAAAATGTATCGTAGAGTATACTTTCCTAATCCAGTAGATTCTTTAAAAGAAATATTACAATATGATTGAAAATAGAAATAAAAAGATGGGAGACACGAAGGGTCACTTACGCACTTGTATTGTACCGACTACCGATTCAAAGATAAAAGAGTCCATAATGAGGAAGAAACATACATTTAAAAAGTTAAAAATTAATTAACTAACGAGAAGATCACATCACATGTGAAGATCAACACCAAAGGGATGATGGAGTAATGGGACACCAGTTCTAAATATTACTCCCTCCGTTTCATAAAGAGTGTCATTTTAAAGTTTTGTTTTTGTTTCACAAAGAGTGTCACTTTGTATTTTCAATGCAATTTTTAAAACAAAAATCCAGTTTTGACCTTGTAATATTGATGTATTAATTAGAAAGAGAAATGAATTTAGTGTATTAATAAAGAGTAGAATAAAATTTTTATCAATTTTCTTAATATGTGTGAAAAAGAGTAAAATGACACTTTTTGTGAAACAGAAGAAGTATAATTTATGTTGGGATCATTGAAAAAATAAAATTGTTTTTACGAGGGCCTCGAGTGGACCACGTGGTAGGTGTCCATCCCTTGTAGGTGCAGCAAACGTGATATTCCGGAGGACTGTTGTTCACCCGTTCCCTCCTCCACCTTTGTTTTGGTTTCTTCCTACTTTTATTTTATTGTATCGTATAATCCAATATTTATAACTAATTTTATTCTCTTTTTCATTTTTATAATTTATAATATTCTTTTTTTAGCAGTGTAGTGAAGTGAATATGTGAATGATGTTAGTGCGGATCACTCCACGGTCGATTTGCCAAAGGAATGCGATCTCAAAACGGGAATAACGTTCGTCTTTTTTTTTTTTTTTACTTCGGTTTTACATTTCATAATCAAATTGGTACATCAGTTTATAGGATAAGTGTCAAGTGTGGTGTCTAGTATATTAAAAAAAAAAAATGTTGGTGACCACTATATTTACTGTATGGTGAATCGACAAACCTTATTTTTATGACCCTACTGTAGTGAATGATATATATATATATGTATATATTTTAACTATTGTAATGAATGATATGGAAACGAAGTTTCTAAAATTTCCATAATATGGTTTTCAACTATTTTTAAACTGATTAATCACTTTTCAACTATTCTACTCGTTTTTTTTAATAGAATATTTATCTTTATCTTATATTTTATAGTCATGACTCATAAATTAGCTAATAAAAGAATTCATACAGTTTTCTCATTAATAAAGAATGTGGAAATTTTCTTAGGTTATATATGAATCGTATAGAACATCATATAAACAAAGATTCGATACTAGAAAAAAAAACTAAAGTGTATGAATTCTCCATAGCAAAGAATGAAAGTAATGTACACAAATCTATAAACGAAAATAATGTTTAAAAAAAAAAAAAAAAAGCCACCATATAACTTTTTTTTTTAAAATTTCCACTATATATACTAGGAATAAAACCCCCGTTTCGCGGAGGTATTGGTCGTATATTAAAACTTAAACAAACAAATTATTTTAAATTATTATAAGTGAAAATATAAAACAAAAAAATGATGATAAAAATACGTAAATATTCAGAAAATTATAATTCTTAAAAAAAAGAAAAATATGATCTTCTAAAAAAAACAAATTTTTGGATTATTAACAATATAAATGGAAAGTTACAAAATAATTCAAATATAAAAATTTGTAAAATATTTTCAAAGAATTTAACTACTAAGATAAAAAAATAAGAAAACAAAAAATTATAAGACACACAACTCTATAGCGTATTTTTTTTTAGTGTTAAAAAACTATATATAAATATATGACTAGAATGTTGTGTATCAACCTTTACCAACTTCTAACTGGAGTATCAACTAATTTACGACTCAATTCTTACATCTACACAATAGAATGTTGGGTAAAAATGTTTAATTCAATCAAATTTAAACATATGACTAGAGTAGCAAACAAATGTGCCGATGCATTAGCCAAAAAAGCTATTGTCTCACATTTATCATGGAGTTTGTTCCATTATTGTCCATATTTTCTACAACGTTTTGTAAACAACGATTGTATCCTCGAAGATTAATGAAAAGTTTTTAGATGGCAAAAAAATAAATAATAATGATAATATATGTAATACAAAAAATATGATGTAAACATATTTTGTTGGAAAATTATCATATAATGAATAATAAAAAGATGAAACAATAGAAGATTGTTATCTCTTCTATTTTGAAATGCACAAATTACTGGAAATGGTTTAATAAAAAAACTATAAATATATATTTTGTAATTTTTAAATCACATAAGTAAAAAGAAGTTTTTGATAATTGAAAAGAAGCAATTTTTGATAATTGAAAAGACGCAACCACAAATGACATTTCTTGAATTAAAATTGGAATTTATAAAAAATACGAATAACAATTTTGAAAAGACACAACTTATTGATAGAGTGAGCGATACAAATACTTAAAATTAAGAGATTTAGATAAAGCGATATTATCCTCAAAATTAAAACACACAAACGTTTGATCAATAGGTTGCACAATAATGTAAATTAAAGAATATTTCTAAGAAAGAAAAAAACTAAATGCTGACTCCGAACCAATCATATTAGGCCTAATCTTCGAGGTTATCAAAACAAAAACAAAACAAAATAATGAATATCGAGAACGAATTTGGATAAGGAAAAGAATAAAGTCGAGTAAAGCAATATGATCGTTTGACGATCAAAATCAAGATCGTAAATGAAGTTAAGTAACACAAAAATTTATAATCAAAGAGAACGAAGCAGAACATACCAAAAAAAGAATTGAAGCAGATTCCTTGGACTATATTCTGGAGATAAAGTTACATCTCTAGCAATAATAACGATATTGTTTATCATTTTTAACGATTTCCGATAAAATAAATGAATATAACAATTTGTTTTATAAAGAATCAAATAATATTTTTTATGTGCTTTTCAAAAGACATAAGTGAAAAAAACAATTTTTGATAATTGAAAAGAAGCAATTTTTGATAATTGAAAAGACGCAACCATAAATGACATTTCTTGAATTAAAATTAGAATTTATAAAAAAATACGAATAACAATTTTGAAAAGACACAACTTATTGAAAAGCAATTGACATTTATTCAGATTGTTATTATAGATAGATATATATTTTTATAAATACTAATAAAATAAATAAAAATCCTGGACTTCTGTTTTTTTGCTTTTAACAACATTTTGTTTTTTGAACTTTATTCTTTTAACAACATGCACAATGCAAATTTGAAGTATCAACACAAACGGTTCAAAATTATAGTAGATTTTTTTTTTTGGACGTCTAAAAAAACCTGATTTTGCATAAAATAAATCATCCGGGGAAAATCGTTTAGAATTTTATGGGTTTTCCTTTATAAACGATTTTTTTTCCTATAATAATTTTATCCCGATAGCCGTTTAGAAAATCTAACGGCCAATATCGTTACACTTTGCGAATTGCTATTCGTGGGAAACGCAAATGTATCGATAATGATTTGAGCAAAGCAGCTTATCTCATTGGACCACGTTGTCCAATATCTATGGCTCACGCACGATCTGACGTCAAATAGAGGACATTGGATTTTATTATCCTTATCAAGAATAGAATAATCCCTGCTTCCAAACAAACGAAACCACCTTTTATATCACGACGAGTGTCACGCCGAAGGCACTAGACACTTGTCGATCACTCCCTCTCTACCTTTCTCTCTCTGACCCTTTCAGGTTTTTTTCTTTCTTAAAAAGGAAATACTATCTATTTTCCGTAAGGAAAAAAAATTTGAAGGTAAAGAAAATAAAAACTTCCCTTTTTTTTTGTTGTTTGTTCTTTGTTAGTTTGTGTGACTGAGCTGCTTAATTTTCTTTTAATCCATTTTAATTGATTTTTCTTCTTCTTTTTTTTTTGATTTGATGAATCGATTTTGTACTCTGTTGCTGATTGGTTTCGTGTTCAGATTCACTGATTCGATCAGAATCATGATTTTTCCCGCCGAATATAAGCGTATGATTGGGTGTCTTGGAGAAGTTCCTGATTGGATAATCTCCTTTTTTTTCCACTATTTATTCTGCTTCATCGGTGTTTGGATTTTTTTGTTTTTTTTGGTAGGGTTTCTGTATTACCGTAGAGACGAATCTAACTTCGAATTTAAAAAAATCTGATTTTTGTTTCACGGAAATAGCTTGTGGGTCTCTTCTGGGTTTGGATGCAACTGCTACTTCCTAAGTTTTGGTATTTTAAAATGGATAAATATCAGTGATTTAGATTCTTCGTTTGTTTTTTTCTTACAATTTGTGTGTAACGACGGATGTATAATTAAACAATAACCTCTGCTTGTTTGTTCACTTGAAGGGATTTTTGGATTCATAGCTTTGATTTGAGAAGAAAGTAAGAGATGAAGAACTTTGTTGATGGTGTGAGTGATGAAGTAACTAACCCTAAGCAGCCAACGATGGGGACTAGTCTTCCATTGACGAGACAGAACTCGGTGTNCTTGAATTTTCGAGATTGAAGAAATCTTAAAAAACCGTGGCAATGGTTATATTTACTTTTTCACTTTGCTGCCTAACCGACAGGCTTATACGTTGGAGTTGGAAGCAGAAGTTGCACAACTCAAAGAGTTGAATGAAGAGTTGCAGACGAAACAAGTGTGTCCCGCTTCTTCCCTATCACATTAACGAATCTCGAGATTTTTCAATTGGGATATATTATTGTATTTTCTTGAGGTTCTGACCCTGTCTCTTATACACATCTAGATGTGTATAAGAGACAGGGTCACTTACCTTGCCTCGTACGATTAGTCAGAAAAGGGTTGATGATGTCTGGAAGGAACTGATGAAGGAGGATGATTTTGGAAATGGTGTTGTTAATGGCGGAACAGTTGGAATTCCGCAGAGGCAACAAACGCTGGGAGAGATGACTTTGGAGGAGTTCTTGGTCAGGGCGGGTGTGGTTAGGGAGGATTCTCAACCGGTGGAGAGGCTAAACAACTTCGATGGCGGGTTCTATGGATTTGGCAGTAATGCAGGTCTCGTGTCAGCTCGTAATGGGTTTGGTCCTAACCAGCCTCGTGACTTTTCTGGAAATGGAGCTGCGGTGAGACCGGATCTGCTGACAACTCAAACTCAGCCACTACAGATGCAGCAGCCACAGAAGGTGCATCAGCCGCAACAGCTAATACAGAAGCCGGATATACCATTTGCCAAACAGACTACTATCAGGTTTTCCAACACTGTTGATGCGGACAGTCGTTCTCAACCTGAAACACAGGTGACTACTAACCTGGAGAACTAGGATTTATATGAAGCACAGTGATTTGAGAAAATTAGATGTAGCTAGTTCTGGATCTGCAAGTATGTTTCAGTTATTTGACCATGGCTTCTTTTTGCTTTTTTTTTCCGTAGTGCCAGGAAGTGAAGCCTTCAATTCTTGGAGCTCGGGACCATCCTATGAACAACATTCTTCTGCAAGCTGTTGATTTTAAAACAGGGGTTACGGTTGCTGCAGTATCTCCTGGAAGCCAGATGTCACCTGATCTGACTCCAAAGAGCACCATGGATGCATCTTTGTCACCTGTTCCTTACATGTTTGGCCGAGTAAGGAAAACGGGTGCAGTTCTGGAGAAAGTGATTGAGCGAAGGCAAAAAAGGATGATAAAGAATAGGGAATCAGCTGCAAGATCCCGCGCTCGCAAGCAAGTGAGTGTTCACTTGAATTTTCGAGATTGAAGAAATCTTAAAAAACCGTGGCAATGGTTATATTTACTTTTTCACTTTGCTGCCTAACCGACAGGCTTATACGTTGGAGTTGGAAGCAGAAGTTGCACAACTCAAAGAGTTGAATGAAGAGTTGCAGAAGAAACAAGTGTGTCCCGCTTCTTCCCTATCACATTAACGAATCTCGAGATTTTTCAATTGGGATATATTATTGTATTTTCTTGAGGTTCTGACCATTAACCTAATGTTTCATGCAGGTTGAAATCATTGAAAAGCAGAAAAAACAGGTACTGTCTCTTGTATTCTTGATTTGCATATCCTTTATAGTTGGCTAGGATTTTTTACTCTGACCGCAAATGAATTGCAATTGCACAGTACTCTAAGCTTTTAGTCGACTACTGTAATTAACACAATGAAGTTAAATATAACCTCACATCTTAACTTTCACTCTGCTTTATGTACAATGCCAATTTGGATCTTTCGCAGGACTAATCCCACAAGTATGGATTTAACAGAAATTGGCTCATTTGTTGTTGCAGCTTCTGGAGTCAATGCGCCAGCCATGGGGATGCAAAAGGCAATGTTTGCGAAGGACATTGACAGGTCCTTGGTAGAGAGCTTATGAAGGCGTCCAAGGAACTCAAAAAAAGAGCAGAAGTTATAGAACAACACAGAAAATAGAAGCTAGCTTTGTATGTAACTTAGGCAGGTGTTTCTGTGGGTGATTGTAAATCATGAAACCTGGCCGATTTGACAGAGATAGATCACCACTCATTTGTTCTGTTTTCCCGAAGCATCTTTTGGTTTTATCTTCCTGATGTAATGGATCTAGATCTTGCTTTATTGGGCGTGTCATTGTCTTGAACATCTTTATGACTTAACCAGTGGATTTATCATGTAGTAGTATATTTTACCTGTCTATACCTCTTTTTCTAACGACTAAAAACCTAATTTGGGACCGAATCAACAACATATAAGAGAGCGTGAATAGATCGATGGAAACATCAAATTTAGAATCATCATGTGTAATCTCCAACTGGGTATACAAATCAGATACAAAACTAACTTAAATGGCAAAATTTCTTGAAGATTCAACCCTGGTCCAGGATAAAGTTGTCTCAAAGTTGAACAGATGATACCGGTGAAATGTCTGTGGAGTTGAGATGGTTTGATACCAAATGCAGAACACAAGACTATCAAATGCAGAACACAAGACTATCAAATGCAGAACACAAGACTATCAAATGCAGAACACAAGACTTCGGTTAAAGATCAGCAATGGGACGTCTTCTAACTGTGTATCTTGATCAAGATGCCTTCAAAACGGTGTCAAATTCCCTCGATACTCATGCACAAGTCCTTCTGAAACGCTTCTTGCTCTTCTATATCCAAACAGCTTGCTAACAATGGCTAGGGAAAAATTGGTAACAGTTGCGAGCCCCAAACTTGTAATCACGTTTCCATCTATAACAACTTCTGCCCCTTCAATCATTTGGTCATTCATAGTCCCGTCTGTGTCTGAAGGGTACACAACTGTTTTCCTCTCCTGCAATAGGATTCAAATCGTGTACAGCGTTTGCTCTTATCTACGACATAGAAAAGAGCGACAGTTTTCTTCAATTTACCTTGAGTAAACCGTGTTTATGCAGGACGGTAGATGAAGAGCTAGTAGCTCCATATATTCGCCCAGTTTCTTGTTGTTCCTTGAGCAGTTTCTTGAGAATTTTGGACTTCTGCAGACGTTCTGAGCCAGCATGGCCTCCCTAGAGAATTTCCATCAAAGAAAAGAAATCAATATTACTCACCATTGATCTAATATGTTGTTGGAATTCAGCAAAGCAATAACTATTATGAACTAGCCAAAGGGTAAGAGTTCAATGAGACTACAAGACTAGCTTTTTCTTAATGTCTTACCGGAAGAACGACTATATCATATGATGATTCAGCAGCTTCACCAATCAATTTGTCGGTGATAATTTTGGTGCCTTGGGATGCCGTAATCCGCAAAGATCTTTCGACCGATGCAACCGTGACATCTACTTTGGCTCTTCTAAGAACATCTGCAATTGTGACCACTTCAACCCCTTCAGATCCGTTGGCTACCGGGATAAGAACCTGGATTTAGTTGCATCATTAAAACCATTTCCACAGATTCTACAAGAATCATCCAACTTTCTCAGCTTTCAAATTATAATGAGTGTGAAAGAAGAGGGAATGGATCAAAGAAACTCCATAGGTATAGTAGCTTAAGGAGAAATCCAAAATCAGTTATCATCATATCCTCATGAGATTACATGGAAATGCATTGGTCATAGTTTCATGGGACTTACACGAGGTGTGTGGTTTAGAGACCAGTCCATGCTATTGAACTCTTCCTTCTTAGGATTCTGGTAACCATCGCGTAGAAGCTGGAGAAATGATTGGTAAAGAAGACTATGAGAAGATTGTTGCATATCGAGATAATATAGCCTAAGAACAGTATATAGTGGATATAGACCAGAAACTCTTGAACCGACATTGCTGTTGTTTCTCCAAAGAGCTGCTTCGCCAAGGAAAGAGCAAACTGAAAAGAAGTGCCTGGCCCACGGCTAGTTGTAAGCTCTCCTGAAATCTGAATGTTTGTCTTTACAGCCCAGAATGTAGGAAGCTTCCCGAAAAAAGCAGGATGTCCTGTTGTCTTGCACGATGAACTACACCAAGTTTAGAAATCAAAACATGGAGAACAAAAGATTTGTTACGATCCAAGCCTTTTGATTTATACCTTCTTTCTTGTCAAAAGTCCCCATGGAAGAAGAGTAATAGCTGGAGCCATGGATATAGCCCCGTATAATCGCTTATCTTCAGCGTGTCTCTTCATGATCTTCTCCAGAATTCCACAGTCTCTTAACCTAACAGCACCAGGCATGCCTCCCTTCACAATTTTCACGATACAGAACCATTAAACCAGATATTTTGTTCATGAATCAGCCAAAGCAGAACAGCAGAAGAAGTTTTTTTAAGTCTAATTTGAAAAAAGGAACTTACCGGCAAAGCCACTAGATCAAAAACTTGTTCAGCACATTTCGAGATTAAAACATCCGCAAGCAATCTGGTCCCTGAGGATGCTTCAACCTCTAGCTTCTGCTCCACAGAGGCAACAATGACCTCTGCGCCAGCTCGCCTTAGAACATCAACTAACACAACAGCTTCTATTTCCTCCGTACCGTATCCAATCGGAACAAGCACCTACACGGTTTATCAAATTTTCTTCAATTTCTCTGCACACAAACAAGCTGGGAACTTTAAACTGCTAGAAGGTGTAAGCAACATAATAAAAAGAGAGACCTTTTTAGAAGTTGCAGAAGACACGACGCTAGCATCGGAATCTGGCGTTGTTTCCATACTTGGTGACGCCGAATATCTGAGTCCTAAATTTCGAGCCCTCCTTTTTGTCACCGGTGAATAAACCACAGAGACTGAAGACAAACTCGGAGCAACAATCGTAGAGATACAACCCATTGAAGAGATTATCCTCGAATCCGTTAAAGTTGGACTCAGCGAAGCTATCATCGAAAGCGAAATTCCCAAAGACTCCATTGACGATTGCTATTGCGGTAATGCAGCAGCCTCCCTCTCTTATCTATTCACTCTACTACACTTATCGACGAAAGTAAAGACGCCGAAATGAAACGCCGTCGTATGGGTTTTGTTGCTTAAATGTTTGATTGTTTTTTTCCCCAAACCTTGTCGGGAGGATTACAAAAAAAAACGTTTTCTTTCACTAGTGAATCTGTCTCACACGCAACTAAGATGAGTGAGAGGAAAATGATTTTTATATAAAGCTTTCTCCCCATGATCTTATCCATTCTCTTTTATTTTTGGGAATGGGATTTGTATTTTGGATATGAATTACAGACAATCAAGTACGTAAGCTTTCAGTGTGTATATATATATATATATATATATATATATATATATATCTAAGTGAAATCGGATTTGATAGAGGTGAGAAGACGAAAATGTTGAGGATTTTGGGGAGAAGGGCAGTTTCAGCTTCGGAAGAGCTTACTAGCATCTATCAATGGCGGACCCGACGAGGAATCGATTCTCGGCCCGATCCTTTTCGACTTTTCCGGGGACTGCAGAAGGGTTTCTGCGTGGGCGTTCTCCCGGATGGAGTCGACAGAAATTCGGAGGCTTTTTCTAGCAACTCGATCGCCATGGAAGGGATCTTATCGGAGCTTCGCTCGCACATCGAAAAGGTAATCGGCCACCTCATCTATCGATCGGCGGCTACTGTTTGTAGATGAGATATATCAGTGTTTCTCGGTGTGAGTTTTCTAGGTGTTGGCCGGAGGTGGAGAGGAGGCAGTGAAGAGGAACAGAAGCAGAAACAAGCTTTTGCCCAGAGAAAGGATCGATCGGCTTCTTGATCCGGGTTCTTCATTCTTGGAGCTCTCTCAGGTTTTGTTTTGTTCATCCAATTTTTGGACTCAGTTTACATTTGCAATATTGAGTTTTTTGTTTTTGGGAATAAATTTGCAATCTTGAGTTTATTGCCGATTGATGCTGCATCAGAGAATAGTGTAAGAGGAGAGTGTTGTTGAAATGTTTCCTCTTTTGGAATATAGTTGTGAGTTCGATTTCTAAATGCACAGCTTCGTACTGCATCATTGCTGTAGACAGATTTAGCATTTGTGTTTATACGCTCTATCTGGCTTATCTGGATGATTAAAACTTGTTTGATGTCTCTGCTTACCGGATATGAATATGCTTGAAGCTTGCAGGACATGAATTGTATGAGGAGCCGTTACCTTCCGGCGGCATAATCACAGGAATAGGACCAATCCATGGACATCTTTGTATGTTTATGGCAAATGATCCTACAGTGAAAGGAGGGACTTATTATCCCATAACTATCAAGAAACATCTCAGGGCACAAGAGATTGCTGCTCGGTGCAGACTCCCCTGCATATATCTTGTTGATAGTGGCGGTGCTTACCTTCCAAAACAGGCAGAGGTTTTCCCTGACAAGGAGAATTTTGGTAGGGTTTTCTACAACGAATCTGTTATGTCATCAGAAGGAATTCCACAAATCGCCATTGTTTTGGGCTCCTGCACTGCCGGTGGTGCCTATATCCCTGCCATGGCTGATGAAAGTGTAATGGTGAAAGGGAATGGTACAATATTTTTGGCAGGACCTCCTCTTGTGAAGGTTTATTATCCCAAGCTACTCTCTTTCTTGGCTTAATTAGTTTCATGAGCATGTGAAAGCTAAACGAAGAGTTTCGAACAGGCTGCCACAGGAGAGGAAGTCTCAGCTGAGGATTTAGGAGGCGCCACGGTTCACTGTAATGTATCCGGTGTGTCGGATTATTTTGCTCAAGGTATATATATCCCTTTCTGCAATATATTTATAAACAAGAGTCATGTTTTAGAGTTTATTAGACCTTAAGAAGTTGCGCTAGTCTTGCAGACGAGCTACATGGACTCACTATTGGAAGAAACATTGTCAAGAATCTGCACATGGCTGCAAGAAAAGGGATGGAAGGAACATTTGGAAGCACAAATCTTGAATACAAAGAACCGCTCTATGACATAAAGGAGCTTAGGTCCATTGCTCCAGTAGATCACAAGCAGCAATTTGATGTCCGGTCTATTATTGCTCGGATTGTTGATGGGAGTGAATTTGACGAGTTCAAGAAACAATACGGCACCGTGAGAGAACGTTATTAGCTTCTCTTAGACTTGTATTTTTCTTCCAAATTATGGCTTCTCACTGGAACTTGTTTTTTTGGCAGACGCTTGTGACGGGTTTTGCTAGAATTTATGGTCAGACGGTAGGAATCATCGGGAACAATGGCATACTGTTCAATGAATCTGCACTAAAAGGAGCTCACTTCATCGAATTATGTTCTCAACGTAAAATTCCTCTTGTTTTCCTCCAGAACATCACAGGCTTTATGGTAATGAAGTGTTTTTGTTGTGTTCTAACAATTTGTAGATAGATATATAAGAACTCTCTATCAAATTTTTACTTGATAGGTGGGTTCAAGAGCTGGGTTGATAGGTGGGTTTTTACTTTATTTTTTGTTGTTGCAACTTCTCTTTTGCTTATTGATAGGTGGGTTCAAGAGCTGAGGCCAATGGAATTGCAAAATCTGGAGCGAAAATGGTGATGGCAGTATCTTGTGCTAAAGTATGTTTTCAATTCTTGTAAAGAGTCTGGGTGATTAGTATATTGCAGAAGTTAATGGTTGGCTAATTAATTCAGGTACCAAAGATAACAATTATAACGGGTGCAAGCTTCGGTGCTGGAAACTATGCGATGTGTGGCCGTGCTTATAGTCCAGATTTCATGTTCATTTGGCCAAACGCCAGAATTGGCATCATGGGTGGCGCTCAGGTAGACCATACCGAACCGAAATGCTTGAATTCAAACCAAACTGAATCTAAATGTGTTTATAATCCGATCATCTTGGGGGGAAACTTTGCAGGCTGCGGGTGTTTTAAGTCAGATCGAAAGGGCTACCAAGAAGAGACAAGGAATAAAGGTACTGATTATTATTGAACTGTGTTTTTTTTCTTTTCTTCTCAACATCGATGAGAGAGAGAGATGAATGTGAGGTTTTTTTTGTGATGCAGTGGACAGAGGAAGAGGAAGAAGCGTTCAAGAAGAAAACGGTTGATGCGTACGAGAGAGAGGCAAATCCTTACTTCTCGACGGCGAGGCTTTGGGATGACGGAGTGATTGATCCTTCTGATACCAGAAAGGTTTTGGGACTTTGTCTCTCTGCTGCTTCAAACCGCCCTTTAGAAGATACTCGATTTGGTGTCTTTCGAATGTAAACAACTCTCAACCATTTACATTTTCGAATAATGACAAATTGAGAATGAAAAAAAAAAAAACACTTTCAAATATTAGCTACAAAAACTTGTTGATTTTTAGGAGAATCATGGTCAACTATAGTTGACAAACAGAGATCTTTTGACCCTTTGTGTTTAGTTGCATAGCTAACCGAGAATTTGGTTCGAAACTCCGTTTTTAATTAAATAATCTTTTATTTACATACAATAACACAAAGGCGCCCGTGGCCCAATGGATAAGGCGTCTGACTTCTAATCAGACGATTGTGGGTTCGAGTCCCACCGGGCGTGCCATTTTGTAAATCACTCATTTTCTTTTTTTTTTTGACGAAAAGAAATTCGTTCAGTATTTGATTATGTACATACAATTACCACACGGTCCACCACAACTACCAAACACGATCAAGAAGTTGTGCCCAAAAATACATGGTTTTTTTATAAAAAAAAAAGCAATGGAATTCAAATCAACATAATATTGTTGTATCCACAGAATCTTTAATGGTACCTAAGATTTCAGTAGAGACAGACAATCAACAATGACTTAATCATCCTCCAATAATTCAGAGGATTGAGTAAAATGACACAGTTATTATTCTCCTGTATGTAATCTACATGATGCTTCCTTCCACAGAGGGAAGAGGTATCCATTGATCACACGCCCTTATGCTTGTTTTCAGCTCTCTCTAGATATCATCAATGCGGCTAAGACAGAACCGAGCTTCGCGATCTCTTTTCTCCCTTTTTTCTTTCATTTCAGGGAGGTTGTAGGGAAGAGATTAAGGACGAGGACGAAGGACCCGTGCCCTCATGTAGACAAAGCTACTGTCTTACAAATCGGGCAGAGATTCTTGAGCATGAGCCATTGCTTGACGCAGTCAGTGTGGAATTCATGCCCACATCCCAGGGTTCCAAGATCATCGCCTTCTGCATACTCTTCCTGTCATTAAGGCATCAAGGCTTACGCATCAGCTTGCTAGTTAAGCTGAGTATCAGCTCCAAAAAAAAGGGAAGGTAAAGATTAACCTAACCAACCCATGTTGGACGTGGTAAGTGCAATACCAAAAAGAACAACGTGATATACATTGTAGCGATATAGAGTCATCTATCTATGTGATACTACATTACTCCTGTTTGAGTCGCCTTATTGCACCTCGTCTACTAAGATAAACAATTACTTTTGTCGCACATAAACAGCTAAAAGCTATGAATCATAAGAGATTTCTCAGTAGAAGAGTCATTTCAGGCCGTATACCTGGCAGACACAGCAAGGCTCCATGTCCTGGTGGGATTCAGCAGCGGAAGAATAAGATGTATGTTTGTGTTGTTTCATTGCTTTCAGAATCACCTCTTCGCTTAGCCCGGTGCTCACATCTCCTATGCGTTCCCCAAGTGCCAATAGCTCCTACATTCCCAAACAAACCTTGTTGGGACAAATTTGGTAGATTGTAATAAAATGGTCAAAGAAAAATTGAACACTCACCTCATACGACATGTTGTCAACGTCAAGGCGCATATCCCGATGCCTATCATGCATCTCGGCCATACCATGGTAGATCAGTGGATCGAATACCATATAATCCTATCAGATCACCAAATGAAAATCATGATCCAAAAATGAAATGCAAAGGAACTTGCACCACATTTCGTTCACACAAATGCCAAAAGATCTGTTGATAACAGATTGCTTCTTCTAACTGCGTTTACTTCAATGTGAGACCTCTAGTTTTAGCAACCGTAAATAGAGTAGCATACTGAATATTAAAACTAACACTTACAGACAAAAACTGTAATGTGAGTTTACCTATTAACTGATATTAGGAAGGATGATTGATTGAAATCAGTTGTGTGACGAAATCATACCTCAAACCGTAAATTCTCCCCTCTTCGCATGGCGCTCAACACCTGCCGTATCTGCCAATAAACAAGAGAGTACCAACTGACATTACTAAAAATCAGATAATACCACACCAGCTCATACAGAGTTCACTTAACAAAAAAGTCTCTCCCATTGAAGGATAGTGTGAAACAGTAATACAGACCTCGGAAATCAGCCGGTTTCTTCCATCGTTGTCAGCAGCTAAGCTTCTTCCCAAGTGACGCAAATGGAGAAGATCATTTTGCCTTTCCAGTAACAATCCTGATCTTCTTTGTCGAGAGCGATGACTACGACTACTAGATCCAGATGGCGCTGCAGCTTCGTTTGAAGAAACAGAAGGGCCTGTGGGTAGTAATGGAAGAGAAGCACCATGGTTAGCAGATTCAGATTCAGTACTAGGAAATAAAGACCAAGGAGCAACTTCTGGTATCCTTGATTGATTATGAGGAGCACCCCATGTGGGATTCGGCTGCAAAGCATTGATCCCTGAACTCGATCCTGCTCGAGGAACAAAGGGAGAATCTTCAGATCCACTAGGGTTTCCACGAGTGAACCTCCAATGAAACTGATCCTGCACTTGATTTCTCGTTTCAGCTGCAGGTGTAGTAAAGACCGGCTGCTCTGAGTTGACTCTTGGCGCGTCCCACGGTGGTCCAAAGCCCTCTTCGGGCATATTGTTTGTTCTCGAACTGGAAGATGCATTCCAAGCAAATTGGTGTATATTTCTGGTCAATGCAGGAAGGTGGATTATACGCTCACCGCTGCTTGAGCTACCTGTAATTGGCATTGCTCTTGCATCCAGAGGGTCAACAAAAGGAGAAGTTGCTGGTAAATGTTGTTGCTGACGCACAGAGCTACCGGATCGTGAAAAGCTGAAGGCTACTGACTCCTGCGACTGCCCGAGATTCAGCCGCCTGCCGGGTCTAGATAAGGTTTCAGTGCTTCTTGTAGAAGGAAAAGCACTTGCTGCAACTGCTCTTCCACCACCAATTCCAAACCTTGGTTCCGGCTGATCAGACTGACTAATAACATTTGGAGAGTTTTGCGAGGGCATAGACAAACTTAGGCTACTTGAAGCATCATACTGAGCAAGACCCTCATTCCAAGCACCATTCTCAGTTTGGAAAAAGCAACCAGGGCTTTCACCAGGAAAAGAATGGCTAGGAGCTCCTTCAAGAGCCTTTCTTTTGCAGGAAGAACCTAGGCCACCCAACGAAGAGCCTAGACCACTGCTTCTCTCTTCTGCGGTTTGACTTGAGCTTCCCAATGAGCTCTCACTGTTATTATGGCGGATAACTACCCCCGAAGCCTGCAGACCACTACCATTGATGTCCATGTCCTTGCCAAGATTAACATGCCCTAACATATGATTAGAGCTTGACCCCCGTAAGAAGGAAGGTCCGTTTCTCGTGTGACTGCTAGTCTGAACCCCTCCAGGTAACAGCAAACTGTTTGAACCTGATTGCCCTTCCTCAAATCCATACCCGTCTGCGGGAAGCTGGCGATCTATCTTTGAGCCACTGGAATTGACCTGATCAGAAGGCCCCAATCTAGAGCTGGATTCACCAAAACTCCACCAGTTATGATTTTGAACAACATGCGAGCTCGAGCTAGCGTAAGTTGGTCGTCCTGAACCTGTACTACTGTTTGGAAACTGAACATCCACTGGATTCAGCATGCTATTCGAAGTAGCCTCTGAATTGGTGCTACAGATGGGTTCTCCATCTGCGTAATTTATTCCAGTAGATGTATCACCAGTGCTTCGTGGCCCTTGCATTGGATTTATTTATTACCTCTGACCAGAACACAACAACTCTCCAGTACAGAAAGCAGTGAGAAATTTATAAATTTCTTGAGGGGACCTAAAGCCAAACAAAAAGCAGCAGAAAAAACATTTCAATAAGCAATCCCTTGATGAGAGTTTGGAAAACAAAATAACATGACTTTACGCGTATGTATATTCCCCGGTTTACCATTTTGATTTTCGAAGGTTCCGAAATGCAGCATCTGTATTATGTTGCCAGTTGGGACTGCAAGAGAGGAATATCTGAAATTTCAGCTAGTAAAGCATCAATTTTGAAATAAATATCCATCATATTTCACATGTATCATTTTCATATACTATCAGCATAAAACTCCATTGTTAAGCAAACAACTGAAGAATTTGCAAAATCATGACTTCAGCAGTTACGCAACTAAGTAGTAGAAATCTTTGAGTCCTCGCTAAAATTATCTACAAAAACCCAGAGCAGTAGCTAGCGAAGAAACCACCACTTCTACTTAACTTAGGAAAAAAAAAATCTAAAGTCTTTGCAACATTTTTAAAAAATCTTGTCGGAAGATGAGAAAATGTAGCTACAGACACTTAAGCGAACACTCCAGTCTCATATTGTCCTAACTCAAAAGTAGACAAGCGGGTTGTTGAAATTGTAGATGAAACCAAAGTTATCACAAGAAGATAGAACAAAAATCTTCTAGACATAATTTTGAAGCTCAGATACTAATTGCACGACTTATATGTATAACCATGACTTTCACATTCCGATTCATCACAAAAAGAAAAAAATCAGCTAGACACTAAAATATCAAGGTTCCAATTTTAAGAAAGAAAGCCTGAGATGGGCGAATCCCGATCTTCCAGATTTATCCAGCTATAGCCATAAATCAACGACAAAACAAAAAAAAACCATTTCCACAAAAAAAAAAAAAAAACATCAAGACGATCCAGAAAATGAAATCGATTAAAGACCGATCGTCGCAGGCTACGAAAAGTTATAAAAAAGACCATAAGATTCAAGCAATCGTACCCGCAAGAGAAAGACAGATGGGTCTCCAAACTCCAAAGTAATCTGCTTAGAACCTAGAAATTTTTTTTTTTTTTTTAAAAGCGTTTTCTTTATTGGAATTTCCGGTTGTGTTTATTTAATGGATTGCGGTTGCTCTCTCCTCCGTAATTTCTTTTATTTTATCCGAGTCTTTTTCCGGTTAAATTACCCAGAAAACGGAGAATGATGGAAAGAGCATAAAGGAAAGAGAAGTGAAAATGGGTTATTAAAAAAAAAAAAAGTAGAGAAAGGAACAGAAGAAGAAGAAGAAGAAGCAGTGGATGAGGGGAAGAGAGGATTAAGAGGCGTACATATTACATGTGATATATCTCTTCTCTTCCAACATTTTTTCATACAAAAGTTAATTGTAATTAATTTTTCCAATAAGATCAAATATTTTTATTATAATAGTTAATAATAAAGAAGTTTGGTAATGAATCAGGCAGCCATTAAATCTATTGTAAGAACTTTTTTTCTTCTTTTCAGGACGTCTCTTGTGCCTCAGTGCTGGTGGTACTGGTTAGTGGTTTACTCAACCTTTTTTCCCTCTCCTCTATATTTTTACTTCTTTTTTGAGGGTTTGTAATAAATGTGGAATTGGATCGTTTCAAAACATAAAGACGTTTGATTACTATAACAAGTAATTTTTTTTTTGTATATATAAATCGAATTAAGACGTGAATGGTAGGTACATTTTTAAAACAGTTGTACACGTAGCTCTCATGCAGTTTAGTGGCCCCATGTGGCTTGACTTGTATTCTGTTTTTGGGCTATTAAAGTCCAAGAGACCCCATAAAGTAAAGCCCCTTCCTATAAATCCATCCAACTAATCGAAATCACAAACGTGTCCGATCTGTAAATCATCATTAACCAAAGCTATGAAATTCTATGCGTTACGCATTATACTGTACATCGACACTTTAATATTCTTTTTTTTAGTGCACATATTTTTGGGGTATGACTATTGACTGGTTTGAAAGTTGAAGAATGTTAGAGCCTTAACAAGTTGAAACTTGAGAGGCAATGTGAACTTGGACTCACCTAGAATCGGGACTGATTAGGACTTTTAGTTATTATTTATTTGAGCATAGTAGGATCCTGGACATATAACGAATGAGGATAATGGAGTAAATGATTACAAAGATGAGTATTGAAATGATTCGTCGTTTTTTTAGAGCTAAGTTGCCGATATTATTCGTAAGTGTCCTCCTCAAATTTTAAGGCTTCTTCTTTTTTTTTCAGCATGATGGTGATCCCGAGTCGCTCAACCTCATTTTTTCTTGCCTCAAAAAATGATTAGCGGTAATTTTGGTAATTGGAATGGGCTTTTGGATGGACATAACCCTCGGATTTGGGCCTGTTTTTTTTTGAGAAAAAAAAATAAATAAACGTCAACACTTACCAAATTGAATGTTTTCATCAGATTCAGAATTCTATCAATTCGAATGTCTCGTTATTGTAACGTTAAAAAGTTTTATTTTGGTTTCACTACTACCAAATGCAATAATATCCTTTTGGCGAAGACGTTCGTTCACCTACTACACACACGAAGCAGAGAGTTGTTGGATCCACTTTTTATTCCATCGGTCTTCTTCTCTCTACTCACCAAGTCTCCCCTTTTTCAAAATTTATAATTATTTAATATAAACCTCCCTCTGTTATTCAGTGTAATTTCTCATTACGTCATAACCCTTGCACCCTTTTGTATAATCGTCTATTTTCAGAAAAAAAAAAAAAAAAAATCCAGACATAATAAATACATAAATATACTACAGTATTTGGCAGCAAACGTTTACTCACTCATAAATGCAAGAAATCCAATTCAACTTGTCACAAACCACACCGCACAATTTTTCTTTAAATTGGAAAAACCTAGTAAACATAACAACTTCCCTAAGTTATTATCGGAAAAATTCGATTGCCCGAGGCGTTATCACCCCAAGTGCGTCTGAAGCCCTACAGTGGATGGGACCCACATAGGACAGCGACCGACCAATTGCGTGTTAGGAGGGTTTCACCAACCCCGGACCGAGTATCATTTATACCGGATATAATAACTAACCCGGTTCGAACCGGTCTCGATTTCTCCTCCTTTATATACACCTCTCGTGCCATCTGTGTGAACCACCAAAAACACAATCGTCAATCTCAGCAAAAACAAAACAAATATACACAAAAGAGAGAGAGAGAAATGGCGACGACAACCACCGAGACAGCGAAGACATCTACTAATGGAGAAGACAAGCAATCTCAGAATCTCCGACACCAAGAAGTCGGTCACAAGAGTCTCTTACAGAGCGACGATCTCTACCAGGTCGGTTTTCATTCCAAAATTCTTGGTTTTGATTCAATCCAATAATCTAATCTTAATCTTAATCTTAAATCAAAATCAATACGCATGCAGTATATTCTGGAGACAAGTGTGTACCCAAGAGAGCCAGAATCAATGAAGGAACTCAGGGAAGTGACAGCAAAACACCCTTGGTTCGTTTCCCCAAAATCCCCCACTATTCCTCATTTTCAATTTTATTTTTGTTTGAAACCAAAATCAGAATTGAAACCGAAATTTAATCGGGATGAAAAAAAATCAAACAGGAACATAATGACAACGTCAGCAGATGAAGGACAGTTTCTGAACATGCTCATCAAGCTCGTTAACGCCAAGAACACAATGGAGATCGGCGTTTACACTGGCTACTCTCTCCTCGCCACTGCTCTTGCTCTCCCCGAAGACGGCAAAGTAAATATCTCCTTCCTCTGTTTTATTTTTCTCTGTATTTAACAAAACTTTTATTTTTTTTTGGTCGGAATTGTAAATGAAAATTTCTGACTTTTTTATCCTCAGATTCTGGCTATGGACGTAAACAGAGAGAATTACGAATTGGGTTTGCCGATCATCGAGAAAGCCGGCGTTGCTCACAAGATCGATTTCAGGGAAGGCCCTGCTCTCCCCGTTCTTGATCAACTCGTTGCTGACGTAAGCATTCTTCTTCTCATTTCATTCCGGTCAAGATAACGTAAAAAAAAGATCATATTGGGGAAGTATTCCTAATTACTTAATTAGGTTGAATTTTGCAAAGAAAAAGGTTGATTTTTCATTACTTTCATGGGATTTTTCTCTGTGTATACGCATTTGTTTCCTTAATCAACCAAGGCAAAAAAGAAGAAGAAGATTTGGGTGATTTATTATTATTGTGTGCGGGTGAGTGCAGGAGAAGAACCATGGAACATATGACTTTATATTCGTTGATGCTGACAAGGACAATTATATCAACTACCATAAACGTCTGATCGATCTTGTGAAAGTTGGTGGAGTGATCGGCTACGACAACACCCTGTGGAACGGTTCCGTGGTGGCTCCTCCTGATGCACCAATGAGGAAGTACGTTCGTTACTACAGAGACTTTGTTCTTGAGCTTAACAAGGCTCTCGCTGCTGACCCTCGGATTGAGATCTGCATGCTCCCTGTTGGTGATGGAATCACCATCTGCCGTCGGATCAATTGATCAATCATCCCCACTCTGAGTTTGTCCGCAGGGGATTTTACTTTCCTCTCCCTACCTTTCAAACGCATTTTCACCAACCACCAAATGGACCCCTTATGTATTTTGTTAAGTAATATCTCTCCATTGTCTTTGTTTACGCTTTCTTCTGAACAAAGAAATAATGTATCCTACCTTCTTCTTTTTTTTTTTTTTTTTTGTGTTTCTCTATGATACAAAATCTAAAGACAATATCAATCATCAAGTTTTCTAAAGAGCCTATGCTACTTATAGACAGAAATGGTAATGCAGATTAATAGCATTAGCTAACTCCATATTTTCTACAAGATTTAAATTTTGAAGAACCTATAAAGAACAAAAAAACTGGATGTCTCTTCCACCTCCCCCCCCCCCCTAGAATGGTGTATTCCGAATCAACCAATCATCATACAGCTAAATTGTTGTTGGAATTGTCGACTAAAATAAATAAGATTACCAAATAAATAAATAATTATATATTTCAGGGAAAGAAAATATCAAAATACTAACAAAGTAGGAAGGTTTAGGTCAGCAGTCTTTGAATTTTATAGGAAATACTAAACACAGCTAGGTAGTTTCAGCTAGAAATAGAGATGATTCATATATACTTTTTGCTTTAGAGCTTTCATTGAGAGCAGGAAAACTATGGCTAAATTTCGCCCCGAGAATTTTCTCACTTTTCACAAAATATATCACTCTTTCGTTAAATAGGCGCAAAATGAAGTTAACCCTTTTATTTTTGGGGTCAATATTTTTTTTTTTTTAATTTAGTAAATACCAAGTTAGTTATTTGATGATTGAAGTTTCAAATATTCTATAGATATCGACTCAGCGGAATATGTCATTTCAAAAACATAAAAAATTTCAATAACTATAGTTAAAATTCTGGTAGACCTTTTTTAACCATAGAAAAAAGAAGAGATAATCCAGAGAGTATAGGAAAATTCCTATAGATTCTAAACATTTTTTTGAAACTGACCAAAATCCTTGAGAATTCCTAATTTTATTGATAACGCTTTTAATATTATCATATTTTTGTGTGTGTGGCTATTATCATAAATCATAACAGTAAGGTACATCTAATTAGTCACTCGTTGACGGTTGACAAAACAATCAGCTCTAGTTGTATAAGTGTATCTTTCATATAAAATTCACAACACTTAAAAGATTGCTTTCTAATTCTTTCTTTTAAAAATATATAATGTACTAATATATATATATATATATATATATTTTATAATTCAGGGAATCGCAAACCTATGAAAGTGTCCAGACTAATTTATGGGAGATGTACAATCTACATATAGATACTCTCTCGGGGTATTTAAATGGACCGAAAACAAATGCCCATATCCGTGTGGCCAAGTGAAAATAATTTAACAATTCTACGCTTGAGGGAAATCGATCACTGGCCTACACTAACAAGACAATTCCTCTTCAAATGGGAACCACTAAACCATCACACGGATATTTTTTATATTTTATTATTCAGAAGAAGAAAATATAAAAATGATAATTCGATTCGTTCTAAAGACCTATTTATTTAAAAAAGAGAAACAAGTATGTATAAGATAAGTATAATTCATTTATGAATTGTTTTAATATTAAAATCATCTGGTTAATATCTTAAGTAAAACGATCAATCAACAATAATCATCTTCATTCAGTTAGCTTAAAAGATTTTGATCTATCAATTTCTTGTATTAAAAAAGAAAGAAAAAAATACTAAAAGGAAAAAAGGGGAAAACCAAGGCTATCTGTACCATAAATTTCATCGGTTTATTATTATTTTGTTTCTTCCCCAAAACCTCTTTGTCTCTCTCGCCGCAAAAAACAGCAACTTTTTCCAGGTAAAGCTCTAATATTTTTCCTTTGTTCTCTAGCTCTCCTTCTTTTCGTATCCCTTTTTAGTTTCGGTCACTAAGGTCTTTGAATTTTAGGTCGCTGTGCTCTCGGCTTCCTATTCTAGCAACAGTGAGAGGAAGGAAGGGTTCAGTCACCATAAAGTGTATTTTTTTGGTGCGTTTCTTTTTGCGATTGATCCTCTCAGGTTTTAGACTTCATTTAATTTAATTTGGTGGAATTCTGTGTTCCAGTTGTTGTAATATCCCCTTCGTATCCCACTGAAATTTAGTTCAAATCATTTGGAATTTGATTGCTTTCAAGTTTTTTCTGATCAATGTATATCATCTTTCGAATCCCACTGAAGTTTACATCAAATTATTTTGAATTTGATTGCTTTGAAGTTTTTGCTGATCAATAATATATATATATATATGTCGCAGGAGACAACAATGGAAAACCTAAAGGATCCCGGTTTGGTTGTTCCAGGAACACCGGTTAAGCCTCGGCAACCTATGAAATTCTATGTTAGACGAAAAACCTTGAAGCTTTTGAACAAGTCACAAGACAATGGCTCTGCAGTTTCTCCACAAGAGATCAAAGCTTCGGAATTGGTGAATTCAGCTTCTTTTTCAGACTCCAAGGCAGACAATGTTAGTAAAGAGGAACTTGGAAAAAATTGTTTGATGTTTATGAGAAAGAGTGAAGAATTAGAAATTCCTAAAGGTAACAAGTTGAAACTATTTTAATCTAGGCCGAGCTTCAGTATATCTATGACATAACCAATCATTACTTACTCCATTTTTATTTTATTTGGCAGTAAAAGATGATTCACAAAGTTTTCATCGGACAGAGGAGAAGAGAGATCCAAAAGAGGAAATTGGAGAAAAGTGTGCTAAGTCAAAAATTCCTCAAGGTAAATGACTATAATAATAGATTTCTATCAATCCTAGCTTATTTTGCAAATTTACATCTTCGGCAACAAAAGCTAGTTAGCTAGCTCATCTCATTATTATCTATTTGTTACTTAATCTTCTACGTTTGTTTTATTTGATGGTGAAAGATGATTCACAAAGTGTCAATGGAAAAGGAAAGAAGAAGAACTCCAAAGGCATACAAAGAAAGCAGAGATTCCATAGACCAAGGATCATGGAAGAGGGTAAAAAGCCAAGGAATCCTACCACAACCCGATTGAGAACTATATCTAGGAAAAGGAGTAAGAAGGAGAAAGACAATGAAGATGAAGCTATAGTTGAGCCTGCAACTCCAGAAAAGCAGAGTTTCCCAAAGAGAAAAAAAAACGAGGCCAAAAGAAATGTAGCTCGAACTCTGGCCTTTGATGAAGAAACTGTTCCTAGTTGTCTCAAGCTCAGCAGGCAATCAGGACCTAATTTTCCAAACAGGAGAAGGAGGATGGCCACACTTCGTAGAACTGATTTCCATGTTTTGATGTCAGCGATATCATTTCCCATGCCCAATTGGAAAAGACAATCAAGAAGGTCTATTCGTAAGAAAAATTTGGTCCGATGGGCTAGGATCGCTTTGTCCTTTGAATGTCTAGAAGAAACTTTGTCGTTGGTAGCAATTCATCCAAAAGACAAAGGTAATCAAGTATTGTTTATCTTTTTTTTTTAAGTCAAATATTGTTTAAGAAATTTTTATGACATATCCGTTCAAAGTTTTTTGATGATGTATCTAATTTTATCGTTTATGTGTTTCTTGCAGGCATAAAAACTAGATCTAATAGTTATGTAGCACCGAAGCCGGATTTGATGCACTCTAAACGCCAAAAAAGAACTAAAGATATTGTTGAACATCATAGAGGTAATGACCTTTCAACTCTCGTAAATCCGGTTCCTTGTAGAGTAAAGATAATTAAGTGTTTATTTACATTTTTAGGAAGAGATTGCATGAAAATTCTTTGGTTACATATCTACGTTAGCTGATTTTTTTCTCTGACCATTTCTTGTGTAGTCCCAAAGCAACGCCTTAAAAAGCCTAAGGATATTGACAAGCTCTTAGTCAAAGAAAAAAGTCATGAGAAAAATAAGGAACTTTCATGTCTAGAAGATCTTCCAATTCAGATCGAAGGTAATCAATTTTTTGGTACAATTTATCACATATCCACTAAAATCTGATTTTTCTCCCTACTATATCTAGTTATACTGTTTGTATAATTTGTTTTGCAGAGACCCTCGTGACGTCTTCTAGCTGTGTTGCCCCAAAGCTACGCAAAAAAAGAAAGAAAGATATTGTTGAAGATTTAATCCAACAATTGAATTATCAAAAAGATCACGGTCTATCATCTCTAGCCGATGTTCCGTTGCACATCGAAGGTAATCATCTTTTCTCTTTCAATTGTTTACGAGGAAAAATCATGACTAGTATCTCTTACTCCCCATTTAGACCTCGACTTTTTGTACAATCCTACAATAAAAAACTAAGGGGAATAGTTGACTCTCTTAACACATGTTCTCTGCTTTTGTTGGTCTTTTTCTCCATTTATAATTTTCTGATGACAAAAAAATGAATGGAGTTAAAATTTCGTGAACTGTGCTATACTAGTAACGACTTTGATTAGGAATAGGAGCTTTTGGTTTTTTTATCGGATTAGATTTTACTTTGGGGTTGATATGTGATATCTAATTTTTTTCATTTGTTAATTCTTTTTGCAGATACACTTATGAGATCTGTTAGTAATGTAGTTCCGGAGCAGCCTATAAAAACAACTAAGGATGTCTCTAAGTTAATCAAAGAGATGAGCAGATTAAATATCAATAGAAGAGTGACAAGTTTGGGAAAGGCAAAGAAGAAACTTGTTACTGCAAAGGTTAATCTTGATCCTGAAACCGTTAAAGAGTGGGAGCGATTAATGGAGAATGGTCTTCCAGACGGATCATATGCTGACGAGGAGACAGAGTCTAAGTGGAAAGGGGAAAGAGAGATCTTCCAAAGTCGGATAGAACTTTTCATCAACCGGATGCATCTTTTACAAGGTACATTGTTATTACCAAACTGTCGTGATATTCATAACGAGATTACACGTAGTTTTAAAGAATTCAAATTTATGTGAACCACATTTAAGGTATATTGTTATGATCAAATTGTTAATAAAATTTTGGTGCCTCTAATTATGTTATGCGGTTGCTATTTTGCAGGCAATAGAAAATTCAAGCAGTGGAAAGGCTCGGTTGTTGATTCAGTGGTTGGAGTTTTTTTGAAACAAAATGTTTCCGACTTACTTTCAAGGTAAAATCCGAGTTTAAAATGCTTTAAAAAGCCCTGAGATACAATGCTTTTTTTTGGCTCTGATTATGATTTTCTACAGTAATGCTTTCATGAATGTGGCTGCAAAATTTCCGGTGGATGCAAAAGGAAATTTGGAAAGTTTAGCATACTTCATTGAGGAATCTCAAGAGGTTGAGGACTCGGTTGTTGATAGCCAAAGGCCAACTCAGAATGGGAGTGATGATGTTAAAAGTTCACTTGAGTTTGTCTCCTTACCAGAAAATTTGGAACAAGATGAGGAAGTTGCGAAAACGAAAAACAAAAAGACTGGTATTATGGAAGATGAGGTAGTTGATTGGAAGAGTCTGAGGAAAATGTACACAAAAGAAGAATCTCGGGACATAATGCATAAGGACACTGTTGATTGGAATGCTGTGAGGTTATCCCATCAAAAAGTTCTTTCTGACACCATCATAAATCGTGGACAACAAAATGGCCTTGCAAGGAAAATTTTGGTAAGATTTTTTTTTTCTTTCTCAAACACGTTAGTCATAAATTGTTCTACAAATTTGATACTAACACATTATATTTTCCTCTTTGATTTTCTAAAGAAATTCCTCAACAACGAAGAAAAGTAAAATGGAATCGTGGATCTTGAATGGCTTCGAGATGCTCCATCAGATCTAGTGCAGTATGCTTATATATGCCTGGTTTCTTAGGTTATTCTAGATTTCATTTCTGAAAAAAAATTCATTAATTTTTCGTATTGTATTACAGGAGATATTTATTGGAGATCGAAGGGATAGGGTTAAAGAGTGCCGAGTGCGTACGACTGTTAGGTCTTAAACATTCCGCTTTTCCGGTACGATATAAAATTGTTATCATTTTTTTCATTTGATAATTATTTGTTATAACTTAACCACCATTATTTTTTTGGATGTATATAGGTTGACACAAATGTTGGGCGTATTGCAGTTCGACTTGGTTGGGTTCCTCTTGAACCTTTATCGAATGGAGTTCAACTGCATGAGCTATTTCAGTTAAGTATATTTTTTCAGTTTTTTTATATATAAAAAAAATGTAGATATAGTTTACTAGCAGCTAAAACCCAACTACTTTCTTCATTTTAGATACCCTCCAATGGATTCAATTCAGAAATACCTTTGGCCACGACTATGTAAACTTCCTCAAGAAACTCTGTAAGTTCAAATTTTAGTTTCAGCAAGCTCATTGTTTGTAAATACCATAGAAGATGTATTTCTTATCTTATGCTATAATTTTTGTAGGTACGAACTACATTATCAGCTGATAACATTTGGAAAGGTGCATACAACAAAAAGCTTTCTTATAACGTTATTTGTCAGTTAACCAAAACCATTACTCATTTGGATTTTATTTTGTCAACCTTAGGTTTTCTGTACAAAGGTTATTCCTAATTGCAACGCCTGTCCAATGAAGTCAGAGTGTAAATATTTTGCAAGTGCATATGTCAGGTTACACTCTCTTTTTCTTCTTTTTACTTCTGTTTCATTTTGACTCCCCCTGCTAGTTTTGACATTCCATCATCTACTTCTAATTGATCATTAGCTAGTTTTGCTATATCATCCATCAACTTTTTAAGATCTGCTACACACGAGTATTCTCATAACCATTTTCGAGATTTTCTTAGTGTGGTTGAGCTCTAGTATCAATTCCCTGATTCTCCATTCCTACTTCTGGATCCATTAGACCACAATAATGTCGTCTTTCTTGTAACATGTCTGTAATTTTAGCTGTATATCTTTACCAAAATTTATACACAGTTAATATTCCTGATCAAAAACGTCTTCACTAGTCAGAGATTTGTAATCTTATCGAAATTACGATAGACTCAAGTTACATATAACAAAGGTCCAAAAGACGTATAAATTATTTTTAGTAAAGTTGACTTATCGTGTTTTTTGTTGTTTTTCAGTTCCAAAGTTCTTCTTGAAGGTCCAGAGGAAAAGACACATGAGTCAGATACATCTATGCCTTCATATTCTCATGATGTTGATGTACATATGACATCAAAGATAACCTCGATAGAAGAATTTGTTGCTCCCGAATACAGTAATCAAACTAACTGTTGTGAACCAATGGTTGAGTTTCCATCTTCTCCACTCGCGGAAATTCCAGACTTAATAGACATCGAAGACACTCCTTGCAGAAGTCCCTGCAGAAGTCCCTGCAGAAGTCCTTGTCAGGTTTATGGTGAAATTCCTGAAATTGACATTGACATAGATGCATTGAAGAAAAATATAGTGGATGCACTTTTAAGAGGTGGAAAGATGCTGAACAGTTGCAATGACGAGGTATCAAAAGCATTAGTAGTCCTGACCCCAGAAAACGCATGCATTCCAATCAAGCTGCCTCGTAAAATAAAGTATTATGATAGGCTAAGAACCGAGCATGTGGTGTAAGTATTTTGTTTTGTGTATTTTTGCATAATTATCATATTATATAGCCATATTGTTGGGATATCTAATCTAATTATTTGTTTTTGCAGTTATGTGCTTCCTGATGACCATGAGCTTCTCCATGATGTAAGTATAGATATATGCTCTAGAATATTAAAAAAATTGCAATTCTTTCGTATGATTTCTTAGAAAATGTCTTTTTGTTTGTTCTTTTTTTATAGTTTGAGAAAAGAGAATCTGATGATCCTAGTCCATATCTTCTTGCAATTTGGCAGCCAGGTATGCCTCAAGCAAAACTTTATCATCCTTCACATAACATAAATATAAACTAACTTTCATCTGATACTTCTAGGTGAAACGTCATACTCGTTTACACCAGAGAAGAAGTGTAACTCAGACGGATCAATACTGTGCAATATTAAGACTTGTTCTTATTGCTGGACTATAAGGGAACAAAACTCCAACGTTTATCGTGGAACAATCCTGGTAAATTGAATTTAAGATACAACATTCTAACATTGTTGACTTGAACTTACATAGATGAGTGCAATTGAACAGATCCCTTGTAGAACAGCAATGCGAGCGGGCTTCCCACTCAATGGAACATATTTCCAAACCAATGAGGCAAGTGTTTTTTTTTTTTTTTTTTTTATTATATTTTTTTTGTTTTTTTTTTGTTTTTTTATATATAATTTTTAATTTTTTTTTCAGGTTTTTGCAGATCATGTGACGAGTCTGAAACCTATTGTCTTTCCTAGACAATGGTGTGACGGGCTAGAGAAGCGTGCACTATACTGTGGTTCATCGGTGACATCCATATTTCGACTATTAGACGATAGAAGGATTCAACTATGCTTTTGGACTGGTAACAAAGTGTTTAATAGTATTGAATATTTTTTTTTGAATTGTTAAGCTGAAATATTCCGAGTAACGATGTAATGATGATATGCAGGGTTTGTATGTCTGAGAGCGTTTAATCGAAAACACCGAAATCCAGAGGTACTCGTCCGAAGACTACACACCCCATCTGATGAGAGAGGAGAAAAGTACACGAGAGACGAATAATTTGTTTTCTCTGTTATTTTATTTTTAGTCTAACAAAGACTTGTAATGTACGATGGAAGAATCTTTTCTCATATTATAAAGCATATGTTATCATTTGGGATCTGTGTACAAAATGAAGTTGGACATGTCGTGTAATCCAGCCTCTTCATAACATTTAGCAATTTGGTACAAAGATTCAGACCAAGTTCCTTCAATAGATGCCAAATCCAAGAGAAAAGCCGCGACATCCAAAGCAACCTGGATTGGGTCTTTGCCTTTCTTCAAATCCTCATAACGACCTTCATCACTCACTTTCTCCCTTATGAATTCGATTTGCTCGTCTTCCCATTGTGCAATACTAGCAACCTCCTGCATGTTTTTCACATGGTTAATGTCTGCGCTTTTTAAAACGTATAGCACAGCCGTAAATGCGGGTTAAAATTCATCACAACTGATAAAGAAGAAGAAAAGAAACTTTGCCATACCTCATAAGGACATCCTAAAGTCCACCAAGGTGATTTCAATGCTACTCTAGCCGCGTCTTTTGCTTCTGAATTACGTCCCACCCTGCAAATAAGAAGCGTCAGATAAGTGTTTTCATCATACTCCTAAAAAAATAAAATAAGAGAGATGTAACGTTACAAACTTCTGCAGTATGTTTGCATAATATACAAAAGGCCGTCCAAATCCCGGAAATAGGTCTTTCTTTGTGTAGAATTCTCCTGTCACCATAGCTGAAACCTTCCAGGGAAAAAAGAAAAGTCCATTAAAAAGTTTCAGAAGTGAGATTCAGAGATATATAATGTGATATATCATATGCATAAAAGATTCTTACATGGTCTCCTTGGTCGAAATGCCGTAGTACTTTTCGCTCCAACACATCTGGAAACAGTCCAACCTATACAATACCAACAAAAATCTATATACTGGTTTACTGTGGTGTCCATAACGCATTTCATCTATAAGTTGAGTAATGGGTTTTTCTTCAGCCTTGCCTTTTTTAAGACATAGACATCGAGATTTTCAATCTGAGATTCAGCAAAAGCACCCTTTCTGTAAAGCTTCTCGCCTGCCTCCGCTGAAGCACGATATAGTTCTGTCAACTCTTGCGCATCTTCTTCAACCAGAATCCGGTGAATATACTCATCTACCTGAATATCAGACACTGTAAGTTGCTTCTCTTTCTCAAGGAGATAAAAATTTAGTTACAAAAAAGAGAGTCATAAAAGGATAGGCTATTTAATAACAAGAAAGAGATGACTTTACATTTCTAGCTATAAGCCGGACTCCACTCCTCCAAACTTCAACAACCGGCATATCCATTCTGTTCTTTTGGATACAAAAAGAGTTAAATTCAAGAAAACATATATTTACCAATGCAAGAGTTACCAAGAAATGATCCAAAATTTCTTACCCTGGAGGAGCAGTTGGCCATCTCAAAAGCGCAGTAACAGAGCCTACTTAGACAATAATCCCACGAAACAAAAGTAAACAGAAGCTGCTAAGAAAAAGCCTAATAGAATCGATCGAGTGTGCGTCTTTACCTGAAGAATTCTTTGAAAGCGGAATAGCAAGAGGGATGAGTCCCTGCTTAGCTCCCGGAGATATGATGGTTTCACCTGCAGATGAAATATGATAACACCTGAGATTTCTAACATGTGTAAGTTTCCTTTTTCCATCATAATAAACCCAGAATACCAAATTCCACATATTGTCTTATAACTTGCATATCTGTTCTTCTAACCCAAACCATACCATAAATTTGGACATAATAAGGGAGAGAAAAATTGAGCATTATCGAACCTCTTGCTTGAAGAACTTTGAGTAAGTGATGGAGATGCATTGGAGGTTCAGTGGCAGCAACATCTTTGATGAATGATACATGCCCTGCACAACAACTCTAAATTGCTAACTCAATCCCAATGTGCATTTGGAGATATATTAAGAAAGCCACTTCCTTTGACAACAACAAAGAGAAAGCTCGAGCACAATCAATCGACGATTTCTATCTTTCTACAATCTCATTAAATTTCCACTAAAAGAAAAATAAAGCAAGAATAGAAAATTGTAGAGGAAAAAGCGAGAATACCAGAAGAGCAACACGAGACGCTAGCTCTGATATGGCGCAAAGGGAGAGCTGTAAAAGGAGTCATGTGCATCAACAGCGAACCCATGGCTCCTTATCTCTCTATCTCTTTCGTCTTTCTCTTCTCTTCACTCCATTTTTACTCTGCTTACTCAAAAGCTGATCCAATTTTGGGCTTCAACCATACGTCAATATATAAATCTGGGCTTTTTCGTTTTTTCTTCGTCCCAAACCCAAATACTACTGAAGACGCGTAACCGACAAAAACCGTCAATAAATGAACAAGAGGGAAGCTCAATTCAATTCTGTCAAAATACCGGTTTACAAGTCCCGGTCAAGGCCAGCCATATAATCAATTTACTCGGTGCCTCCGTCTCTTTCCATCTTTTTTTCTTTCTTTTCGAGGATAATAATAATAATAAAAATCCGCGATAGACGACCCCCTTTTCTCGTAGCTCGGCGTTATCAGACTCACCGAGTCGACTCGTCTCCACAACCACCCGCCGCTGCCGCCGCCGGTACCACCATCTGAGCACTTCGTTATTCATAGCCCGGATTTCTCCATGGAGATTTCCTCGGCCGAATCGCTATCCATCTCTGGCGCTGCCGCCTCTGAGGTCGTATCGGAACCGTCGGTATCTTCTTCTTCCTCCTCGTCCCTGTCTGCTTCGTCGCCGAATCAGGCCTCCCCCACCGCTTTCTCCACCATGGATCCCGCAGTTGCGACGGCTGCAGGGTCGAGGTACGTTGATGATGACGAAGATGAGGAGGACGTTTGCAGGATCTGTAGAAATCCAGGGGATGCGGATAATCCGCTTCGGTATCCGTGCGCCTGCAGCGGGAGCATCAAGTTTGTGCACCAGGATTGCCTCCTTCAGTGGCTTAATCACAGCAACGCTCGTCAATGCGAGGTTTTGTTTCTTTTCCTCTTTATAATTATTAATTGATGGGCTTCTCGACAGAGGCATGTGCAGGATTTTTCTGATTTCCGATTACTATTAAGATCTGGGTTCTTGTTGATTTTCGATGTCTTTGAGGAACTTTGAATCGAATGGAATTTTTATGGTTCAACGTTTTTTCCATTGCCTTTTCTGATTCTTCTAGATGGTTTGAGAGTTTGTATATATGAATGGGCCATTCCATATTATCTTTGTGCGCTCATCTTTAACCAAATGCATGGTGGTAGTTGGTGTGAGTTCTGTTGTTTTGAGCTTGGCATCGAATGATTTGTAAAGGCTTTGCTTTTATTTAGTTTTTGGTAACCTTAGTGTATACCGCTTTTCACAGTTTTGATGATAGATTTGATCATTTTATGTATTTTTCCCTCAGTAGTGAGCTTCAATAGCCTAAAACTCTACAATTCAGTTTCGATATAGTGATTGAAGCTTATTGTTAATTTGATCTACCAGGTTTGCAAGCATCCTTTTTCGTTCTCCCCAGTGTATGCTGAAAATGCTCCCACAAGGCTCCCTTTCCAGGAGTTTGTAGTTGGCATTGCGATGAAAGCTTGCCATGTTTTGCAGTTCTTTCTGCGATTGAGTTTTGTGCTTTCTGTCTGGCTTCTCACTATTCCTTTCATTACATTTTGGATATGGCGATTGGCATTCGTGCGGAGTTTTGGTGAAGCTCAGAGGTTGTTCTTAAGCCACATCTCCACCACAGTAATTCTCACCGATTGTTTGCATGGGTTCTTACTATCGGCCAGTATTGTCTTCATTTTCCTTGGAGCGACTTCATTGAGGGATTACTTTAGGCATTTGCGAGAGGTGGGAGGACAAGAAGAGAGTGAAGATGAAGGGGAGAAAAATGGTGCTCGTGCTGCAAGAAGACCTGCTGGACAGGCTAATAAGAATCTTGCTGGAGAGGGGAATGGCGAAGATGCTGGAGATCAGGGTGGTGCTGTTGGTCAGATCGTTAGAAGGAACCCTGAAAATTTTCTGGCAAGGTTGGACATACAAGCAGCCCGTCTCGAGGCTCAGGTTGAACAAATGTTTGATGGTTTGGACGACGCTGATGGTGCACAAGACGTTCCATTTGATGAGCTGGTTGGAATGCAGGGTCCGGTGTTTCATTTGGTTGAGAATGCCTTTACTGTAAGTTGAAGTTTCTGCTCTTCCTGATTTTTTTTTAATTCTATTTTCACTTGTCGTTCATTTTGGCCTCTCATTAAAATCTTGATGATGTGCATAATTTTGCAGGTTCTAGCAAGCAATATGATATTCCTTGGTGTTGTGATCTTTGTGTCCTTCACATTGGGACGGGTTATATTGTATCATGTGTCGTGGCTTTTTGCTGCTGCTAGAGGCCCTGCCCTGACCGCATCAATGCATTTTATAGATACTGGACTATCATTGGAAAATATAACTCTGAAGAGTGCGTTGACTTCTGTCTCAAATTTGACCAACGACGGCCAAGAAAATGGACTGCTAGGTCAGCTCACAGAAATGATGAAAGTCAATGGAAGTGAATTGAATGGAGCAAACAATACTCTATCTGTTGCAGCTGATCTTTTGAAAGGTTCTGTTGCTGGATCATCAAAGCTATCTGATGTTACAACTTTGACTGTTGGGTACATGTTTATAGTCTTTTTGGTGTTTCTTTACCTTGGGATCATTGCACTAATTCGTTATGCCAAGGGTGAGCCACTGACCGTTGGGAGGTTTTATGGTATTGCTTCTATAGTAGAAGCTGTTCCATCCCTCATTAGGCAGTTCTTGGCAGCAATGAGGCATCTGATGACTATGATTAAAGTTGCCTTTCTTTTGGTCATCGAGCTTGGGGTCTTCCCCCTGATGTGTGGGTGGTGGCTAGATGTTTGTACGGTTAGGATGTTTGGTAAAACAATGTCCCATAGAGTACAGTTTTTATCAATTTCTCCACTGGCAAGCTCACTTGTTCATTGGGTTGTTGGAATCATGTACATGCTGCAAATAAGCATCTTCGTCAGCCTTCTTCGAGGGGTACTGTTTTTTCCCTGCTAATAATTTTATTTTAGGAACAGGTTTCTTCTCCTCTGCTCTCTAATTTTTTTTGTTTTTCCATTTTTGTGCCAATTGCAGGTTCTTCGCCCTGGAGTTTTATATTTCCTTCGTGATCCTGCAGATCCTAATTACAATCCATTCCGAGATTTGATTGATGATCCAGTACACAAACATGCTCGGAGGGTTCTGTTATCTGTTGCAGTGTATGGGAGTTTGATTGTCATGCTGGTATTTTTACCAGTCAAACTTGCGATCCGGATGGCTCCTTCAATCTTCCCGCTCGACATATCGTAAGAAATATTGGCTTACCTCTTGATTTTGGAGATTTTGTGCTTAAGTAGTTTCTAACCTGTGCATCTATGCAGTGTATCCGACCCATTCACTGAGATTCCAGCCGACATGCTCCTGTTTCAAATATGCATACCATTTATTATCGAGCATTTCAGACTCCGGACCACAATTAAGTCCCTTCTACGCTGCTGGTTCACCGGCGTCGGTTGGGCGCTCGGTTTGACAGATTTCCTCTTGCCAAGACCAGAGGACAACATTGGCCAGGACAATGTAAATGGTGAACCAGGAAGGCAAAACAGAGCACAAGTATTGCAGGTTGGTGGACCTGACAGGGCCATGGCTGCGCTTCCAGCAGCTGATGATCCTAACAGAAATCTCCTCCGCTCTGGGAATGTCAACACAGGTGAGGAATATGAAGATGACGAAGAACAGTCTGATTCAGAGTAAGTTCTTACTTAAGAAACAAGCTATTTTGATGTTTAGAATTCGTGCATACTTGACGTAATTAACAGAAGTGTTCGCTTGATTTTTAGAGTTGACTATGTACCTCAAGATTTCCATTAGGTCTTCCCCTGAAATAAATGTATTTTTTAGCAGGTACAACTTCGTGCTCCGGATTATCCTTCTTCTACTTGTTGCATGGGTTACTCTTCTTCTCTTCAATTCGGCATTGATAGTTGTACCAGTTTCTCTTGGGCGTGCTCTATTTAGTGCCATCCCAATTCTCCCAATAACTCATGGCATCAAATGCAACGGTAATTCTGTTAACTTTGATCTTTTGCTTCATTCTTTCACACGGTCACACATTATTAACAGAGTCTCCTGAATCTGTAGACCTGTATGCTTTCGTCATTGGCACATATGCCTTTTGGACTTCCATATCTGGGGCCAGGTATGCTATCGAGCATGTCAAGTCGAAGAGGACTTCAGTCTTGCTTAACCAAATATGGAAATGGTGTGGGATTGTCTTCAAGAGCTCGGTGCTGTTAGCGATATGGGTAAGTGGTTTGTGCGGTTGTTGTTTTTCCGATTTTTGAGATACTCCAAACTCTTTTGACTCTGGATTCTATGTTTTTAAAACTCTGGATTCTATGTTTTTAAAATGTTGATTGAACAGGTTTTCATCATTCCGGTACTAATCGGACTTTTGTTTGAGCTTTTGGTGATTGTCCCAATGAGAGTCCCAGTAGATGAAAGCCCTGTATTCCTCCTGTACCAAGACTGGGCTCTCGGGCTCATCTTTTTGAAGATCTGGACTAGACTGGTAAGCATATTTCTTCCCCCCCTAGCAATTTTTACCGCATCGAAAGACATGTTGTCACTAAAATAACGACGACAATGGACAGGTAATGCTGGATCATATGCTTCCGATAGTGGATGATAGCTGGAGAGCAAAGTTTGAGAGAGTAAGAGAAGATGGCTTCTCAAGGCTTCAAGGGTTATGGGTACTTAGAGAGATTGTATTCCCGATCGTGATGAAACTCCTAACAGCATTATGCGTGCCTTATGTCCTGGCCAGAGGAGTGTTCCCAATGCTCGGATATCCGCTAGTTGTGAACTCGGCGGTCTACAGATTCGCTTGGATAGGTTGTCTCTCGGTGAGCCTCTTCTGCTTCTGTGCAAAAAGATGCCATGTCTGGTTCAGAAACCTTCACAACTCCATCCGTGATGACCGTTATCTCATTGGTCGGAGACTTCACAACTTTGGGGAAGCTGCTTTGGCTAACCAGAACCAAAACCAAAGCAGTGAGGATGCAGGAGATGGTGGTGTCTTGATAGGACGTGAGGGAGATGCTGATACTGGACTTAGGCTCAGACGTGCAATCCAGCAAGAAGCTTAGAAAGAATAGGGTTTTTTCAGGTGATGAATCAAATTCGAACAGTTCACCGAGTTGTTTAACACTTGTGTACCTAAGCCGTAATGGTTTGGCTTTGAAAGATTTTTTATTAGTCGATGTGTAATTATATCCGGCGAGTCCTCTTTTTTTTTTTTCTTCCATATATCAAAACTAAAAGATCTTTAGAAATAAGTCAATAACGCTTCGTATGTCCATATTTGTACTGTAATGTTTTTGTATTGTATTGAATCAAAGTCTTATCTTCCATCTCTTATCTTCTTATAGTGCATGTAATTTTAAATGTGAGATAAACGAATTTTAATTTTGACGAATTTTTATTCTTCCAATTGATTTATGTTCCCAAAATTTAAGAGGTTATAGTATTTAGACTTCAAAGTTGAAAAAAAGAAAAAGAGATGGACCTATTTTTTAATTATTTGCAGGTCCAGATTTGATAAAACAAGTATGCCCGTGCGTAGCACGCGTCGTATATGGGATTATTTTTTATTTTTTGGTCGAGGATTATAATAAGTCCTAAACCCCTCTTTCAGAGAAATCTGTCCTCAGTATTTGCTCAGCTCACAGCTCGAGGTTGAGGCCTCTCCCACGGCTTCCTCCACCATGGATCCCTCAGGATCGAGCTACATTGATGATGAAGAGGACGTTTGCAGGATCTGCAGATATTCAGGGGATGCGGACAATCCGCTTCGATATCCGTGCGCCTGCCGCGGGAGCATCAAGTTTGTGCACCAGGATTGCCTCCTTCTGTGGCTTAATTACAGAAAGTCTCGTCGATGCGAGGTTTTGCTTCTTTTCCTCTTGCTTATTTCGGTGTATTATTGATTGTTAGAATTTGGATTTTGTAAATTCCGGATCACCATTAAGTCGTGGTGTCTCGAGAAATTTTGGACTCGGAATGGGATTTTTATGGTTCAAACTCTTCTCCGTTGATTTGTCTGATTCCATCTAGATGCTTGTTTGGGTAAATGAATGGGCCATTTCATCTCTGCAGGTTTGCAAGCATCGTTTCTCGTTCTCCCCAGTGTATGCTGAAAATGCTCCCGCAAGGCTCCCTTTCCAGGAGTTTGTACTTGGCATTGCGATGAAACCTTGCCGTTGCCGTGTTTTGCACTTCTTTCTGCGGTTGAGTTTTGTGCTTTCTCTCTGGCTTCTCATTATTCCTTTTATTACATTTTGGATATGGCGATTGGCTTTCGTGCGGAGTTTTGGTGAAGCTCAGAGGTTGTTCTTAAGCCACATCTCCACCACAGCTCTTCTCATCGATTGTTTGCTTGGTTTCTTACTATTGGCATGTATTGTCTTCGTTTTCCGCCGAGCGACTTCACTGAGGCATTACTTTAGGCATTTGCGAGAAGACGTTCCTTTCTACGAGCTGGTTGGAATGCAGGGTCCTGTGTTCCGTTTGGTTGAGAATGCCTTTACTGTAAGTTGAATGTTTCTCTCATCTTGCTGATTTTATTTGTTTTTATTCTATTTTCCCTTGTCCTTCACTTTTGGCCTCTAGTTCAAATCTTCATGATGTTCATAATTTTGCAGGTTCTGGCAAGCAATATGATATTCCTTGGCGTTGTGATCTTTGTGCCCTTCACATTAGGACGGGTTATATTGTGTCATGTCTCGTGGCTTTTTGCTGCTAGAGGCCCTGCCGTGACCGCATCAATGCATTTTGTAGATGTTGGACAATCATTGGAAAATATAACTCTGAAGAGTGTGCTGACTGTTGTCTCAAATTTGACTAACAAGGGCCAAGAAAATGGGTTGTTTGCTCAGCTCACAGAAATGGTGAATGTCAATGGAAGTGAATTGAATGGAGCACGCAGTACTCTATCTATTGCTGCTGATCTCTTGAGAAGATCTGTTGCTGGATCATCAACGCTGTCTGATGTTACAACTCTGACCGTTGGGTACATGTTTATACTCTTTCTGGTGTTCCTTTACCTTGGGATCATTGCGCTGAATCGATATCCCAAGGGTGAGCCACTGACCATTGGGAGCTTTTATGGTATGGCTTCTATAGTAGAAACTGTACCATCTATCCTTAGGCAGTTCTTAGCAGCAATGAGGCGTGGAATCAGAGCTGCCTTTTCTCTGGTCTTCGTGCTTGGGGTCTTCCCCCTGATGTGTGGGTGGTGGCTAGATGTTTGCACGATTAGGATGTTTGGTAAAACAATGTCCCACAGAGTACAGTTTTTATCAGTTTATCCACTGGCAAGCTCACTTGTTCATTGGGTTGTTGGAATCATGTACTTGTGGCAAATATTCATATTCGAGAACCTTCTTCGAGAGGTACCGTGTTTCTTGCTCATACTTTTTATTCTAGAAACTGGTTTTTTCTCTGCTACTTTCTAATATTGTTTTCCACTTTTGTGCCAACTGCAGGTTCTTCGCCCTGGAGTTTTGTATTTCCTTTTAGATCCTGCAGATTAGGATTATACTTTCCAAGATTTGATTGGTGGTTCAGTACGCATGCTTGCTCGGGAGCTTTTATTTGAATCTGCAGAGTTTGGGAGTTTGATTGTCATACTGGTATTTTTACCAGTCAAACTTGCGCTATGGATGGCCCCTTCAATCTTCCCGCTCGACATAGCGTAAGAAATTTTGGCTAACGCTCTTGTTTTCGGACATTGTGTTTGAGTAAGTCTTTCCTAACTTGTGTATCTTAGCAGTGTATCCGATCCATTCACTGAGATCCCAGCCGGCATGCTTCTGTTTCAAATATGCATACCATTTATCATCGAGCATTTCGGACTTCAGACCACAATTAAGTCCCTTGTACGCTGCTGGTTCACCGGCGTCGGTTGGGCGCTTGGTTTGACAGACTTCCTCTTGCCACGTCCAGAGGAAAACATTGGTCAGGACAACGGAAATGGTGAACCTGACAGGGCCATGGCTGCGCTTCCAGCAGCTGGTAATGTCAACACGGGTGAGGAATATGAAGATGATGAAGAACAATCTGATTCTGAGTAAGTTCTTACTTATGAAATAAGCTTATATTTTGATGCTGTGATTTTGTGCATGCTTGAAGTAATTAATTGGAATGTTTGCATGGTATATAGAGTTGATTTCCATTAAGCCTTACCCTGAAATGAACAAAATTTTTAGCAGGTACAACTTTGTGCTCCGGATAATCCTCCTTCTACTTGTTACATGGGTGACTCTTCTTCTCTTCAATTCAACATTGATAGTTGTGCCAGTTTCGCTTGGGCGTGCTCTATTTAGTGCCATACCACTTCTCCCAATAACTCATGGCATCAAATGCAATGGTAATCTCTGTTAGTTGTGACCTTCCGCCTCGATCTTTCAAACTGTTACACACATTATTAACATAGTCTCCTGAATCTATAGACCTGTACGCTTTCGTCATTGGCACATGTGCCTTTTGGACTTCCATATCTGGGGCCAGGTATGCTATTGAGCATGTCAACTCGAAAAGGACTTTATTCTTGCTTAACCAAATATGGAAATGGTGTGGGATTGTCTTCAAGAGCTCGGTGCTATTAGCCATATGGGTAAGTGGCTGTGCTGTTTTTTTATTCTTTAGATTTTGAGATACTCCAAACACTTTTGACTCTGGATTCTATGTTTTTAAAATGATGAATGAACAGGTTTTTATCATTCCGGTACTAATCGGACTTCTGTTTGAGCTTTTGGTGATTGTCCCAATGAGAGTCCCAGTAGATGAAAGCCCTGTGTTCCTCTTGTATCAAGACTGGGCTCTTGGGCTCATCTTTTTGAAGATCTGGACTAGACTGGTAAGCATATTTCTTCTCCCCTTGGCAAATATTTACGGCATCAAAAGATATGTTGTCACTAAAATAACGACGACAATGGACAGGTAATGCTGGATCATATGCTTCCGATAGTGGATGATAGCTGGAGAGCAAAGTTTGAGAGAGTAAGAGAAGATGGCTTCTCAAGGCTTCAAGGGTTATGGGTACTTAGAGAGATTGTATTCCCGATCGTGATGAAACTCCTTACAGCATTATGCGTGCCTTATGTCCTGGCCAGAGGAGTGTTCCCAATGCTCGGATATCCGCTAGTTGTGAACTCGGCGGTCTACAGATTTGCTTGGATAGGTTGTCTCTCGGTGAACCTCCTCTGGTTCTGTGCAAAAAGATGCCACGTCTGGTTCAGAAACCTCCACAACTCCATCCGCGATGAGCGTTATCTCATTGGTCGGAGACTCCATAACTTTGGGGAAGCTGCTTACTGCGCTAAACGTAAACCAAAACTAAAACCAAAACCAAAACAGTAAGGATGGAGAAGATGGTGGTGTGTTGATAGGGCGTGAAGGAGAGATGCTGATACTGGACTTAGGCTCCGACGTGCAATCCAAAAAGAAGCTTATAATGAATAGTGTTAATTATGTATAGTAGCATTTCTTATTAGATTAGGCTATCTTAATATTTCTTATTAGCAAGTTCTAATTCAAAGAAAAGATGTAATTCAAAGAATGACTTGTAGTCTAGTGATTCACCCTATCATAATCTTGATTCAAATGTATGAATGCGTGTATAACACAATCATCAAAAACAAAATTACAAACATGTAACAAAAAACATTTCAATATATTCAAAATTAATTACTAATTGTTTTTTCATCTACAAATTTTACATACGTGTACACTACAAAATTTGAAATTGAGTAATGATATTGTGATGACGTTAGAAGAATATTAGACTAAATATTCTGATCAATTAATTGTTTTTTTTTACAATATATGGAAGAAAAAAATTACAAGTGTAAACTATTCTAATTAACTTAAATTGGTCACTAATCACATTAAATTGCTGTCACACACGCGCGCGTGTGTCTGACTTTTCCGTAAGAGACAAGAGCGAAGAAGACCTTATCACAAACTCTAAGGAAACCAATCTTACTTGTTACGTTTTTACTTCAGACTCAAATCCAACGGCTGAGATCTTTCCTCAAATCCATCTCTAGGGTTCTAGGGAAATAAAAATATTTTCGTAATATAAAAGCAGAGAAAAGAAAACCGTAATGCTTTCTCTTTCATCCTTCGCAATTCGTTTCGCCTAGAATCTCTCGCCCCAATATTTTCTCTATCTCACTCGCCGTCGCAGGCTTCGCCGCCGGCAAGTTCTAACCCTTCTCTTCTTCCCTCTCCTCTGATACCCCCCAGAAAACAAAAAAAAAAAGTAAAACGAAAAGATCAAAAATTCGCTTAGCTTTGTTTGAATTTGCCTTCCGCTTCATTTTTCCTTTGTTATCCTGTTCTTTCGATTTGGTTTCAGTCTAATAACGAGAGGGGAGGGAAGAGTTATTAAAACCCCAAAAAAAGTCAAAAAAATTTCAAAAATCCAAAAAGAGAATGGCGCAGGTTCAACTTCAGGGTCAGACTGCGAATGGCTCGAGCGTGGCTATCGCCTCTGCGGCGGCGCCGGCACCGGGAGCAACGGCGGCCCAGTTCGGCACGACGTCGCTCTATGTGGGGGATCTGGATTTCAATGTGACCGATTCGCAGCTTTTCGATGCGTTTAGCCAAATGGGTCAAGTTGTCTCTGTTCGAGTCTGTAGGGATTTGGCTACTCGCAGATCGCTCGGCTATGGATACGTTAACTTCACCAATCCCCAAGATGGTAAGCCTCCTGAATTGGAATATTTTTTTACAAACAAGCAATATCCAATTTTGTAGAAAGTGAAAAGGGGATATCAGAGTTTGCTCGATAGTACTAGATTTGACTGGGGTATGTTGGAAATGTTGATTCTTTCTGGTGTTTATATATATCCAATGTGGTTGATGCTGTTGCAGTGAAATTTATCCCCTGCTTAATCTTTCTCGTGCATACATCTATCTTCTAATGGTACTTGATGTCGTGCTCTCTGTTGCAGCTGCAAGAGCGATCCAAGAACTGAATTACATACCTCTTTATGGAAAACCTATAAGGGTTATGTATTCTCATCGTGATCCTAGTGTTCGCCGAAGTGGCGCTGGGAACATATTTATCAAGGTACTCTTGTCTTTGTCACAAGAGTTGCTGTAAGACGAGATGATTGTTAGGGAAAAGATTGAATCTTTTTGAAAAGTCTGAAAAAAAGTATTTTTCAGTTCGTGTGTTGTATTTTGGGTTTCACTCTTTCTTTCCGGTGCTAAACCTGGTTATAAATATGCAGAATCTGGACCTCTCTATCGACCACAAAGCACTACATGATACATTTTCAACCTTTGGGAACATTGTGTCGTGCAAGGTAGCTGTGGATTCTTCAGGCCAGTCAAAGGGCTATGGGTTTGTGCAATACGCCGATGAAGAATCTGCACAGAAAGCTATAGAGAAACTGAACGGCATGTTGCTAAATGACAAGCAAGTGTATGTGGGTCCTTTTCTGAGGAGACAAGAAAGAGACTCGACTGCTAACAACCCGAAATTCACCAATGTGTACGTGAAGAATCTCGCGGAAAGTACTGCCGATGATGACTTGAAGAACACTTTTGGCGAGTATGGAAAGATAACAAGTGCTGTGGTGATGAAAGATGGAGATGGCAAGTCTAAGGGCTTCGGGTTTGTTAACTTTGAAAATGCTGATGATGCTGCTAGGGCTGTGGAGTCTCTAAATGGGCACAAGTTTGATGATAAGGAGTGGTATGTTGGTAGAGCCCAGAAGAAGTCCGAGAGGGAAACAGAACTAAGGGTCCGTTATGAACAGAACTTGAAAGAAGCTGCAGACAAGTTTCAAAGTTCAAACTTGTATGTGAAGAATTTGGATCCTAGCATTTCTGACGAGAAACTCAAAGAGATATTTTCTCCTTTTGGTACCGTTACATCTTGCAAGGTCCAATATCCCTCTCTCTCTCTTTTGATCTGTAGTGAGTTAACTCTATTGATTCACTATTTAAGAATATCTTCATAATGGAAAATGACAGGTGATGCGGGATCCTAATGGAATAAGCAAAGGCTCGGGATTTGTTGCTTTCTCAACTCCCGAAGAAGCAACAGAAGCTGTAAGTCAGTTATATGGTCTTGTTGAATATATGTGTTAGGAAAGGCACTTCGACTGTTAGTAACAGTGGAATACTCTACAGATGTCACAGTTGAGTGGTAAAATGATCGAAAGCAAGCCACTCTATGTTGCCATTGCACAGCGGAAGGAAGACAGAAGGGTCAGACTACAGGTTTGCTCCTCTTGGAATCACCTCATCTTGTGATATACCAACTACTCCTACTTTGTCTGTTTGTGTGTCAATTCTAAAAAAGTTGGGCCCATGATATCTGAGTCTGAAAATGTTCACAACTGTGGAAAATTTTGAACACTGATGCTGATGCATCTTCATAATCCAGTCCCTCATATCATTTGGAAATTTTATGATATTTCGAAGGTATATGTTCTTATATGCCGCGAGCAAGAACATTTGTAAACAAATTTAGCATAATTTAACTTTGATGAGAATAGAAAAATGACTTCAATCCTTTCTGAGATCCACTGTACAAGTACAACTATGTATAAAGTAAATACAGCATGTAACTAATAGAAGAATTCCAAATTGTACTAAGAATAAAAGTCCACTATATGATCAGCCTTGTTGATCACTTCCTCATATGGTTTGGAGTTGAAATTATTCTTGTATTTATACCGCATATATATATATATATATATATCATTTTATCTCCTGCTGCTGAGTGTGTGCATGATGTCAACAGGCTCAGTTTTCCCAAGTGAGGCCAGTTGCAATGCCGCCATCTGCTGGTCCTCGCATGCCAATATTTCCCCCGGGTGGTCCTGGTAGTGGACAACAAATGTTCTATGGTCAGGCCCCTCCTAACATGATTCCTCCCCAGGTAATCATCATTTTTGTTGTCCTGTCTGCGATTGGCCACACTTTAGCCTTTCCAATTCTATTTCGAAACTGTTGGGGTAATTTTAACCTGTGATTGTGTAATGCCACAGCCTGGGTTTGGGTACCAACAGCAGCTTGTTCCTGGAATGAGACCTGGTGGGGGCCCTGTACCCAATTTCTTCATGCCTATGGTTCAACAACAGCAGCAGCGTCCTGGTGGAGGAAGACGCTCTGGAGGGATCCAACAGTCCCAGCAGCAAGTTCCCATGATGCAGCACCAGGTTCTTTCTCAATTGCAATAAGAACTGCGTTGCTTGCTCATCTCTCTTTTTAATAATTATGATTTTTTGCTGTGTGGGTGGTGATCAGATGCATCCAAGGGGTCGGATGTTCCGGCATCCTCAAGGGCGTGGTAGTGGTGGTGATGTGCCTCCATATGACATGCCATTGCCTATTGGAGCTTTGGCTTCAAATCTGGCCAATGCTTCTCCAGAGCAGCAGAGGACGGTGAGAGAATCACTAAAAGACCAATAGAGATTTTTGCTTTTGTTTGGGATATTATTATAATGTTTGGGACCAACTCTGGTTTACAGATGCTGGGTGAGAATCTGTACCCGTTGGTGGAGCAGCTAGAGGCAGAGTCTGCAGCCAAAGTGACTGGGATGCTTTTGGAGATGGACCAGACCGAAGTTCTCCATCTGTTGGAGTCACCAGACGCTCTCAAGGCCAAAGTTGCAGAGGCTATGGATGTTCTCAGGAGCGTTGCTGCTGGTGGTGCAGCCGAGCAGCTCGCTTCCTTGAACCTCTCTTAACTTGTCTTTTCCTTTTGATCTTTTGCCTTGTGTCTCTCCCATACAATTACAATCGGAGTTGTTTCTTCTATTTATTCGTGTTTCTCCCTGGGAATTTGGATTCCTCATAACTGCTTTTGTGTGGTTTTAAACGTTTTTTGAAATTCAAAATGGAAAAACCGTATCTGCTTTGTTTTGCTTAACCATAATCAAATCTTTGTATTCTCTCAACATACGGTTAGCACTGAAACAGGATCAACGAATGATTTCTTTCCAACCTTATTTTAAAATTTACTTATTTGATGTGAAGCATAAAAAGTTGAGGGGTTTATTTGATGAAAAGTATATCAATGTAGGAAAGGAATAAAAACCGTGATAAATGAGAAAAAGGGGTTTATAAGCAAGCAAAGAAAATTAAAACCCTGTGACTGGAGGAGGAGCAAGGGTTTTGTAACTGTGCTTCTCCTTTGTTTTCTCGATTAATTCCTCCCAAGCAAAGAAGCTTCTTCGATCTTCCTCCTCTGGTTTCGTTTCTACATGTAAGTTTTCGTCTATTCCCTTTTGTGCCTATCTCATAATTAAGAGATAAATAAATCTAATTGCTTCCGGTAAAGAAATCCAATTTTGTTGTGATGTTGTGGCCCTCTGCTAAGTTTGTAGCCATCTCATACTTTGGAATTTGTCATTTTTATTAGATAGCAAAGTATGTATTCATGTTTAGATTCAATTGACAATATAGTGTTATGTGTCTGGTTTGTGTGATAAGTTGAAGTTATTTAGGGTTCCAAAAGGTTGTTTTTTTTTGCAACAGTATTGTTAATCGTTTTATGTTTTCCGAAAGTACACTGAAAAAAAAAGTTTTAAGTTTGCTGTTGAAGGTGACCTCTGGGATTGTGCTGTTTTATGCATCAAAAAATGCCTAAGAAGAAGACTAATCCTTCCTTGAAGAAGCTATCCCAGGCAGGAGACAAACCTGCCACAGAAGAAACCAAACCAGTTCCAAAACCTGGTAAGCTAGGGAAAGAGATTGATGATATCTTCGGTGGGAGAAAGAAGAAGAAACCAGAAGTCGAAACAAGAGAAAAGAAAGAGACCACCCCGATGAAGAAAACAGAGATGGCAAAGAGGAAAAGGAAGAGGATCGAGCTTGACAGTTTCAACAACAACCCGCAAACCCGACCCAGGAAGAGAACCGAAGACGGGCTACTAGTGTTCACGGAAGATGAACTCGGTATCAAAAAGGCTAATGCTGGTGGTACCCGTCTTTGCCCTTTTGACTGTCAATGTTGCTTCTAGTCTTCTCCTTTTTCACAGTGACAAGTGGATTAACTCGTTCTGGTTAAAAAAAATGGATGCATTAACTTAGTTAACACAAATTTGTTATAGTTTACATTTTATCCAATTGCTTCTTGATTGATTGGCACTAGTAGATAGGATCTAAATAGAGGTCTGATGAAAAATTTGATGGATATCTGGTTTGAAGCTCACCTCTTTCCGCTCTTTGTTTGGCTCAAGTCTTAGTGTCTTACCATTGTTTGGTTTTAGCCTTTTAGGTATGGATTTGGTTTTCAAAATCTTTCTCTTATCCTGTTATAGTACTGTAATCATAAAGTCTTTAGAACAAAATGTCTTTATCTACACGAAGGATTACATTCATTATTCGGGTTTTCCACAAATGAATTTTTGTTTTCCAGCACAATGCAACATCTAGTCTAAATTTTGTATGTGTTCTTTGAGATGACATTCATTCATGGTTGGTAGTTTAGGCTTCGGTCCGAAACCTTGATCCATGAAAAAAAAAAAAAGGATTTGAAATTTGTGAACCTCTTGGGAAAGTATAGCACTTGTCAAGTTTCTAGATATTTATTTATGATGTCAACGATAACGACATAAAAATCCAGCAACACTTGAAACCAAAAGAGGGTTCAAATTAGGGTTTCTTCTTGAATCGAAATTGGACTTTTTTTACTTGTGACGAGATAGTGGGGAAAAAATTGACAACAGTTGAAGAAGGGTCTTAAAGGAAGAAGCGTAATTAAGCCGACCGACCAATCGACCATATACGAAAACTGATATGTGGCTGTGTCCCCACCAACACCACCTATCACAACTTGTCCACTTTTTCCCCGAATTTTACCACCAATCAAAACATTGTCTTCTTCTTCTTCTTCTTCTTCTTCTTCACCTCCTCTCTCCTTTTGCAATTTTTAATACACCTTTGTTTCTCCCAGATTTCACAAAGAAAAAAATATTTTTTTTATTGGAATCCGTGAGTAACAGAGGATAAGCGATTATGGGTTCGATCTCTTTGTCCAGTTCTCTGCCCATAACGCGACTTCCACTACTAACATCATCACTCAATCAATGCCTTCTTCCGACTCCCACGTCCTTCTCACCTTCTCCTCTCTCAAATCGTCGTCGCTCCACTTTTTCCCCGTTAATCGCCGCCTCTGCCGTCTTCGCAGCTCCTGCCGGCGTTAATAACTCCGTTCCGGTGAGTGAAAGCCGCCTCTACCATTTTTAACCCTTTCATCTCCAACAAAAAAAAATTGAAACTTGTTTGCTTGATGCTGTGTGATATTTGTTTGGCTTTTTGGTGGGCTTCAGGCAAGAAACGGGGGTTATACAGTTGGGGATTTCATGACAGGGAGACAGAATCTGCATGTTGTTAAGCCCTCGACCTCGGTTGATGATGGTAAATTATGCTAAAGATGAAAACAACCCTTCCTCCTAATCTCTACAAACCCAAGTCTCTTATTCTGTTATCTTCCTTGAATTTTAACAGCATTGGAACTTCTGGTTGAGAAGAAAGTCACGGGATTGCCTGTAATTGATGATGATTGGAATCTGGTAAACAGATTTATCTTTTGTCAGTGTTCCTCCGTTTGTATTGAAGGATGCTTCAATACCAAGCTCCTGATTAACCCTAGTCACCAAACAGAAACAGCCTTAGCGGTTTGATTACATATATATATGCTTCATCTGTCTGAGATCTTACTTACTCCTCTCTGCTGTAATTTCTCCTGCAGGTTGGCGTTGTTTCTGATTACGATTTGCTTGCACTGGACTCCATTTCTGGTAATATATACAAGTTTTTTTTGTACCTAAAGTTTGTTTGAATCATCAAAGTATATGGTTTCTGAATCATTTTATTAGACAATGAATTGTTGGCAGATAGCTTTGTTGTGCAGAACGTTAATGGATTTGTTTTTGTGAAGCAACCTTAACCTCGTCTTTTGTGTAATAGGCCGGAGCCAAAGTGATACAAACATGTTCCCTAACGTCGACAGTAGCTGGAAAGTATGTTTCTACTTATCCAATATCTCGCAATTTATTTGAGGGCTAGTGTTTGTCCCATTTCTGCGCTGGGAATGAGGTTAGGTATATGATATTTCGGCTTCTCTTTTCGGCAGACGTTTAACGAACTCCAGAAACTGATAAGCAAGACTCATGGAAAAGTTGTTGGAGACTTGATGACGCCTTCTCCTCTGGTTGTCCGTGGTTCTACCAATTTAGAAGATGCAGCCAGGTATATCCTCCTCGGCGAATATGAGTTCAATCCGTTTTTCTTTTTCTAGTGGGATTATCAACATTTCTTACAAGATGCGTAACCATTTTGTCTCCAGGCTGCTTCTGGAAACAAAGTTCCGAAGATTACCAGTGGTGGATTCAGATGGAAAACTGGTGAGAGAATCTCAAAGTCACAATCTTTTCTTCTTCTTCTTCTTTCTATCAGTTTGGTTTGGTCTGATCTTCTGTTTCTTTTTGTTTGTTTGCTTGCTTGCAACGAAGATCGGGATCCTTACAAGGGGGAACGTTGTAAGGGCTGCACTGCAGATCAAACGGGAAACCGAGAACTCTACATAGCTAGAAAGCACAAGTTATAAAGCAGAGATCCCTGAAGTCTGCCATAGTAGCAAATCTGTTTATTCCATTGATAAGTATATATATAATATGTGTACCCCATTCCCTCTCAATTTTCTACAAGCAAATTTTACTTTAGGAGTAACATTTCTCAGACTCAGAAATTCAAGACATTTGGTATCTGACAATATATATTATATTTTTTGTAAGCACGACGAGTCTACTCTTACCCACCAAACACAAAGACCAAACAGAAACGAACTATATGATTCTGCTCAGTTTATTTCTTCTCACACTTAGCTCTGCTCAGGTCCTCGATCTTGAAAAGGAAAAGCAGGAAGACGAAGCAAATTCTATAAATATCGAACAATAATCTCCCAACACTACTTTTTTTTTTTTTTAATTACGTCAGTGATGCTCTCAAATTCCCTGCGTTTACCGTCTCGTCTCCTCTCCCAGTTGAAAGCATCTCGGGGTCTAGGCTCTGTTCCGGCACCGGTATATGATGATTCCGAAGACGAGCCTTTAGGGTTCCCATCCAATGATCTTCTCCGCAGGAGTAGCGATGGTCTTTATGTTAATGGCCTCCTCGGTGGCAATGATGGTATTCCCGGCGTTAGACGTCTCTACAACATGCTCCTGAAGGGATGCACTGACTCCAAGAGACTCACTCAGGGAAGAACCGTTCATGCCCATATTACTAAATCCTTGTTCCGCTGTGACCTCGTTATGAATAACACTCTCCTCAATATGTATGCCAAGTGCGGGAGCCTGGAAGAGGCTCGCAAAGTGTTCGACCAAATGCCTCAACGGGACTTTGTCACTTGGACCACCTTGATTTCTGGTTACTCACAGCATGGTCGACCCCGTGATGCGCTACTCTTGTTTAATCAGATGCTGAGACACGGATTCAGTCCCAATGAGTTCACTTTGTCTAGCGTGGTGAAAGCTGCTGCAGCTGAGCTTCGGGGATGTTGTGGTCTCCAACTTCACGGCTTCTCTCTCAAGTGCGGCTTCCATTTGAATGTTCACGTTGGTAGCTCTCTTCTTGACCTCTACGCCCGCTATGGTCTTATGGATGATGCACAATTGGTTTTTGATGCGCTTGAGAGCAGGAATGATGTTTCTTGGAATGCTCTGATCGCTGGCTATGCTAGGAGATGTGGTACAGAGAAGGCTCTTGAGCTTTTTCAACGGATGCTTAGGGAGGGTTTCAGACCTTCCCATTTCTCATACTCTAGCGTCTTTGGCGCTTGCTCCAGTACAGGGTTCTTGGAGCAAGGGAAATGGGTGCACGCGTATATGATTAAATCCGGCGAGAAGCTTGTGGCTTTCGCAGGAAACACTCTTATCGACATGTATGCAAAATCAGGAAGCATCAACGATGCGATGAAAATATTTGATAGATTGACTAAAAGGGATGTGGTGTCTTGGAACTCGCTGCTCACTGCTTATGCACAACATGGATTTGGGAAAGAAGCAGTGTGCTTGTTTGAAGAAATGAGGAGTGCCGGGATTCCTCCCAATGAAATCTCGTTCCTCTCCGTGCTTACAGCTTGCAGCCATTCTGGTCTTCTAGATGAAGGGTGGCATTACTTTGAATTGATGAAGAAAGATGGGATAGTACCCGAGGCTTGGCACTACGTCACGATCGTAGATCTTCTCGGGCGGGCCGGTGCTCTTGATAGGGCACTGATGTTTATCAGGGAAATGCCAATAGAGCCCACTGCAGCCATCTGGAAAGCCCTGCTTAATGCCTGTAGAATGCATAAGAATATGGAATTGGGAGCTTATGCCGCCGAGCATGTATTTGAACTTGACCCTGATGACCCTGGTCCTCATGTATTACTATATAACATCTATGCCTCATGTTGCAGATGGAACGATGCTGCAAGAGTGAGAAAGAAGATGAAGTAAAGTGGGGTGAAGAAGGAACCTGCGTGCAGCTGGGTAGATATTGAGAACGCAACCCACATGTTTGTAGCGAATGATGAATGCCATCCACAGAGGGAGGAGATTGGTCGCAAGTGGGAAGAGATTTATGCAAAGATCAAGGAGTTTGGATATGTGCCAGACACCAGCCATGTAGTAGTCCACGTGGATCAACAGGAGAGGGAAGTGAATTTACATTATCATAGCGAGAAAATTGCATTTGCATTTGCACTTCTCAACACCCCTCCTGGATCAACCATACACATAAAGAAGAACATCCGGGTTTGTGGAGATTGCCACACAGCAATCAAGTTGGCTTCAAAGGTGGTCGAGAGGGAAATCATCGTGAGGGATACAAATCGGTTCCACCATTTTACGGATGGTACTTGTTCTTGCAGGGATTATTGGTAGTGACCACTGAAGAAGAATCAGTGGCTTCCAAGGTGGTCGAGAAGTTTTTTGAATCTTCTGTTGGTTTTCTTTCCGCTAGAAGAGAACAACATATGGAAAAGTTGTTGGAGACTTGATGACGCGCCTTCTCCTCTGGCTGCCCTTGATTCTACCAATTTTGAAGATGCAGCCAGGTATCTTCATCTTTATTTTTTTCCTCAATATTTGCAAACATTAATTGGTTGAAACTTAGGACTTGGGAGTAATGAGCACAAACCGATTTTTCCAGTGGCATTTATCTCTGATATCGACACTGAAAGCAACATTCCTCACAAGATCTGTAAACATTCGTCTCAGCCGTAAATGCAGATGGAAAACTGGTGAAAATCTCAGAGTCACAATCTTTTCTTATTCTTTTTTTTTCAGATTGATTTGGTCTGATCTTTTTCAGTTTCTAAACACATTGTTTTCTTTGTTCTCGCGCTACAAGATTCGGAGGATCTTTACAAGTGGAAACGTAAGCGCTTGCCCTGAAGATCGAACTGTAACCGGAGAACTCTACATAACTAGAAAGCAACAGTTATAGAGGCATAGAGCAGAGCCCTTAAAACTGCCATAGTTAATAGCAAATACATGTGTATTTTCTCAACAGTTATAGAACTCTCTCAATTTTCTGCTTCCACAAGCAGATTTTTAACTTTATGAGTAACATTTCTCAGACAATCGGTATCTGATACATATACTCTACATATTTTACTCTGCATATTTTCTAAGTATAATATATTCCCTCCATTGCTAATTGTTAGATGTTTTTAGCTTTTCACAATGAATTTTTAGCAATGACCATTATAACGGTAAAATTAGCGAATCCTTGAATTCCTTACCGACAAAAAAATATATAGTAATTTAATTTCAACCATATGGGAGACCAAAAAGAAGCATGTGTGACCATTCCATCTTTTTGTCAAGACTAAGAAGCATGCGTCACCACCAGTCGCATGATACAAAAGTCGTTTCAACCATATCCGTCTCAATTCTCAAATTGCACCAGCATGATGGTGAATCTTCGACAAATATAACAAAGAACCGACTACTAATGTAATCAGCATTTAATACAGCTTCGTACATTCAACAGTTGGAAATTTGTTCCTAACGTACGGCTTCTTCTAGAACACCAATCTCATCTAGAACTCAAGAGCGAATCTTTGAAAGTTCATCAAGTTACTAAAAGCTTCTAGATACAAATCTTCATAACGTTATAGTTTCACGCCTCAATTGAGCTGAGACCAAGTCCATGAAACTTATGATGGTACTAAAACTCGTACCAAAGTCTATCCAACCCGGAATTGATTTTATATTGATATGATGTCTATCAAAGGAGCTTCTAATTTAAAATCAATTGACAATAACTAGATTAGACCAAATGTTTAAAATATTATATTATGTTTTATTTTAATTCCGATGTAGGATTCCTAACCAAAAATCTTATATAGGAGGATTATGAGCTAAACGCTTGTATGAAGTTGTTTAGATCGTTAAAAGAAGACCCTCCTTCTTCCACGGAGGCTTTAGCCATCTCCGCCAATTTCTTTGCCCGTCCGCGCCTCTCCTCCGCCTCTTCCCCAACCAACACCTCTCTCACAGCCTTCTCTACTTTCTCTCTGCCAATTATGAAATCTCCCAAAACTTTCACATGCTTTGTGGCTCCCACGCTCACTCCCGTTCTGAGCACTTGTGTAACCAATTTCTCGTTGTAGAATTGCTCCGCTCCAATCGGCCACGTCACCATCGGCAGCCCTGCAGCCACTCCTTCAAGAAGCGAGTTCCAGCCGCAATGGGTCACGAACCCACCGGTTGCTTGGTGATCAAGCACCAGCACCTGTGGAGCCCATCCTCTTATTATCATCCCTTTCTCTTTCGTCCTCTCCTCCATCCCTTCTGGTAACCATTCTTCTTTGTCACCTGTTCATACCAAACCCATTTCAGGCCAAAACAGAGCAACCCAAAAAAACCAAAATGATGTTACATTTCAAGGTTCAATCTTAATACCTTTGTCTTTCCTAACAACCCAGATGAAATTTTTGCCAGAAGCTTCTAAACCAGCAGCGATCTCTATCAGCTGCTCGTTCTTGAAGCAAGCCACGCTCCCAAATGAAATGTAAATGACTGAATCTGGTTTCTTGGAGTCAAGCCATTTGAGGCATTCGGCCTCATCGATGCTCGCTTTCTTTCCTCTCTCAGCCTTCTCCTCATATCCTCTGTTTATAATAGAGAGCGGACCGATATGCCACGCTCTCTTCGCCACGAATCTCTTGTAAAAATCGGCGTAATCAGGTTCAAGCTCGTAGAAGCTGTTCACAACAACACCTGAGCTCTTCACTTCTGATTCTCTCACGTCGATCATAAACTTCCCCATCTCGGACTCGCTGTCGCCATCAATGATCTGTTCTTGAGTTATCACTATGTCCCCAGGGAGATCAGGGATCACAAATGGCTCACAGCTCGAATCTACTCTGTTTTGAGGTTTATGCACTTTGATGCAGTAACCAGCGCATAAAGAGAAGTAGCCAGTGCCGTGGAACACAAGTCTCGGCACATGGCACTTCTCAGCAGCTTCGGTAGCCCATGGGAAGAACATGTCGGCGATAAGACAGTCCGGTCTTGTATTTTCGAGTAGTTTCTCGAGCTGATCTTTGAAAACCCTTGTCGACGACAAAAAGAACTCTAAGGTTATGTACCCTCTGTCGTCATTGTTGTTTGCGGTGAAGAAGTCGACGTTCTCGCATCCTTCAGGTAACCCGAGCTCCGCGCAAGGGAAATCGAAGATCTGGATGTCGATTTCGCGACTCGGGTTCAGGTTCTTGAACAGGTCGATGGGTTTTTGGAGGATCTTGGAGTTGAGAGGTGTGGTGATGATTGTGGATTTGGCTCCTCTGCTAGAGAAAAGCTTAGCCATGTCTAGGGTTGGTATCATGTGGCCATAAGCCATGAAAGGGAAGAACATAACATGGAGCTTGTGACGAGGAGGATCACTACTCATAATTTGTTTGGCTTTGGTTGAAAAGAAAACGAGATGTGCTCTCTGAGATATTTGAGAAATGGAATATTCTGAAGCTCGTAGAGATATTAATCTTCCGTGTCGTGTTGAATGGTTTTAGGAGTCTCCGCGTGATGATATATAATATCATTATTATTATTATTACTTTTACATGTAACGTATAAAATCCATACGGCAGCTTGGAATTGGATTATGGTGGGCCCATCTTGGGTAATGGTAATGGATTCTGACGTCTTTGCATACGTACTTGTGTTTTGGTTTCATTGGTACTCCCTCTGTCAACTTGTCACAGTTGTCGGAATCGAGTATCAGTTCTCAAAGTCCTTTGGAACCAAAGTCTTCTAGAAATAGAATCCCTACAAAAAAAATGCAGACTCCAAAGTTGAAAGAAAGAAAACAAATTATTGCTCTAGTTGAATAATAAAGAATTAATAAGACAATTCGTTAAAAAAAAAAAAAAATCAGAAATTCGATAAAGAACAAAACTGATGCTCTATTACGGATTCACTTAAAGTGATATGTGAATTTTAGAGGTAGTTTGATGCTAATCACATAAATTGTTGTAACAAAAAAAAAATGGTTTAAAAAAAAGTTTGCAAGTGATGGTGGTGTCTACCAATCTTAGTGGAATCGTTGTGATTCGTGTTCTTCGTCAATGGTTTTCTCGCGGAGAACAGAAGGTTCAACTCCACAGAATCTCTTGATTTCATTTCCCCTAGAGATCTTAATGGTCATGGCACGCATGTTGCCAGCATCGCGGGCGGTTCGTACGTGCCCAACATAAGCTACAAGCTTTAGCAGAAAGAAACAAAATTAGAAGACGGAAGTTTATGGTGGGTTTGTGTCCTGATGACTCAAAAACTTAACTTCAGATTCTCCTCTACCAAAATACTTCAAATACAATTTTTATACTCTTTAACTTTTTCACATAACAAAAACATATATCACAATACTTCTAAAAACACTTTCAAATTAAGCAAAACATGTGACACAGAATCACCAATTTAGAGAACAATAGAGCAATTGCTGTGATTCAAGAAAGCAACTCAGACAAGCACAATACCAAAGACATTATTTCTTAACTTGCAATACATTCAACAATTCCTTACTCCTTTTCATTTTGCAATTTAACCAACTTAAGCTCTTCCATCAACCTATTCAACTCAATATCCGAGGATCCTCCTTCTTTGACTGCGTCTTTCGCCATTTCCGCTAATTCCTTCGCCCGTTTCCTCCTCTCTTCTCCAACCATCACTTCCCTTACCGCACTCTCCACCTTATCTCTGCTAATGAAATCTCCAACGACTTTCATCATCTTCTTCACTCCCACACTCACTCCTGTTTTCAAGACTTGTGTTACCAGTTTCTCGTTGTAGAATTGCTCGGCTCCCACGGGCCATGTCACCATTGGCAGGCCAGATGCTACTCCTTCTAGAAGCGAGTTCCATCCACAATGCGTCAAGAATCCTCCGATTGCTTGGTGGTCTAGTATCAGCACTTGCGGCGCCCACCCTCGTATTATCAATCCTTTCCCTTTCGTCTTCTCTTCGAACCCCTCTGGTAACCACTCTTCCTTCTCACCTATTCACACAACACCAAACAACTTTAAGATCCATCTATCAACCAAATTTGAGTACTCTATTACTTGATTGCCTTTGTCTTACAAGCTTTAATTCGGTGTCTAAAATGCAAACGCAACAAAACAGAGGATTATGTTGCAAAATAATAGCTAGAGAAATGTCTATGATACGTACCTTGGCTGCCATTTTTGTTAACCACCCATACAAAATCATGTCCTGACATTTCTAAACCAGCTGCAATCTCAATCAGCTGCTCGTTATTGAAGCTCGATAAGGTTCCAAAGGACAAGTAAATCACTGAATCACATCTCTTGGAATCGAGCCATTTCAAACATTCGTGCTCATCGATGCTCGCCTTTTTGCCCCTCTCTGCTTTCTCCTTGAATCCTCTGTTCCCTAAAGAAAGCGGACCGATATCCCAAGCCCTTTGCGCCACAAAGCTCTTGAAGAAATCGGAATAAGCCGGTTCAAGCTCGTAGAAGCTGTTCACCAACACACCAAAGCTGTTTCTCTCTGATTCTCTTATTTCCTTCATAAACTTCCCCATCACAGACTCTTCTTCTTTCTCTATGACCTGTTCCTCTGTGATCACAATGTCTCCTGGGAGATCAGGAATTACAAAGGGCTCACTAATCGAAGCTGCTTTCTTGTAAGGCTTGTGGAGCCTTAAGCAATGAGAAGCACACATGGAGAAGTAGCCTGTGCCGTGGAACACAAGTCTTGGTACGTTATACTTCTCAGCGACTTCAGTCGCCCAAGGGAAGAACATATTGGCGACGAGACAATCTGGTTTGAGTGACTCGAGGAGCTGCTCTAATTGCTCTTTGAAATATGCCATTGAGAGTAAAAACTTAAGATTCAAGTCACCTTTGCTTAGGTCAGGGCTAGAGTAGATGAAATCGGTGTTCTCGCATCCTTGGGGCAAACCGAGCTCTGTGCAAGGGAAATTGAGGATCTGGATGGTGATGTCTTCTAGTCCAGGGTTCTGGTGGTTGAAGGATTTGATGGGTTTCTCGAAGAGATTGGAGTTGAGAGGTGTAGTGAGGATTGTGGATTTAGCTCCTTTGGTGGCGAAAAGCTTGGCCATGTCAAGAGTTGGTATCATGTGGCCATGAGCCATGAAAGGGAAGAAGAAGAAATGGAGCTTAGAGACTTGGCCAGAAGTTGCCATGTTTGGCTGCTGAGAAAACAAGATCTGGTTTTTTCAGAGCCCAAGTAGAAATTTTTCACTTGTATTTTTTTAATAATAAATTTGTGATTGGGTATGTTTGAGAATGAACAGATATAAATAGTTAAAAACTAGTATATGGTTAGGGGTTTGGGAGCTTAAAGCAGGACGCAAGGAAAGACTGAAAGAGAGTAAAGTTTGGCAGCCAAGCACTTGGTTGATATGGAAACACCAACTTTTCAGGGCCATTTACTATCGGATTTTGACTTTTTGACTCGATAGAATTTTGGATGAAATGAGAGAAACAAATGCAAAACAGCTCTTGACTTACCAAATGGGAGTTGAAACTCACGTCATGGCATTCGTCATTTTCCTTTTACTTTGTCTGTCTTTAGTGTGTTTTCCTCTTTTTAATAAATAGCTTTCTCTTTAGCTTTTATTTGCACAGGTATATTTAGAATCTTCCAAACAATAATTGCAGAAATATTGTAATCCTATTTTTTGTATGCGGAAAATAGATCCATAAAATAACAAACACATATTTAACATTATTAGTATAATAAGACCCTAATTATTATTAACAAAAACAAACATAAGAGACGTTTAGTATAGCGTTCTCGAAAGATTCCATAACAGCCAAAGTCAATAAGTTTTTGTAGCTTGGATATGCTCTCCTAGATTGCGTTTACTTTTCAAAAGAGATCGAGCTGTTGTTGTACTATAGGCCAAAGATCAACATCTCATCGTGAGAAAATTAAAGAGAGTTGTGAGAAATTTACAAATGATTCATGAACCAAACTCCAAAGATCAACATCCCATCGTGATCTCCCATTTAATTCAATTGTCAATTGAAATGACCAATTCAGCTTCTGTATGCCGTCGACTTGGGCTTTTCCTTGATTAGCTACAAACTAAAAAAAACTGAGCTTAACCTTACTGGGCCTAAACCGAAACCGTCCGGTTAAGGCATGCTCCTTCGATTGAGAAATTTATCCGGCTTTAGTTTCAGAGAGGTTTGGTTGGTTTCGTTGAGATTCCTGCAAAATTGAATCCTCATGCCCGACGATAAAGAAGAATTGCAAGAACCCAAGGAAGAAGACTCCTACGTTTGGGACAACGATACTCAGCTCTACATCCATCACAGGCTACGTCTCTTTCCAAATCTACTTACGATTATTTTTCCAACTCTAGGGATTTTTAGGTTAGATGTCTACTTGTTAAAGCTTGGATCTTTTATTTTGTTTGCTTAGGGAGCTTACATATATATATTTTAAAAGATACCGCTCTGTATCTGCTGACTGCTATTTAGCTTTAACTACAAGGAGTGATGACTAAAGCAGACATGTTATTGAGATTGGTGCTAACTCTGTTTTTTGATCTGACGAATTGCAGTAGTGGGTTTTATCATGACCCAGTTGCTGGTTGGTACTATTGTAGCAAGGATGGTCATTACTACAAGCATGAAAATGGCGAATATGTTCCCTTGGGCCTGAACCCTCCTGGAGAAATTGTCACTTGTGAAGATGACTCTGCCACAAAAGATCCTCTTGCTCAGACTGAGAATGGGTTATCAGTTTTAGAAAATGAATATCAAGTTTCATTGAATGAAACTCCTTCAGGTAAATTTACGTGTAGAGTCAGTGTGAAATGTTGCATAACATCTATAGTAAGGTAACTGATAGAAAATTTTACTTGCTCCAAAGATCCAGCAGGTAGCTCAAATGACCAGGAACTTGAACATCCTCAACGACCTTCCTCATGGTAGGTTATATATATATTTCATTTTCATGGAAACTCATTTATGTTTCTTCATCATTTATGGTTTGTGAAACTCTTTCTCCTTTGGATCAGGTTGGAAGATACACTTATCGAGCTTTATCTGGCTGGAAATAATCAACGGCCCAAATGTTCCAGCTATGAGACACCTTCTGGGGCTCATAATCAGGATTACCAGATGTTGTCAGCTAATGGTCTTTGCCTAGGATAATGCTTATTAGCCTTTTATATTGCAAATTTTGGAATGAATCTGCTCTTCGAGCTTGGAATTTAAGGAGAGAAGCTACAAATTGTGTTTGTTCTTCAGGAGACTATGATGCTGAGGAGCTCGAAGAAGGAGAATGGATTCCTGAAGAGGATTTTGATCCACAGGAAGAGAACTTTGATGAAGGTGTTTTTTTTTTTTAATTATGTTCTTGTCATCTGCTTTCACTCTGCCACCATATCAGTTTTCTTGGTTATGGTTATTGATATATGGAGCTACATAAACCCTTACTCCTCATGGTGTATAGTACTGTTCTCTCTTAAGCCCGTAGTGTTTTCTAAGGGAATCTTGTTACTTCGATGATGTGTTTTCTTCAGCTCATATTCATAGCTTTGATGCTCATGGTTTCATTTGTAGCTGCTCCTTCAAGGGAGGAAGAAATATGGCTAGCACAATATGGTCAAGTCATCGAATCCCCAGAGAAGGCCCTGCCTGAGATCCCGTCTGTTGATTTGTGGGAATGGAAACTTGTTTGTGAATCCAGAAAAGCTGACGATGAACAGGTGGCCAGGCTAGTAGGGAGGCTCGTTAGACGGTCCGCCAATCTTCATCCATCTGTGGCTTCTGGTGGCACGCTTTTCAAAACTGCACCAATTTGTGAAGCACGGCTTCACCTGGTCCGAGTTAGGACAGGTTTACCATTTTCCTCTTAACAAGTATAATGTTTTTCTAAAATGGATTTTTGTTAAAAATTCCAGTGTCTACCTGCTCTTGACACACCAGAGATGGTAACTTATATGTGCGCTGTTATGAATTTGAAATCTCAAAATCTTGTGTTCCAGGTCAAGTCTATAAACTGCGAAATCCTAGTGCAAAATACCTTGCATCCTTGTCAGTATATGACGCGTCCGACCCAACAAAAGATTGGGGATTCCCTGATATTTCAACATCATGGCAAAATCCTGATACAAAACGCAAAGCAAAGAAGGTGAAACCAAAAGCCGACAGCAAACTACGAGATGAAGTCAACACGATTGAAGAGGTACTCCAAATACAACATTCATGGCTTGATTCTTGAAATTTTATGTTCCATAATGTTTGAGATGGATGTAAACAGCCTGCTTCTTGAACTTCTGCCAAATATTAGATGTTTTGCTAAAGCTTTCAGTGAGGAACATAAAGTCCACATAAGAGTATTTCGATTGTGTAGTCAAGTGTTATTAGAACCAAAGTAAGAAGCAACTACTATTTTGTTCCATGCTTTGTGTTGTTTATGAGCAGAGAAGCTCTTCATACAGAGATAGAGCCGCGGAGAGAAGAAATTTGCATGATGGATACGGTGTTGGGCCAGGTCAAAAGGGAACAAAGGTGGAGGAGCATGATTCTGGCTGTGAAGAGGAGGATGCCACAGGGGAAGCATTGGAGCATTCATTTGGATCTGGAAGTTACGCAAGGAGGATTATGGGAAACATGGGATGGAAGGAGGTACAACTTTAGAATCTAATTCACTTTTTGATGTGATGTGGTGTTGCCTTGCCGTAATGGTGATGAGATATATCGTGGAAATGCAAATGCAGGGTGAGACGCTCGGGAAGAATACAAAAGGTTTGGTTGAGCCGATACAAGCAGTGGGAAACACTGGGAATGTAGGGCTTGGTTTTCCTCAAAGGAGGAGAAGGAAATAAATCTTTTTGAGGTAACCCAGGTTTTCTCTTTATGCGAGAGTGTTCATATATATTACTTGAGAATGAGAGGTTGCGTTTATCTCTTTTAATATTAATCTTAGAGATGGGAGAGGAAGATTACTACTATCCGCGAGGATGCTGCATACGTTTGTAAATTCCTGCAAGAAGTAAAATCTCCGCTTTTATCCTATGTTGCATCAGTACCAAACATGTCTTGATGATTATATTTTAGGAGTCCTCCTGGATCTTTTCAGTCTAATAGATTAACTACAAAAAGAAACAAAAAAGAGAGGTTCATTTTTCTCTTGGTAGAACCGTCTTTTCCTCATATTGATAATATAAGCGTTACACAATTCTTTGAATTTTCAACAAAGAAGTGCTATTTCCAGTTGTAAATAACTTTGGGTGTCTTGTATTTGTAGATGTTCCATGAGACGATATTTTGAGTTTCTAGATTATTGACCTGAGAAAGGTTGATCTAATTCTAATCTAATTGGTCTACAATGACGGGCTCTAATAATGCCATTTTAAACTTGGAACTGATGTAAATGCATTTGGGTTATGGGATTGGGATGTCATATATGTTCCGGTCGGTCTTATCTTATATTATAGACGCCAAATGTCGCCGTCTCTTTTGTGGGAATCCTAGTCGGCGTCGCAGACACAAAATACTAAAGAATATTTTAAATGATCTTAATTATGTTTAATTAACTTTTTCTAGATACAGTATATTGACGATCTTTCTTAAAACAGAAACGATAAATACTACTGGAGAAACTATAATGATATTAAAAAACGCGTATAAGAAAAAATGAGTTTATTTATGTAAAGTCAAAGTAACGGTCAGCGCCTTACGATACGCGTCTTGCTCTTGAAAGCAACTTCCGCGAAATTCAAAGTCTGATTTATTTATTTATTTATTTATTATTATATTTAAACACGGACCTTCTCTGATTCATCATCATCTCCATCGTTACTTTTTCTCAATCTCTTGTGTTTTTTTTCTTTCAAACCCTAATCTCTCTGTATTCCTTAAGCAATCGAGTTTCTTCCATCCAATTCATGTCGATGATGGCGGGTATTCAAGGCCAGCTTCTCGAGGTCACTGGTTGGTGCCTTTTTCTTCTTTCTCGCATCCCTAATTCTTTTTTTTTTTTTAATGTATCTTCGATTTTGCATGTTCTGATTCGATCTCGGAAAGATTAATGTAGTTTATGGGATTCTTTGTGGTTCCAGTTGTTGGGTGCCAGAAATTGAAAGACACGGAATGGATTTCAAGGCAAGATCCGTATGTTGTGCTTGAGTATAGCGGCACAAGGCACCGTACCAGAACCTGCAAAGGTTATTAATTAACCCCTTTTTTTGTTCATATGATTTGTTCAGATCCAGACGAATTTGCGTTGTTAAATAATCTTTCTGTTCTTACTCATGTATGAGTTTTTGATGGGTTTCTTTAATTATTCAGATGGTGGAAAGAGCGCTGTATTCCAAGAGAAGTTTATGTTTACTTTGCTCGAAGGCCTTAGGGATCTTAAGGTAGCTGTCTGGAATAGCAACTCACTCTCCGCAGATGACTTCATCGGGAATGCAACGTATGTGACTTTCTATGTTTGCCTTGATTTTTTTCTTTTTTTATGCTTTGAGATTCTTGATTTGGAAATTGGAATTGAGTCTTTTGCTGTCTGTTTGTTTGTTGTGATTAGGATTCAATTGCAGAAGGCTCTTTCTCAGGGGTACGACGACTGTACCTGGACTCTGCAGACTAAAACTGGGAGGTAGTAACATTGTTTGCATTGGGTATCATGTTTGGTAATCGATAGTTGCATTGGTCTTAGCTGATTTTGGTGTTTGATTTGCTCATTATCAATGGAGCTTTTGAGGTGGTTTTGTTTGTAGCATCTAGTGCTTGAATATAGAGTTTCTTCTGCTGCGTTTTTACATTCGTGTGCCCTATGCTTTCTACTTAAGTCAAAATTTTAGGTCCTGCCATTTATTTATATTCTTATCATGGATGCATAGTTTTTTTCCAACTGACCAGAGTCGTTATGTGGAGTTGTTTCTTGTCATAATTGTTCATTTCATTCCTAATATAATGTAGAAAATCTCATATGATGAGGATCTTCCAATTGTTCTGTTTCTACATTGACAATTGATAGGGCATTCAAATTGGGTTTCTCTCGAACTTACGAGAGAGAAGTGGACATTTAAGGATATATGGAGCTTCTAATGTCTGTTGTTAGCTTACCTTAAAAGAGGACGAAGCTACTTTTATATAATTTTAGTATCAAATTATAACTTTCTTATAATCGGACTCATCTCTTCTTAAATTCCCAAAAAAGTCGGTTACTACAGTATGCAATGATTTTGGTAGCTTTTCCTAAGCGATTGCTCATTGTAAAAAAGATTAGTTATTTGATTATAAATCTTCTGAAAATGCATCACTTTTCTGTCTTGCAGATATGCCGGAGAAGTAAGACTCATACTGCATTATGCAGGAGCAAAGGTAAAGTCTAGACTCAATTAGCAACATTGAGTTACAGGTTCATTTTTGGTTTAAAAAAATTCCTAAACATACGATCCATTTCTTGTATGCAGAAGCATAATTACGGGTCTGCGCCATCAGCACCATATGCACCTCAAGTACCTCAGTACTCAGCACCGCCGTCTCCATCTCCATATTCATCAGCACCATACTCTGGACCATCTCTATACCCACAAGTACAATACTCTCAGCCGCAATCAGCATACCCACCAGCTTCAGCTTATCCTCCTCAGCCATCGGCTTATCCTCCTCAGCCATCTGCCTATCCTCCTCCCTCAACCTCGGCTTACCCTCCAGGTCCTTCAGCTTACCCTCCAGGTCCTTCAGCTTACCCTCATCCTCCGCCATCCTCACCTTACCCTCCTCCTCTATACCCTTCTCAACCATCACCATATTACGCACAAGGTACATAAGTTTCTCTTTTTTCTGTTCTGTGCTTTGATTGTTTGTGTTTAGTTGCTATAACAGGATGTTCATTTTCCGTATACAATTTGCATAAAATAATTTATGGAACACCTAAATTATACGCGTGTATTTTTTCAGTTGTGGTTGATATTTTATCTTCTTTGTTTTTCAGGTCCATATCCAGGACAATACCCGCCGCCTCCGTACTAAAGCTCCGGCGTTTAGAATTGACGGGAAGTGGTTATTATGATGTATAGATATTATTAGTGATGATATATATCTAGAATTTGGTGGATGTCTCTTTTTTTTTTTTTTGTTCTTTTTAAAAAAAAAAATATCTTCCCTGTGCTGTTGTTGGCCTTTGCAAATTGTAGCGTAATTGTTATTGTTTGGTGATGGTCAATGAAACTCATTGAGAAGTTTGGATGTTAAGCCAGATTGCAGTTTCTCTTGCAAAACTATTGAATTATTTTTTGTGTTCATCATCCTCCAGTCAAAATTCTTTAAGAGCTGGTTTCGGTTCCGTCTCACTCTTAAGATATGGAACTATATGCGTTCACATCTTTACAGCCACGAATCATTGCACATCTGAGGTTCTAGTCAGATTAATTAGAAAAAGATATATGGTCAATGTCTATGTAGCCCCGATACTTTAAAGTCTAACAAAAACATACATTATTGACAATCGGCAAAAAGTTGTAGAATTTAGTTTATTAGCCGACAGATTTTACTGCACTTTGGTTTCTCGATCTCTACTCCAATGAGTAAAAGTGGGTAAAGCGGGAAACACAAAAAGAAATTCCACATATATAAAAATAAAAAATAAAAGGAAAACAGTGAAAGAAACTACACATTTAATATCATAAAAGAAATAAATATTATATATTGCGCGAGTAAAAGACAAACGTGAAAACCATATCGCCCTTCTCTCATAAATCAACTCCTTCTTTTCGCTCTCCTTCCCACTTCCAGCTTTTCTCCTCTCTCTCTCTCTCTCTCTACTCTACTCTCTCTCTCTCTCTCTCTACTCTACTCTACTCTACTCTCTCTCTCTAGTCTCTCTTTTGTAGCTCCCTGCTACAGCTTATCTCTGCACGTTTCCATAGAGAGGAAGATGAGTCTCTCTCCGAGAGATTTTCTCTCTATCATCTTATCTTCTTCTGTGTAATGCTCTGAGCCAACCCATCAACGAAAGAGAAAACACCAAACAACATAGAAGAGAAAAGAAGATCTTTCTTTCTCATTCTTGAGTTTATTCCACAATGGCGATTCGGAGGGAGGAAGAAAGTAGAGAAGAACAGAGCACTTCGTTTCTTCTTGATGCTCTCTACTGCGAAGAAGAGAAATGGGAAGACGAAGATGAAGAATTAGAAGAAGTTGAAGAAAACTCTTCCTTTTCTCCTTCTTCTAATTCTCCGTTCGTTCTTCTGCAGCAAGATTTGTTCTGGGAAGACGAAGATCTGGTCACTCTCTTCTCCAAAGAAGAAGAACAAGGACTCAGCTGCCTCGATGATGTTTATCTCTCCACGGATCGAAAAGAAGCCGTGGGTTGGATTTTGAGAGTCAACGCTCATTATGGGTTCTCCACTTTGGCAGCTGTTTTAGCCATAACTTATCTCGACAAGTTCGTCTGTAGCTACAGCTTACAGAGAGACAAACCATGGATGCTTCAGCTTGTTTCTGTTGCTTGCCTCTCTCTAGCTGCTAAAGTCGAAGAAACCCATGTCCCTCTTCTACTAGACTTCCAAGTAAATGATGATACTTGAGATCATTTCCCTTAAAGTTCAATTTTTTCCTTGTCCCCCTGTTCTCATCTCTCTGTTTTTTTTTTGGGTTTGAAGGTGGAGGAGACCAAGTATGTGTTTGAGGCGAAAACCATACAGAGAATGGAGTTGCTGATTCTGTCTACTCTTCAATGGAAGATGCATCTCATTACTCCAATTTCGTTTCTAGACCACATCATCAGGAGATTGGGGCTTAAGAACAATGCTCACTGGGATTTCCTCAACAGCTGCCACCGTCTCCTCCTCTCTGCAATCTCCGGTTCGTAAACGACAAAAAGAAAAACCCAATTTTCGTTTATAATCTACTGAAATCAGAGTAAAACTTACATTCTTGTGTTTTTTTCCTCCATTGTTTTTGTCAGATTCAAGGTTTGTCGGCTACCTCCCATCAGTTGTCGCCGCAGCCACAATGATGCGAATCATAGAGCAAGTTGAGCCCTTTGATCCTATTTTATACCAAACTAAGCTCCTCGGTGTTCTCAACATAACCAGGGTTGGTTTTTGCTTTTAATCTCTTTACTTGTAAAATCCTGTTTCACTCAGGCAATTGCTCAAACAGTTGTCGTGCATTAACAGGAAAAGGTGAAAACTTGCTACGACCTGATCCTCCAATTACCGGTGGGTCGCATTGGTTTAAAGAACGAAACCCAATCTTTCCGGAAACGCAAGAGTCACGATTCATCATCGCTGAGCAGCCCAAGCTGCGTGATTGATTCAAACCCTTTCAATAGTGACGAAAGCTCAAACGATTCGTGGTCAGCGAGTTCGTACAATCAACAACCATCGTCAGCGCAACAACCTCCACTGAAGAAGATGAGAGGAGCTCAAGAGACGAAGAAGGAGAAACCGATTTTGCATCTTCCATGGGCTATCGTAGCCACTCCGTAACCGTAATCGAGCTTCTTCTCTTACGGTTTTTCCGTTTATATATATTTTGTTACTGTCTTTAAACTTAAGAACAACAAAGCTTGTATTAAGCTCCCCGTTGCATATACGAAATGTCGCGAATGCCCTTACATTGCCATTGCTTGATACAGCGTGTGTTAAGGGTATTCATGACATTTGACTGCATGGGATGGGATGAAGAGAATAGAAATAATTTGCGTAAATTTTGAGGCTTTTGCAATCTTTGGGCCTTAATCTCCGGGGTCTTAAATATTATTTAATGTCTCTTAATTTATGAGTAATATTTAAAATCTTGTTTGCTGGAAAATAAAATTCAAAAAATTTCTTTCCGTCTTGCAGTTCAGTAATAAAAAAACAAAAATATACTTCAGTTCTGTTAAAAAAAATATCCACTTTTGATCCCGTTTTAAAAATATGAATCTACAATTCGAACAACTCTAGGAAAAAAATGACAAATAAAATACGAGTGGAAAAGAGATTGCATAGGAAGACGGACTTAGGAGTTTGAAGATAGCGTATAAATTACGATGTTAAAACATTAAAATGAAACTGCTTTGGATAAAGAAAAGTTTGACGTTATTTGGATTAGTGGCGAAATGTAAAGTTTTTTTACATTTATTTAACAAAATACTTAAATTTCGAAATTAAAACAACCATTTTACTTTATAACACTTCTACAATGAGATGTTAGAAGACGTATACATTTCGCACACAAAAAAAGAAGATGTATGTTACAAATGTTACTATATGAGATGTCGAAATGTTTGATATGGAATGAGATTGTTGTGTTATAATGATTGAAAATGAAGGATTTAGCGCTTTGACTTAGTGAGAAGAGCCAAGTGTTGCTTTTTGGGTCAGTCTTTAAATATATAATCGCTTTCAAACATGAAATAATAATTGTATTTTCAAAAATGAGGAGAAAAAACAAAAACAAAAATGAAAACGCAACACTATTACTATTGCTTTAGATTTTCTTCTAAAGTCTTATCAAACCTGCTCTACGTGCGCTAGGCGCGTATCAACTAACCCAAACACATTAACGCAGTTAAATAACCAATAAGAAAATGTAATTTATCGAAAATAACATGATTTAAATCGTTGACCAGTGGATAAATTTTCGAGAGGAAGGTGCAGTACACGCGCCATATTGTGGAGTGGCGTTGGACGATAAAATCTGGTGCAGCAGTAACACCAGAACCATAGCAACCTGCTTCCACTCTGAGCACCTGGGATGACGCCACGTGGCCGACATCATCCATCGCCACTGTTCTACGCATACAAGAAAGTCGCTAACCAAAAATTATTATTTGTAGAAAGAAACCAATATATGACGAAACCTTTTTTTTCACCTAAACGATTGAGGATACTTGTAAAAGAAAAAATAAATACTTTTTTTTATAATAATACTCTATTAAAACGTAACTGAAGAAAAATGTAGTTTTACGTCATCCACATTGTAAACAAAATCAGTTTTGATGAAAATATGAAATTAACCATCTACTACTATAATTCCCTTTTGTATCATGAAAAAGGTTATACGATTTGTAGTACGAAAATTATATTTTGTTTTGTTTTTAACAAGTGCCGTCAAGCTTTAGGTGGTGAAATCTTCTATACTTCTTTTTCGCTTTTTCTTTTCCAATTTTTATTTTCTCTTTAAAACATTTTTTTTTAAAAAAACAGAGTATTAAATCTCTACTTTTTTCACGTGTGACACGAATTTTCTCCTTTCTTGATTTATCTTTCTTTTTCCTTTATTTTTTTCTCCAATTAATCTCATTATTTAGAAAAACAAAAAACGAATTGCTTTAGTAAGTCGTTTCATAACGCTCAGCCACACGTCATCAAAACATATCAACTCCTCTCGTTTCGTTTAGGTAACAATGTACTAACATATAGATTACATATCAAATTAGGCACATTACGTTTTAACATGTCAACAAACATAGGTACATGCGTTGTTTTTTTTCTGCGGTTGTTCTTGACCAAATATGCTCATTTATACGAAGAAACAACGTATTGAGGAACACGATGTGACATGTCAAAACTAATCCAATAAAGTATCGTTAATAAATTGAGAAACCTCAAATATTGGTTTTAAAAATAAACACGTAAGATTACTTACGAATCGAGATGACATAAAATTAGAATCGACCACATGCATAACCATAATAGTAAAAGCTAAATATATTCTTTAGCAACAAAAAAAAAAAAAAAAAAAAAAAAGAAGCTTAAGATATAAATTTGAATAGTTGGGGCAAAGGACATGTATCTACAGAATCAATGAAACGCGATAAAGGATGTATGTGGAAATCGGGAGGTTTTCAAAATGGGAGACCAAACAATCTTTGTGGTTATTCTTTTTCTGAATAAAATTTAAATAAATATATATAATTTGTTGTGGAGAATGTGTTTTCTGTCTTATTTTTGTCTCTTCTATTGGTCTTCTCCTCTTTAAGGTATGTTATCAATATTATGGTACCATGCGCATCTCGTGAACCATATAATGACTTGCCATAAATTATTATTTTTTTTCCCTGAAAACAACACGAACAAAAGAAAAGAGAGATTATTATTTGTTATCTTCTTTATTTATTTATTTTTTGGTTATATATATACAGTATTCTTCTCGATTGAATAATTCATTCCATTCTATCCCATCAAAACAGATGTGTGAATCTGTTCGTAGTCAGCTTTGAATTTGTTAATATTAATTTACAAATAGGTATTAAAATCGATGCTTTAATTGAAGAAAAGAAAACTCCGTCACTTAGCTAAAATAAAACCAATATATATATTTTTATTTTTATTGGTAAAAAAATTAGTAAAAATTTGGGGGAAGGAAAAACAGCTTGCACCCAACATGGAGAAAGGGCAAAGAGGTCAATGTGTCCCCACACAACAATAATTATAGAATAATATTATCATTCTCTAAGGCTTTGCGACCTTTATATCTTAAATATTTCTTCTTTTGACCTAGTCTCTTCCTTTTTACTTCCCATTCTTCTTTTTCTTTTATTGTAACGGAAAGAGAATGTGGTTGGGTATGGTCAAAATGTTATGCGGGGGAGAAGATTCCAATACATCAGATTTGTTGTAGAACTGCAAATATGCTTAACAATTTCTTTCAAAATTTTCGGATTAATTAAGTAATTTTAGATAAATCATAAGTAGGGTGGATTGTGTAAACCGCTTTTAGTCTAATAATTGATTTATTGATCCATGCTACACTATTTGCATATTGTAACTACATGTCCGTACGATTCTTAATATTACGTTTAGCTGGAATTAAGAGCACGAGTTTCTATGTTTACACATACAAAGAACCTACGTCGTTTTGAGATATATTACTAGAAGAAAACATTAATTAAGAATGGCTTGAATTATTCCTTTTGTTGACAATTGATCGAATCATACACTAATTTTACCTTTACAATAACAAATGCGCAGACGTTTTTACTAGTCAAGGTTTGTTGACAAAAAATCACATGCATTGAAAAATTGAGGCATGATTAGCTTCGAAACAAGGAATTAAGTGGGATGAAAAGGGAGTAAAAAACAAAAACAAAAAATGACAAAGAGCTGAATTCTCACATTTGTAGTATATGGTTTGGTTATGTCACACAGCTGCATAACACTTTGTCGGGAATTATGATATAATAAGTTTTTAAATCATATATGTTTATGATTTATTTATTTTTAATGACAATTTTTACATGATTTATTTTTCTTAATACTAATTTTTACATGATTTAATAAAAAAAATTACATGATTTGCTTAGATCATGCAGTATCTAAAAATTCTCAACCATGACTGAATTATATAATTCTGGTTCTGAATTCCGAATTCCGTCAAAATCTACTACATAAAAAAAATATATATACATGCATGTACAGATCTGTTCTAATGATTAGTAATTAATTGAGCAAATATGGCAATAATGATAGCCAAATCAAACTGTAAAATATAAGGGTATAAATGAAGTAGGACCAAATGAAAATGAACAAAGAAGAGAGGGTATAGTGTGAGCTGCGATTGCAGAACCTGTCGCTATGGCCCTCTCCAATTCAGACAAATCAGACTGCAGGTCCCAAACCCTTGTTCTATTTCGTGATTCACATTATTGTATGCTTTTATCTCCACACTTCTTATCTATACATGCATATCTATTTATACGTCTAAATATTATCTATGACTATATATATACAAGTTGCCTAACGTATCCGTACGTATATTTATATATATATATGCATATAAGTTTGAGTCTTTTTAGACCATTTTAATTTCTACTTGGATTAACAACCTTATAAATAGCGAAGGTGTTTAGATTTTTGTCTACATCAATAGAATTTATGATGTAGACAAAAAAGAAATAATTTATGATGTAGAAAGTAGAGACTATGAATATTCAATATATACCTGTCTTAAAATCATATGATTTAATTAAGTGAAACACAAGTATTTGTGAGGGTATTATGCTATTAATTAATATTTTGTCTCATCAAAAGAGTAAATGTGCAATGAAATATTTGCTGATAGAAACATGCCCAACCCAATATTGCAACTGGTATCCAATGTGGTATTTCTGTATCCATATAATTTCATTAGTGGTCACGCTCTCATATATGAAGCCAAATCTAGTCTCACGTTTTCACAAAGAAACATCAAGAAGCATACAAAACTTCTCCAAACAATTTCTCCTTTTTTTGCTTGTTTTATCGATTGGAGCTACCAAAAAAGTTTCTGTTTGAAAATATAATATTTCTAATGTAGCTACTCGTAGTCACTATGATAAATTTATTTCAAATACCTTCCCATGCATATACAATATCGATGATATACAACGAAAGGAGTGTACGTAATACGTATATCGCTTTGATTTATCAATTGGTTTCCATCCACTACCACTAGAATTGCATTGAGAGAGATCCAATGTGGATTTAACCTATAGGACGCTCTTACACCAGGAGACTATTAGCATTTGTTATCAAATAAAAAAGGAAATTTGAATAACTATTGTGTTCTTCTGAAATTTAATATCTATGTTAAATTGGGATTCTGATTTTTGTATTGTCGTATTGGAGTAAAGGTAATCATCATATGGTACAACAATATTAGAGAAGAAAGATGAAAATCACGAGATATGTATTTCATGTTGTCCAAATTCGTGGACAAACGATTCACTATGACTCAGAATATTTTTTTCTTGGATTTACTATTGTACTATTTTTTTTTCTCTTGTTCATAAATAAAACGGACACAGACATGTAGGTATAATGCATATTATGGAATTGGCGGTTGGATCGTACGAACGTATTACTTGAACAAGTAAATGTCGGGATTTTGACAGAGGAAGCGAATGAGCAAAACTATGCCAACATATTAAATAAAGTCAGAGCTTCCTTTCGTTTTTTTCTTCTTCATGAATCGTAAGATTTCAACTATTATTTTACCTAACATCACTACTCTTGTCCTTGGAACATTTATTGAATTTTTTTTAATTGAAATTTACCTTTCATTTTTATTTTTATTCTATAGAAACCAACACTAAAGCATTATAGAAAATATATGTTTCTATAATTCTTTGACATATTTAAATATAACTACAGATATAAATTAATCTTACATGTTATTGAACCATATTCTTCTTCTTTTTTTGCTTGATATTGAACCATATTCTTCCAAGCTAACATATGCAAAAGCAGGCTAAATGTTAAATCTAAACCTAAAAGAAAAAAAAAAATTGAAATGAATTATCTACAAACAATTCAGTAGACAGACAATTGTAGTATAGAAAAGAAAGAATTTTGGATTATTTAAAAAATAAAAATTTAAAGTTGTTTTTTGAGAGATAACTATATTATATCAAGCAAATATATTGATTGATGTTGAGAAATTATATATGTTTCTAGATAGTTGTCGGTAGAGATTTATGCTCCTATACCTTATGATTAGTAGTATGGTCGATTTTGACTATGTATTACTAGAAAAAAAGAAACAAAAAAACAAAACCGAGTGCCTAATCTCTTCATTCAAACTAATTATGATTATAGGTACTTAAAAATGGCATCGTTTCAAATACAGTCTATGCTTTTGGACAGTTAAAATGTTAGATGGTTATATTCAATCCGACTGGTCCAACTAGAACAAAACAAAACATGTCAAAGCTTGCATCTACGAAAATAGAAAACAATAGCGAGTCAAAACATGAATGTACTTGTACAAACTTTACAAAGTAACTGAATCAGAGTAAGGGTCAGTAATTGTTTCTACCAAGGAGGTGTGGGTAAGAAATTAATTGCAATGGGGAATTCGAGGGTCAATTCATAGAGTTGACAAAACAAAACAAAAAGAAATGAAAGGCAAGCAAGGGATGGGCTTTTTCCCAATAATATTATTATATATTCGATTTTGTTACAGCATAGCAGATATGTGTTGATTTTGAATTAAGTAATGAAGTGGGTTTGGATGTCTCATCAGTCATCACTGCAAGAGGATGTCTTGTTCTCAGACAAAGATTTCGAGGGTATCTTCTCTCTACACTATTTACTTTTACCCTTTTTCACATTATAAAAGAAGAAACAAATTAAAAAAAAAACTCTCTTTTTGTGTGTGTGTGTGTGGAAAATAGGTGGCATTCACTAGCGTGTCCTTGTTAAGCCACACTCATCAACCTGAAATCTCTCCTGAAACCAAATTTTATTAAACATGCACCATCGATATCACTTTGCAAGCTTTGAAGCCAAACCCATTCAGGAAATGTCATTAAGTTAGTCAATAGCCAAACAACTGTCCTAAAAGCATGGTTTTATGGTATAGAGGCATCTGATTTTAGTTAGTTTGTCTTCCCAACAAAAACAACAATTTCTTTACTACATTGATTTAAGGCTGTCTAGCTGTTCTAGTGGTCTGGACTGAAAGAGAGTAAAAACTGGACACATGAGCAAGTCTTGGAGCTAATTTGAACAATAAAAGTTATAAGAAGATTTCTCCGTCCGCTCTTGAGTGAAAAATAAGAGAAGTAATTATGATCCGCGCAAATGAGCACCAACAAGTTCACCAAACTGATCATCAGCTTTCTACAGTGTCCTTTGAGAGACGGACAGCATCAGGCTTCTGTTAAAGGATGTTTATCTCGCGCATTCAGTACCAGCTGGGAAAGTGACAGTGATTTTTCTTCGTCTGACAATGATGAAACTGTTGAAGCTAATTGGTTTCAGATTCTTGTTACGCAAGTAAGCACGACACTATTCAATTCAATTCTCTGTTCTCAACGAGGATACAACTGTGATGATCTTTGTTTCCAATTGTTCAATAATATAGATAATCATTCGATCTAATATTTTCTGGTTTACATCTATATAGCTCACAACTAAACCAGGTGAGGGAAATCTCGAGAAAACATCCAGATCTCACTCACTTCAAAATTCAAATTTAAAGCTCGAGAATGTTTACATGGATATCTCAGCTTACTTGATAGACCTGCAACACACTTGAAACCATTATAGACAAGGAAACAAATTGAAACCTTATTCAAGGGGATCTATCTCCCCCCCCTTTCACTAACCTGTTTGGTAACTGCTGGGCCAAGAACGTTAGTCGGAGTGCTGTCATAAAATCACTTTAGGAACAGGTGAGACATAAAATACCCATGACAAATTAGCTAGCCCATGGGCCGACCTTAAGAAAATGGTCCTGTGGATTTCTTCCAATCGGCTAAAAGATAGAATTGGAAGAAAAACAGCCAAACTAAGGGGAATTATCCAAATGATAGACTTAATTTTTTGAATTACCAAAACCAAAACGATTATGCAAACGAAGCAAACAAACTAGAAACAAGAAAACTTAATACAAACCGAACCAAATCCAAACATAACAACCAAACCAATCAGGCTCCAAACGTAATCAATCAATCATATATAGATGTAATTTACCGGAAAACGTTTCTTTAAAGGTCAAACCAAAATGTATAAAAATTAAGTAGAAAACTGAACTTAAAAACATTTAATCACGGACCGAAAAGCCTTTTCACCATTTCCCCATAATTTTTATGTCATTTTAACTTACAAGTCAAAGGGGTAATATTGGAATTTCCATAAAATGAAAACTGTCAGCGTCTGATTTTTTTTTTTTTTGGTTTTGATTTGCCCGACTCTTATTAACTCTCCATCCACGGTTCAGATCCGAGTTTGGGAGAAGCTCTATCTCTCTCTCTGTCCCTTATCTTTCCAGAAGAAGAGATCCTTCACTTTGTCTTCTCCGTTCTCGTCGCGATCAACTCGTTTGCAGCCTTCAGGTCAATGTTTGCTCCTTTCTTTGTTTTGCCTCAAAACTCGATTTCACTTTCCTCTGATTTTTACGGTGCGATTTCTTTTCGAGTGTGATCGGATCTTTTCTTCCAATCATCTGATTCAATCGATTTTGAGAGCTATTGGAAATTGCGTTTGCTACTTGATCTGTTTTTAGTTTTTTTTCTTCTTGGCATTTCACCGATGCTTGTAGATCGTGTTTGTTATGCATTCTCGTTGATTGAAACAAATGTCAAATTGTGACACGATGATGACGAATTTCGTATCAGATCTTTTTGTTTGTTTGTTGGTTTCCTATAGTTTTCTCGTGGGCACTCGTGGTTTCATCTGATATGATTATGCTTCTTCTGTCTGCACTTGTAGGGATTCGGATCAGTTCAATCTCAAGTGGTGTTAAGTTTCTCAACTATCCATGGATCAGGCGGAACTGACTATGGATCAGGTTGGTGATATGATGTTATTTATCTTGATTTTGCGTTTTCATAGGCTACACAATTTCGGATTTTGACTTTCATATTTTGCATAGAGCATTGAACCTTTGTTTTGGTCTGAATATATTTAGACATCCTGATCATAAAAGTTTTGGCGAGTTTTATGACTAAATAACAAATTCAAACAAGATCATAAAAACGTCGTTTTAGATCTTTGCAACTTTGACTACTTAGAAATGCTAATGATGTGCTGAATATTTTTAGCTTCGAAAGACATGCTGAACATAATTTTCATGGCAAGATATGAACAATGACAAGTTCAAACAAGATCATGCGAACCATCTTTTTAGATCTTTACAACTTTGATTACTTGGAAATTTTAGTTATACGTTTTTGTCAGATTTTGTCAGTGTGGTTTTATTGGAAAAAGTTGGCAATTATCGTGATAGTCTTACCTGTAGTTTTTACAGTATTCAATATCTGTTGTTGTTTTACCTTTCAGGTATTGAAAAGGGATATTCCATGGGAGACTTACATGACAACTAAGCTGATTTCAGCAACAGGTCTCCAGCACTTATGGCGCTATGATAAAAAACCTGAAAGTGCAAGGGCACAGTTGCTGGATGAAGTAAAATCTTCTACAACTCTCTTTTTCTCATTTCAAACAGTTTACAGAAACTTGCGTCAGTTTCTCTGTGTTATTAGTGGTTGAAGTTGTATAATGACCATGCAAGCATTAACCTTGTCGTTATGAAGTGATATGTTGTGTTGTTATCGCAGGATGGTCCAGCTTATGTTCATCTGTTTGTTAGCATCTTACGTGATATATTCAAGGAAGAAACAGTGGAATATGTGTTGGCTTTGATTTATGAAATGCTCTCAGGTAAATAAAACCTGTAGATATTTGCATTTCTCTTTACATCATTTTAGGTACCGACTAATATTAATGCATCAACTGTTTTCCAGCAAACCCAACACGAGCTCGGTTATTCCATGATAAATCTTTGGCAAATGAGGATACTTACGAGCCTTTCTTGAGGTGAGTCCCTATATGCAATACTTTTATGACTGTAATTTGGTCTAGGCAAGTATTGTTTCCCACGCTTATTGGATTCTGCTTTGGAAAGGTCTAGGACTTGTTGCATTTTTTCTCATTCTCTTACTTGACCTATTAACGTGTCAGATTTCCTTTCTAGTTTTCTTGTATTCTACTGTTTAAATCTACGGTGTCAAATGAACCTGACCTTACATAGTGACAGGAAACAGCTTTTTCTCAAAAATATTAATACGTCTGTGTGTTTATGTTTAGTGGGACGTTTTCACTTGACCTGACTTCTTATTCCTGCACGTATGGTGTAGTTGTTCCAGCACGAAATTTCGTTGCTTTGTCTGTTCTGTCACTTGACCCTTGCTCGCCTTGTCTGATATCCTGATTTTAGTTATGATGAGTCAGTTTATTAGTTCAACTACAATCTTCCTGACAAAGGGGGAACATATGTAAAACTCCATTAAAGGAAACTGATTTCAGTTAAATTTTAGCTTCATTTTGTATGTTTATCTTCAAAAGTATGCAAGCTAAAAGATATGTCCTCTTTCAGGTTGCTGTCGAAGGGAAATTGGTTCATTCAAGAAAAAAGCTGCAAGATCCTTGCCTGGATAATAAGGTATTATAGAGTTCAATACTGCTTATATACTTTATTAAACATGTATCTGACATACATCATTGTTTACTTGGCGGGTCTTGCTCTTCTCTCAATATAAAGTGCTAGGCCAAAAGCTGGTAATGGTGCTATTGCTAATGGAGAAGCTTCGGGTTCTAAGAAACATATTACTACAATTGATGATGTACTCAAGGGGTTGGTGGACTGGCTTTGTGCTCAGGTTCTTCTTATTTTCTCTTTCTCTCTTTCCTCTTTGTTTTCTTTCTAGTTTATGTTAGCCTTGGATTGGTGTTTCAGTGTTATTGATTTTTATGTCCATCATAGATTATTAGATTTCACAATCCTTAATTCTGAAATGCAGTTGAAGCAACCTTCTCATCCTACTCGTGGTGCGCCGATTGCAATCAGCTGCCTGTCGTCTCTGCTTAAGGAGCCTGTTGTTAGATCATCGTTTGTTCAGGCAGATGGGGTGAAATTACTTGTCCCTTTAATCTCCCCAGCATCCACTCAGCAGTCTATCCAGGTAACTATATATTTGGTGGAAGTAGTATTCAGTGAAAAAAAAGTCCACTAAAGCTGTTAAGAAGTATTGCAGTTTCCATATCATGCAAAGTGGTAAAACCTGTTTTGATTTTTGAAATGAGTACTAAATCTGTGGATTTATGTTGCTCCCTAATTCTAAAGTGTGGGCTGGATAAATCAGTAACTATTAGATAGTTCTGTTTCAGTTTCTCGTTTTGTCATAATTTCTCAGTAACTAATTCTTGTGATTTGTATGCTCTCGACCAACAGCTTCTCTATGAAACATGTCTCTGCGTATGGCTGCTGTCCTATTATGAACCCGCAATAGAGTACTTGGCAACGTCTAGGACAATGCAAAGGCTCACGGAGGTGGTTAAGAGCTCGACTAAGGAGAAGGTGAGCTATGTTCTCTTGTGTGACTAAGTCATTGCCATCCTCCAATCTGTTTGAATCATATGACACTGTTTGGTTTATCAATCAGAATCTCTATTGTGCAATACCATGAATTGAGTTTTTTTTTTGATGATTAATTTTGTGCGATCCACTTGGTATGTTTATCTTAACAGTATTTTTGTCTTATAGGTTGTCAGGGTGGTCATATTGACATTCAGGAACTTGCTTCCGAAAGGTACATTTGGTGCCCAGATGGTTGATCTTGGACTCCCACATATTATCCACAGTCTAAAAACACAAGCATGGAGTGACGAGGTAATAAAAGTGAAATACAAAGCCTGAGGACTGTTTCTTATTAGCTGTTATTGTTGAACATGGATTTCTTATTTTTCTGCTAAATCTAGAGTGATAAAATCTGGTTATATAAGCAGTTGTTTTAGCATATGCCTTTATTGCAAGCATGGTCGTGGTTAAAACCTGTTTAATTCTGGATTTGTTAGGACTTGCTGGATGCACTAAACCAACTAGAAGAAGGGCTAAAAGACAAGATCAGGAAATTGAGTTCCTTTGACAAATATAAGCAAGAGGTTCTTCTTGGCCACCTTGACTGGAACCCAATGCACAAAGAGGCCAATTTCTGGCGTGAGAATGTCACTAGCTTTGAGGAGAATGACTTCCAGGTATTCTTCTTTATTCCTCTCTCCTCAACAACAACCACTTGTAGGGTTCAAAGCGGGATAGCTCGGGCCTGTTTGGTCCATCACAACAAGGCTAACTATTTGTTTAAAACTTGTGGATGCAGATACTCAGGGTCCTCCTCACAATCCTGGACACGTCAAGTGATCCAAGATCATTGGCCGTGGCATGCTTTGATCTCTCACAGTTCATACAGTACCATGCAGCGGGGAGAGTGATCGTAACAGACCTCAAGGCGAAAGAACGAGTGATGAAACTGATGAACCATGAGAACGCTGAGGTTACCAAGAACGCTCTCCTGTGCATTCAGAGGCTTCTCCTTGGTGCTAAGTACGCTAGCTTCTTGCAAGCTTGATGGGACTTCCATGTTTCTTTCTATATGTATGGAAAGTAACCAAAACACACAGATTGTGTTTCCCTTTTTTCCTGTGGATTTGTTGTTCACTCCAAACAAAACCTGCGCCAACTTCTGCCTGCTTCTTTGCTTTCGATTCTACATTCCAAGACCATCACTTTATTATTTGTCCTGGAAAATCTGCTATTGTATGCTTAAATAATTTCTGCGGTTGTTCTTTGTTTTTTTGTATTTATTTATTCAATAAAAAGGCCTTGAGGAATGCTATTGTTACAGCAATTTTGGGCCAGTTTGTTGTACGACGTAAGTGAGAGTTTCGGCTTATATGCAGATGAGATATACATGGTTACAGGTTCGATTTACTTTTGTTGCATGTTCGGTCACATTCATGCGTTCACTACAAGTGGCTGCAACAACAAAATACTTGTAATAGGTTTGCTTACTACTACTGCATTCGCCTAACAATCGGCCCAGTAAAAAACTGAAGACATGCTCTTATGAATTTATTCGTGCAATCCACTGTTACAACATATTAATCATTTGTTGCTGTATAATCTTACTATCATGTCCTTTAGAATTACACACATTTATAAAAGGTATGCTACCTTGTACAACTGGAATCAACACATCTGTGACATATGCTTTATGGTTGTGGGATCTTGGAAGTAAGAAGCATATGATTTATTCAGTTTTGTATACAGACAAACTTACAGAGAAGAAGATGAACAGAATCACTTGATGAGAATGCATCTAGTTGGTGCTCCTTCCGCTCCAACCAATCTCAAAGGTAAGCAATGAAGAGAGTACATTCCTACCTCCACATCATCCAGCTTCAGCGCTTCCACAGGGATTATATCCTGAAAATCATGCGTAAGCTCACAGCTATGTTTAATCATATCTCATGGTTTGATATCCAAACATCACAACAGAGAAAAAGACACAGATAAGGTTTCCTTCAGAAGTGGCAATGCAATGGCAATTTTAGGGTACTTGAAACTTTTATAGAGAAAGATATATACTCACCCTTCCTGCAAGTATAACCTTGTGCGTTGCAGGTGATTCCACAAAAGCAGCAAATGAAAGATAATCAAGCCCTGGATTTCACAAGGCAGGATAAAGCCGGTTTCAGGAAATAGTAATACGAGCTAAGAAATACTCTTTAAGATATGAAAACAAACACATGAACATAAGAAAAGCTAAAGAAACCGAAATTCCATCTCTTACCAACAAGTTTGATATCTGTATTTTCAACCAACCATTTGGCCCCATCGGTCATGAACCCAGCAAAGCTTGAATCGAACTCTTTCTTAAACATAAGCCGCCTGATCATCCAACCAATGAGAGTAAGCTTTGTTCCACAGTAAGATTTTGTTAACACTCTTGTACATAATTATATAGACTTTTACCTGTCAGTGTTGAGTGTTCTGAAGAGCACACGACGAACTCCCCTTGGAATATGAAGTGATTCCATTACCTCAGCTGTATAATAATTCATCCAAAAACATCCAACAAAGCAGGACCTAAAGGAAATTACAGAAATCAAATCAATTAAAACGATCGCTGAAGAAATAGAAGAAAGATTCCGAGGCGAATACCGTTTAGGACTTGGAGGTCAAGCGAATCGGAATCGAAACCAGCGTCGTAATACTTGTCAATGAAGTGGCCTGGAGCATCAACGTGGGTTCCTGAGTGAACAGACATTTTCATCTCCGATACGTTAGCCAGTGATCCATTCTTCATACTCGCGGCCAGTCGCAGGAAATTCACCATTCCCTCCTTAGACTCCCAAGCCGGCATCTCCGGCGAGTAACGGTGGCTGATGTCGAATATCTTCCCCCCGCCATAAACCTCCCGGCGGATTGGCTTCAGATCGTCGGAGCGTTCCCCTGCGACGCTGAGGAGATGCGAGAGGGAGAGGACAGTGGCGGCGAGGACGAGGAGAGGGAAATCGACGGAGCGGGTCATTGTCTCGGGTCGCGGATTAGCTAGTGGGTATCAAATCAAACTTATCAATTCCTGATGCAATATTGGTGTTATCAAATTTATAATACCAAATTTAAGATTAATAAAGAACCGTGGACTTTTGACTTTTGACTTGGGCGAAGCCGTTTATATTGACTCCTTTTTTTGAGGGAGACATTTAGTTATATACAATCACTCGAAGAGAAAATTTGGAAAGAAACAACATTGCCATGATATGGAAGTGGATGTAGAGTTTAGTGTCGTTGTCCCAAACGTAGGAGTTCTCTTCCCGGTTGAAGAAGATTATATGTATAGAGACGATCATAATACAGAAACATTGAGAGAGACAAAAAAAAATGGAATTGCATTCTGATGAATGTAATGTAGAATTTAAGTGACATGACAGAATACAACAAAAAAGCAAGCATGATGACAGTAATAAACACATGGGAGGGACTTTTAATCAGTTTTTAGAAGAAGATTGGAAGATGAAAACCGCAGCTAGAACACCAACCAATGCCGTAACAGCCAAAGCAACCGTAGGCAATGGACCCGCTACCCCAAAGTTCTGAACAAAAACAAATTAAGACATACTATTAGATCAAAACTTGAGCTATCATATGGTTTTCTACATTTCTCAAATTGCTGCTCTGATTTAAAAACAATAAAAACAATTAAAAAAGCTTCATTTTTTCATAATCAAAATTCAAAATTATCATAGTTTTGACATTATTACCTCAAGAAGTCCTTTTCCAGTGGCAATCTCAACAGTAATGGCGACTGCAAAACCAACCATAGCGCCACGGCCAAGCCATATGTCCAAACCGCTGCCTCCTTCTGTACTTTGCTCGCTTCTAACGGAGAGTACTGATGCTCCTCTGTTTCCACTTCTTCCTCCTCCACGAGTCATTCTAATCTTCAATGGCACTGAAGCAGAGACACAACAAATTAAGAAGGAAAACTTATGTTTTTGGGATTTACTCACCTTACACAAGCAAGTGCATAAAGCATCTTCTTCATACAAATTGGAAATTTTTATGACTACTGCAAGAAATTAGTTACCGAGTCAATCTGAAATTTCCCCTAATTCCAGAGAGCCAAACCACATATGAACAATCCAGTCGGTAATACGAATCCAAAACCATTACCCAGAATTCAGCTACTTAACATACCCAGAAACCCTAATTACAACTTCAAATTTCAATTTAGAAAATCGGGGAAGCAGCTCAGGGCCAAGGAAGACGTACAGAGAGGAGAACCCGAAGCGAAGGTGGATCCGCTTCCAGCAAGTTGTGGTAAATGAACCCGACAAGTAGAGCTAGCGTTTGTGATTCTGGCTAGCTTTATGGCGCCGGGATCTGGCAGGAGAAATTCCGAAAATAATCAGATACAATACAGAGGCTAGTACAAGAAGAAGAACCATACCGAGTAGAGAAAGAGAGAGTACTGGGGGCAAGAGAGAAGGCGAGAGACGCAGAGAGTTGAGATAAGGCCATGTTCCTTCTCTGTAGATATTATCTAGCGCTGCAAATTCCCAATTGGCGCCACTCTTCTTCTTCTTCTCCTCCTTCTTCTTCTACTACTAACCCTTTCGTCATACTTCTCAAGCGTCGCAGAATTATCTGTTCCAGCGAACGACACGTGTCTTCTCTCCACTCATTAAGTTCGTATCTTCTTTTTGGGAAACGGCTGCGTTTCACAGACTAATGATGTTGTAGACTTGTAGTGTACCTCTTTGGACATTTGAACCAAACCGAACAACATAAACGTAACCGAAGCGAACCACTTTAAGAATTTGATCAGTTTATGATTTCGTTTCTTTTTGGTTGGTTGAATCGATTTTCAAATTCAACCAGGCAAGTTTAAGAAATTCCGAATTGCCGACGGAAAGTGTGTTCGATGTATGATCCAAATACATCAGGGAAATTTTTATCCAGAGAAGAAAGAAGCACAAGAATCATTTAACCATAAAGATGAAACATCTCAGAGACTACTACTCTCAAGTCTCAACATTAACAAAACTGTAAGAAAGGCCAAGATGACATTATTGCCTAAAAGTACCAACAAACGCAAACCCTTGAACAAAATCCTCACATTCAAGATTCAAGAATCAAACAAGACACCAAACTAGAGCTTGAGGAAAACAAACTCCTCCACCGCTGGGATTTCCCCAATCTTCTTAAGAGTATCCTTGCTTGGCTGATCATCTACTCCAATCGCCATAATCGCCTGCTTCCTCGGTGCGATTCTTCCAACGCTCATGAAGTTAACATTCACGTTAGACTCTCCAAGGATGCTCCCGACCGTCCCGATCATACCTGGTTGATCCACCTGCCTGCACAGTATGATACTACCTTCAAGAGTCACATCCACCTCGAATGATCCAACCTTTGTCAAATGCGGGACTCCGTCTTTAACCCTTCCTTCCACTTTCACCTCTCCTGATTCTGACAACGAACTCGCGAATTTGGACTCCACGTTTCCTAGCTGAACAGTTATTGTCTCCAACGGGTTCTCTGGTGACCCGTCCAAGAGCACACGTTCCTCTGACAGTCTGAGACCTCTCTGCTTGGCTGTGAAATCAGCGTTGACCAAGTTCACATATACGTCAGAGATTGGCTCGATGATTCCCTTTGTGATCATGGCTCGAAGCAGTCTTGTGTCCAGATCGTCAGTGGCTCGCGCCGAGGTGTATGAGACTTTCACGTTTTTCACGCCGCTTCCTCCAGCTACCAGTTGCACCGCCAGTCTCCCTAGTTTCTCGGCTAGTATCACATATGGTTTCAGCTCAGTCAGAACCTGCGGATACAAAATATGATGTAAGCTTGAGCAGATAACAAATGTTCCAATTGGACTCTGATAAGAACAAAGCTATGAAACTGCTATTCTTATTACACTCCTCGATAACTGCTCTCTACTCTAGCCAGCTCAGAATAGCTCTAATCTGCTACATTTGGTCCTATACTAGCTGAACTTCTTCAAAACTTCTCAGAATCTCATTAAACAAAAAGAGGCAAGGACGTTTCTATCTTTGATTCAATTTCGAATTTGATGAAGCAAAAACAACTTCTGTGCTCACCTCAGCAGAAACCATAGGTGCATTGACTGCAGTAGCAGCAAGCTCTCCATTCAGAGCTCCAACAACAGCTTCAGCAATTTCGATGGCAACTCCTTCCTGTCAAAGCCAAAAAAAACAACAACTAAATAACAGAAGCCAGACAGCAAAAACAAGATTAAATATCACCTGAACAAAAACACAAATTGCACACCTGAGCCTCCATAGTACTGGCTCCAAGATGAGGTGTCACAGTGACCCTCTCGTGCTGCACGAGCTTGCTGTCTTTAGCCGGTGGCTCTTTAGTGAAGACATCAAGTGCAGCCTGAGCAACAATGCCAGAATCCAGGGCTCTCACTAACGCGTCTTCGTCTATGACACCTCCACGAGCAACATTGACGATGCGAACACCTTTCTTCATTTTGGCAAAGGTCTCGTCGTTTAGTATCTTGTTTGTTGCTGGCGTAAGAGGCATGTGCAGAGAAATGAAATCCGCGGTGGCGAGGGCTTCATCGAAGCTCACTAGGTCAACACCAATGGCGTGNGCTCACCTCAGCAGAAACCATAGGTGCATTGACTGCAGTAGCAGCAAGCTCTCCATTCAGAGCTCCAACAACAGCTTCAGCAATTTCGATGGCAACTCCTTCCTGTCAAAGCCAAAACACCAACTAAATAACAGAAGCCAAACAACAAAAACATGACTAAAATATCACCTGAAACGGAACACAAATTGCACACCTGAGCCTCCATTGTACTGGCTCCAAGATGAGGTGTCACAGTGACCCTCTCGTGCTGCACGAGCTTGCTGTCTTTAGCCGGTGGCTCTTTAGTGAAGACATCGAGTGCAGCCTGAGCAACAATGCCAGAATCCAGGGCTCTCACTAACGCGTCTTCGTCTATGACACCTCCACGAGCAACATTGACGATGCGTACTCCTTTCTTCATCTTGGCAAAGGTCTCGTCGTTTAGTATCTTGTTTGTTGCTGGCGTAAGAGGCATGTGCAGAGAAATGAAATCCGCGGTGGCGAGGGCTTCATCGAAGCTCACTAGGTCAACACCAATGGCGTGTGCACGGTCTGCTGGGGCATATGGATCATGAGCAATGACACGCATACCAAGACCTTTGGCACGACGAGCAACTTCCGTCCCTACTTTCCCGAATCCCAACACCGCAAGGGTCTTTCCAACAAGTGAAACACCCACATACTTGTTCCTCTTCCACTCTCCTGCATTACAGAGATATTAAAACCAAGATCTTTCAGAAAACTCACCACGAGTCAGTAAGTTTACAGTCAACCCACACACACAAGCATCATCAAAACTCAAATTTTTGCCCAACTTCCATCAACAAGTTTTGGCGACAGACAACATTATAACTACACTTGTATTCCTGGCATCGTCAACAGCAGAGAAAAAGGAAAGCTCATAATCTAGATTCTTAAATTGGAAAAGCCATCAATCACAGGTATCAAAAGAACAAAAACAATTAAGTATATAGCAACGTATGGAAAGTATGAAACGGAAGCGAGGAAAATAGTTAATCTCAAAAGAATATCGCAAAGTATGGAAAGTATGAAACTGACCAGCCTTAACGGACGCATCAGCTTGTGCGACGTTCCTGGCCATGGCAGCCAAAAGCGCGATTCCGTGCTCAGCGGCAGCGATCGTGTTCGCCGTCGGCGCGTTGACGACAAGACAGCCAAACTCCGTGGCTGCGCTCAGATCCACGTTGTCGATCCCAACACCAGCGCGTCCAACAACCTTGAGGCGTCCGCGAGACGATTCGAAAACCTCGCGCCCAACCTTGGTCCCACTCCGAACGATCAACGCGTCACAGAGCGAGATCTTCGTGTTGAGCTCCTCCGGCGTCATATTGTACGAGCAGTCGACATTCGCGAAATCCTCCAAGAGCTTTACACCAGCCTCGCCGAGCTTCTCAGCGACGAGGATCGTAGGCTTGGATCCGTCTCCGGCGGTGCACGAGACGAGAATGAGCCGCCGCCGAGGAGTATCGCGGTTGCGAGAAGGGAAAGCGACGGAAATGGCGGAAGGGAGAGGCGATCTGGAGGAGAGAGTCAAGCTCTTGAGGGGATTGGTAGCGACGGAGATCGCGGAAGATGCGGCGGCTGACATTGCTAGCGCTTTAGGAGTAGTGAATAGTGCTGTGTCAAGTGGAGAAAATGTTGGTGGCACGAGGGAGATCTAAAAGGGTTACAAGGCGATGTTGGGGGTTTTATACTCGGTGTAGGGGTTTGGTGTGATGTGATATAGTTGTTGGAGAAGGCGATCGAATCTCACGCGCCTTGGAAAATAAAATATAAACACTTTTTTTAATGTTAAAAATAAAATATATAGAGATAAATTGGTTATGTTGTAGATTACAGTTTTTTTGTGTTATTCACCAAATTTTTTTTAAATTTTTTTTTTTTTATCTTTTATCCAAAAAAATATGTAACTCTTATAAGTCTTCTTATAAAGCATTAATCTTATGCTACGAATCAAAAGAAAAAAAAAACTGAAATTCTAGAAATTCATTAAACATAGTCCAATTAATCTAAAATAAAATGTTAATTACATGAAGAAAATTTAAATTATGAGTAAATTATTCTAAGGCTTTTAAGCTAACGCTGCAACAAAATAAGGTGTCACGCGTGTGTTTCACTTTCCAGTGTGAGAATGTGTGTATTTGTAATTTCCAAATGTTTCGGCGAATAGAGTTGCATCTAAAAAGTAGCCAAACAAACAAAAAAGGGCAACTTCGAGGAAAAGTCAAAATTTTATTTATTTATTACAGAGATCTTAGATTTGTCACTGCAAGAATAATTTACAGCTTCGAAGATTTTATTTTTATTTTTTGATAAAATACAGCTTCGAAATTTTTTGATACTTCAAAATAGATCTTGAAGTCTTAACGTGGTGGGGTCTTGCCATGTCTAACAGATCATTGCTGCAATTTTGAATACGGTATCTTTTTAAGATTTTAAAATTTAAGTCGAAACGAACGAGGAACAAAAAAAATTGCTTAGTATGAGACTAGGAGTTGATTCAGATGAAAATAATCAATTTTGGAATATCCAGTTAGATGAATATGTCTAGGCCTGCCAGGAGCTTGTTTCCTCGTATAATACTTGTTTTAAACCAAACAATACATCGTTGGGAAAAAGCATATACAGTATATAGAACAACAATGTGTGTATGAGTTACATAAATAACATGAAGAAAATTCCACAACAATTCATGGCTTAGATTCTTGGTATAGAGGTGTTATTATTCAGATGGTGTATTTAGATCCAAATCTTAAGCTTCCAAAGGAATTTAGCTTATTTCAACAACAACAAAAAAGCTACTCAAACATACTGTACATAATTTAGTAACTTTTTGAATGAAGCAGGAATGTATATACGTATAAAAGACAACGTTACAGGAGAGATGTGGCATGCTAAACACTAAAACTTAATAAAGATTTAATGGTTTTCTAAGCAAATGACCGTGCTGCAACCCAAATAGTAAGAAACGGTCCCCAATAATAAATTAGCTATGCACTAGAGAGAGTTCCAATTTCAGCAATTAAAAAATAGTTGAAGACTTCAAATTTGAATTGAATTGGGCTTACAAAGTACAGTATGAACCTCCAATATTAAAAAAAAAAAAAGAGGTGTGAACCTCCCGTTTAATTTCCAGGGCAAGTTGTTCGTTTGTGTCAGCTTACACGTACAAATACAAACAAGAAAAGTAATACTATTATATAGTACAATAACTTTATTTTCCGGTGGTCAAATATAACAGTAGTATGGTATTAGTATTATTACTTGTTGGGAATATTTGGAAGGATATACTATTACTGATGGCTGTGACGCAAGTATAAATTTATGGCACGTGAAAGATTTGCTTTTGTGTTTCTTCAACTGCTTAAAGATGCATTGATTTTGGTAGGTCGACTGTCCAAAGCCCCTTACATATGCAGCCGCGCGTGCTTTATAATATACTGTTGGTTTTTTTTTGTATACTGTTGAATTTTTGTTTATACAAACATTTTAAGTTTTAGGTTTTGTTGTTTGAAATTAGAGATCACAACAAAAACAAACGAATAATTTGTTCTTCCAAATTTAATATAATCCTTTAAAAAAAAAATTAGAATAATACCTTCCTTTTAAAAGCATTCTAAAAATCTCAAAATATATATATTGGGTATGCATATGATGATAACACAATGCTCTTGGATACTCTTGGTCAATGACCCGGGGCTTGAATAACGAAAGCGAACAAGATTAGACTAATTCGTTAAGAGGTCAAAACCGAATTTAGTTACGTTTCACATCGTTTGGTTCGAAACAAGGATAACAATAAAAACATAAAAAAGAAAACTTGTCCATATCAAATACATTTTATTCAGAAATTTTACAACGTGCAACAGATAGTTGTCGTCTATCCTAAAAACAGAATGGCTAAAGTCCGCCACGTCCATTTCTAGTATCAATGTGAGAAATGAGAAGTATATTATTATCTGTCCTCTATACGTAAAAGAGTTACATAGTTTGTAAATCAGCACCATCACTTAAACCGCATATCTCCTTATGTGAAATGTAGACAAAGACAAACATTAGCAGAGCTTGAAGTTATTGATCTCACTTCTTCTGCTAGATCATGTGGAAAGACCAAGTAACTGATCTTCAACATGTATAACCTGAATAATAATAATAAACTGAGCATCAATTCAAAAATTCAACATATTTTTTCTAGTGCAATTCCAATGGTAATACTAATTTAACATAATTTACATTTCTGTGGTCTCCGATTAAATTTGCGTCAACAAAACTTTCTTAGACCGCCGTTATTGTACATACAAACTCCACCATTAAACGTGTTCGTCTCATTGTCAGAAATGGCGTATCTAATCTAAGCTCCATGTACACATCAAGCTTCTATATAGTTTAAACCAATTTCTAGCTTCTCTGGAATACACTCAACGACATGATCATTCATAACTGCAATGATCCCAGATTCTTAATTCACAAAGGACTAACCATGGGGGTTGCTAAGAAATCCTATACAACCATTTATGTCAGAACACAACAGCTGCTAGAACAAACTGACTGTTCTTAACTCTGAGCATTAATAATTTACCATTCCCTTACTACAAGCCTTCGCGATATCCATATAGCATGTACACTATAAACACACGGAGAGAGTCATGAAGATTGACACAAACTTACTTGATTGTCTAGCAGAAGTTGGAAAGGTAAGCTTGTGCCAAGGAGAGACCGAGTTGGACTTGAGCCTCAGTGGTTAAGTGAAGATTGTCGGGCTTTAGCGGCAATCCCTTGGCATCTACACAGACCACATTGGATAGTTTCAGACCAAACTGTGCTTCTCTCACCTTATCTATGTATCCTCCTCCCGATGCTATTGCCACCTGCTTCGATCAAACCAACACAAATAACTAATGGAAACCGATGAACCATCTCAAAAAAGACATCAGTTTCAGCAACAGTAGGACAATCTTAACTACTCCCACGTCTGAAGAAATTGAGCTTGCTGACAGAAATCGAATCGAAGGAAGATAAGAGGCAGACCTGGATAATGGGAAGAGAAGGGAGGCTGAGATCATGACGGAGGTTCTTAATCAGACGGTCCATATTGCTCCCGTAGCTCTCGGCATCGTGGATGTCCAACACGTCACTCTCTCCTTGGTACCAAAGCACCGCCTTGATCTCCCCGCCGCATTTCCTGCTCTCCTCCGTCCTCTTGACCATCGTCTCGTACAAGTGGCTCCCACGCGCCCACTCTTTTATCGCCGTTCCACCGGAGGCGCACGGGACCAGTCCGATCACGGCCGAATCTGCGTCCAATCGATTCCTCACCGCGTTCGCGAACGCCATCCCCGGCCCCACGCCGCACACTTTTGCGGTGTCGATGTCAACGTGGAGTGGCTCGCGCGCTTCCTCCCACCGTAGATGTGCGCTCAGGCGGAGGATCGATGAGTCGGGTGCGCATTCCGGCGGAACGATTTTATCCCATTCCCAGCGATTGTGGTGGTGGTCTTTGACGACGCCGCCGCGTCCGGCCATATTGCTTTGTCCGGAGAGAATGAAGATCTGATTTGGAGGTTGAATCTCGAGTGTCTCCGCGCCGGAAGCGGTAGATCCTCCTTCCATTTCTTGGTATAGATGGAATCAGAAAAGAAAATTCTACAATTTTTCCAGAGTTACTTATCCACTTTATCACACTGTAGAGTAGAGATGAGATGAATCGAAATGTCTGAAGAAGATGCTGATGATTAGGCGTGGACAATTGGAACTTGGTTCGGTTTGGGTTGGTTTTGTTCAAAATTTCAGATGTTTGGTTTTGAAGCTGGACCGATGTCGGTGTACAACTGTCTTAAATTTGTGTTCGCCGGAAGAAAACATATTACTGTCGATTTGTGATAAAATACAAAAATTGTAGAAAATATTTATCCACATTAAAGCAATTATACTTTGGTTTTCGTCACAAAACGTTTGTGTCATATTTACGTTGGTTAAAAGAAGCACACTTAAACATCTATAAATTAATAATATTGGGACTTAAAGATTTTATTATTTTATTATTTTATAAATTATTAATTTATAAAGATATTCTCGGTTTGAACTTTTAACGTTCATCAAAAAACAATACAAAAATGTTTTCGAAATTATAAAATTTATTTAGAAAATATCATATCAAAAATTTAAAAATAAATCAACAATCTTTATAAACTTAAAACAATAATTTAATCATATTTTACTATATTACCTTAGTTATATAGATATATATGTATATATTTAGATGTATAATTATTAATTTACCTTATTATAGACCATGTATTTACATAAGAGTTTCAAAAAAATTATTATCTTATTATCTTATCTAATTTTGCTAATTTTTACATTGATCCGACTCAGAACTAGTAAAATTTATTAATTTATAGTTATTATTAATTTATCGAGTATTAATTTATAGAGTTTCTACGGTACATATGCCAACAGTTCTATGTAATCGTAGATGCTGTTACCAAAATTAAAGCATTTTAGAGGAAATGTAAGACATTGAAAGCAATTTAGTGATATAGACTATAGAGTTTTATTTAAGGTTAACTTGAACCAAAAACAAAAATAGTTAGGAATACACAAGCTTATACGACAGTAAGTAAAAAGTATGCAACACACACGAAGCAAATCCACTTTTAGGCTACTACAGTACTCAAGAAATCGAGCTAAACACATATTTTCTCCAACGCTTGCACCACTTCTTTCATAGACGGTCGCTTCTGAGGAAAGGAAGAGACACATTCAACTCCTAACCTAAAGCACTCCATTGCAACATTCTCGTGGCGAGCCACATCGCTCCTAATTGCACCGTCGATCAACCTCAAAAACCGGCCTTTCTCTTCTGCTTCAGAACCGGGTAATTCCGACCACTGATCTATATCTTGATCGACCGAGAAAACTTTGCCTGTGAGAAGTTCTAAGATTATGACGCCGAAAGAATAAACGTCCCATTTAGGATTTGGTTTCTGGCTAGTAGACCATTCTGGTGGCTGGTACGGTGAGCTCGACGTTGGTCCAGTGGTGTGGGATTCACGCGCCGATGTCATGAGGCGGTCTAGACCCAGATCGGTGATGATAGGCTCATTCTCAGAGTTCAAGAGAATGTTATTGGGCTTGATGTTACCGTGCACGTGTTTCTTCTCGTTGATGTAAGATAGTCCTCGTGCCATTCCTCTTGCTACCTTGAGCCGTGCCTCGAAACAAAGTGGGTTTTGCAATGATGATGTCGACGAGCTTGAGCTTGCCTTCGCTGTTTGTGAAGGAACAAAAGGAGTGTTAAAACTTAAAAAGCAAAGTGATGGGCGTATTTTAGAGTTCTAAACTGCGCGTAATTATGGGCGTAATATAGAGAAGAGAAGGTATACTCAATTTTTTTTGACTTGGTACGCCTGAGGAAACAGAGGGAGTGAACAACTTACTGGCGGTGAAGGAGCAAAGGAGGCTGCCATTGGGAACATAGTCGGAGATTAGAAGCTTCTCGTCGTTTCCCCAGCAGAACCCACGAATTCTGATGATATTTGGGTGTCGAAGCTTAGCGATGGCACGAACCTCCCGCTCGAATTCCTTAAGTTTCACAGTCGCACAGTTCTCCGTCTCAATCCGCCGCACCGCGAATGAAGTTCCGTTCTCGAGCACCGCTTTGTACACGATTCCGGTTCCGGTGGTTCCCAATACGTAAGCAGACGCCTTTAGTAGAGTGTCTAGATCTAGCCGAGTCTCGCCGTCGACTGTGACTAGTTGGGTCTGAGGGCTCTGTTTCAGTCGCCCACCATCTGTTCGATTGAATGCCTGAATGGTTTGCTGGTTCTCTACGTCGCTCTCGGATGTCGATGTCTCGTCGTACCCTCCTCCGTTCAAGATTATGCACGAGCCGCATGCCGTTTTTGCATCTGGTGAATCTGTGACTTTAACCTCCGTGACGCTTGGTTTCGGTTGGTGATTCGATTTCTTGGCTTCGTTTTTCTCCAGACACGATGTGAAGAAACCGAATGTGCTGGATTCCGGGGACCTTCTGCGTTTCCTGACCTGGTATACGTAGAGCACGAACAGACCTATAATAGCTAGACCAGCTATGTTTGCAACTGTGATTCCGGCAATGGCGCTTGGCTTTAGCTTACTTTTTGCTGTCTGATTGGGTGATTCTGATGAAGGGTTTATTGGAGCCGAGCTTCTGGGCTTGACCGCTATCGCCGGTGAAGTATTTTCAGGGATATTATTTGGAGGGTTTGAAAGAGTGGAAGGAATTGAGCAAAGGGTCTTCAGTGGCTTCCCGCACAACTCTGGATTACCAGAGAAAGACTCGGCCTTTTGGTTGAGTAAAGAAAGGGAACTAGGGATTGGGCCTGTCAGGTTGTTAAAGGAGAGGTCGACTGTGGCGTTTGCTGGAAATTTCTTTGCAAAACCTGGAGATATCACGCCCGAGATTTCGTTGTGTGATATGTTCAAGTAATGCAAGCTTCTCCCTCCCAAATCCCGAGGAAGAGAGCCGTTCAGAAAATTTGAAGAAAGATCAAGAACCTGTACTGCTTCGAAACCACCTGGAACATCACCTGAAAAGGAGTTCTTTCTCAAGGAAACGACCGAAAGATTCTTCAGAAGTGAGAGGCTGAACGGAATTTTTCCGGTAAATGCATTAGCAGAGAGATTCAAGAGCTGGAGACTAATCACACTGTTGATACTCTTGGGCAAATCGCCAGAGAGATTGTTGCTTCCAAGGGAGACAATCCGAAGCTCAGTGGCGTTGAAGACCGATTCCGGGAGTGACCCGTTGAAGAAATTGCTGGACAGATCCAAGCTCCTTAGATGCGGAATGGAGAACAAGTCAGGAGTGACGGAACCAAGAAGCTGTTTGTTGTGAAGTACCAAGCTTGTGACTCTGAGCGTGTCTGGTGTGTTGGGATTCCCAAGCTCTGTACAGGTGACACCTGTCCACAAGCATGGTGTTTCATCATCATAGTTCCAGTTGCGTAGAACAGAGAGAGGGTCGCTGAGGATAGAGTATTTGAAAGATAGCAAAAGAACACCATCATTGCTGAGAGCTTGGAGTTGTGCGGGGACTAGAAGAAGGTGGAAGAGGAATAATGAGAAGAGGTTGCTTCTGTTGGAAGTCATGGTATTTTCAGTTCTTGGTATCAACCTCTCTTGTTAGTACATATGGCTCTGCATATTCATAAGAGAAAGAGAGAGAAAAAGAGAGAGAGAGGTTGAACCACTGCAAGTAATAGTTGTTCTGGTCACCAAATCTATGTGGTATTGGAGCAATCTCGGAGATGTTGAAGGAGAGAGAATTTTAACGAGCCACGGAGTTGATGAAAGAAGCTTTTGACTAGACATGGGACATTGGGACAAGGTGTAGAATCAATGATTCTGGATCATTATTCATCAGTGTAAAATGTAAATGAACAGCTGCCAAATTTTTGCTCATATAAAAAAATATTTTTTTTTTAATCAACAATGGAAAAGAAAGGAAAAAAGCAATTCATGGGAGAGAATTATTATTACCGTTTGCTTTTGGGTGATCTATGGTTTACCAGAAGGAAAACAAAAACTATAGCTTTTACTTTAGCAGAAATCATGCTGTTGAGTTTTTTTATTTATTTGGAGAATGCGTCCGTAGAATCTAGAAAGTTTCAAGTGATTAATCACCGACCATAGTGACCAGGATTAATTGTACATATCAGAGATATCGGTGATTTATGTTTATTAATTTAGTACTTTGTCCTCTGAGAAGTTAAAAATCCGTTCCTTAGGTTTTTACTAAAACAAAAGGGGTTCGTGTGAAATGAACCATATCATAAATCAGAGACAAAACAAGGGACACCAAACTGACATGTCAGTTATCCTCATCTTTAATTTATTTACTTTTAAGTTAAAAATAATAATAATGAGAGAACAAACAAAAATAAATGTTTTTAAATGCGAAATTGACCTTGCAGAGCTTGATTTTCTGTAAAATGTTCACATAACTTAAATGTTGGCAAACCGAGTCTTTAGGAAAATCGAAAAGTTGAAAATATTCCTTAGACAATAAATTATTACTAATTCGAACAGAGTAAATAATTTAGTCATATAAATAACAATTTTAAAGTTTTAAACAAAATAAAAAAAAAATCGGAAAAGAAAAAAAGAAGAAGAGGAAAGCCACGGGTGGTGGTGACTGGTGAGCTAATGGCCGCATCGCTTTCAGTGTAGTCCGAGACGAATATAAAACAGATGACAAAGGGTCGAGTGGTCCATGTTTTCCGAGTGAATTAAGATTCGAATGAGAGTAAACTGAGACCAAATAAACGACAGTCTTGTCCAAGAAAGTAGTGGCGAGACTGTTACACAAAACAGTTAATTCGGGTGTAAATCAAGGCAAAATTGTACAAATTTGGGTTTTATATACAGGGTAGATTTTATGGATCTCACGGTAGTCTGGTAGAGGAAGATATGTTCGAGTTCTCGGTTGATATCAGCTGGATCTTGATAAATTTCGAAGAACAAACAAATGGAAATTTAGACATCGTCTAACAAAGAACGCACATAATAATAACTAGACCAAATATACTGAAGATCATATATGCTCGAGTTCTCAGTTGATATCAGCTGGATTTTGATAACAGAAGAAAAAAAATAGAAAATAACGGAAATTTAGACGTTGCCTAGCAAAAGAACGTACATAATAAAGCTATGTATTCTGTAGCTGACATTTTTCAATAGTGTAAGTTGAGTGTTGTATTTAAAATACGTACAGTAATTTGTGTAATCGCTAGAGAATGTTCTCAAATGGTGGTGATCATTAAAAATTCTCACATGTGCATTATAAAAGGTGCCTATGGATATGATGGGCATTAAACCTAGTCACCTTTTTAAGATACACAAGATAAAGATATTTGGACATAAGTAAAAATATATCAACAAAGCTGATGGCGTTAGTCGATCACGGGTTGATGTCGTTTACTCTCTTGGTTATTTTATTTATTCCCTTTCTGTTTTTTCTCCCTTTTCTTTTATAGTTTTGTTTATTTCATTTCTTTCTTATCCCAGTGCAAACGTCTCATCTATCAAAATACTTTTTTTTTTTTTTTTTTACGATCCTTCATTCAAATTTAAAGAAAGTACAAGTTCCCCATCGGGGATACACCGCTCTTAACCTTCACCAGATCTATACAAAATAAGATCTGCAGTGAACAAATGCAAGAAAAGCAAGAAAGTTTAAAACAACAACAACTTAATCAGCTAGTAGAGTAAACCACGAAGTGAGCAAAGAAACCGAGGAGGAAGAACTTCTTTGAGCCCGAGACAAAGAATCCAGCCTGAAACGGATAGTAGCTTCGATATCAGCGATAAATGTGGCCACTGGTCTCGACAATCCGGAATGGAGCCTGGCATTCCTCTCTTTCCATATAGAGTAAATTGAAGCTTGGAACACTAACTTGAGGATTAAGGCAACATTCTTATCTCTAACTGGGTCTTTCATCCATCTTAATCCATCCTCAAACAAACCAGGAGGAGTAAGATGGGCTTTGGAAGAAAAGAAAGACCAAACCTCGTTGCTGAATGGACAATCAAAGAAGAGATGCTGCCGAGATTCATCATGAATGCAATATAGAAGACAGGTAGACGGGACAAGGAGACCCCAACTACGTAATTTGTCCCTAGTGGGAAGGCGATTTCTCGCTGTAACCCATGAGACAAAAGCATGTTTCGGAATCTTTCCTTCGAACCAAATCGCCGAGTACCAATCAACCTTCTGCCCTTGAGGATGAAGAGAATCCCACGTGAGGGAGCCTGAGAATGTTGTAGAAGGAGTATTCTGTAGAGTCTTCCATAGGAACACATCGTCCACTTCCGATTGTACAATATCTGTCACCGGAGGCAGACACTGTTTCAGGGGCAAAATTATAGGGTTCCTGCTGCGACTAGGTGTAATCCACCACTCCCCTTGATTAATAGCTTGTGAAACCACCGCCTGAATAGGGAGACCAGCAATTCTCGGGCCAGACTCACCTGTCAAGTCAATCAAAGGAGCTAAGGAGGTCCAATTGTCAAGCCAGAAGTTAGCCGAAATACCTGAACCCACTTCACAGATGACGAAAGGACGAGCTATCGGTCGAAGCTTGCATAAGCTCTTCCAAATCCAGCTTCCCGAGTTATCAACGATCAAGTTCCAAAAATTAGACATTCCAATCAAGTTATGCCTTACCCATGAAACCCACAATGATCCCGCAGCAGTAAAGATTAGCCATATCAGTTTTAGGCCGAGAACCTTGTTCCAAGCCTCTAATCTCCCAAGTCCGAGGCCTCCACACTCCTTAGGAGAACAAACCGAATCCCAACTTATCTTTGCACCACGCGCTGAGTTTGGAGCCCCTTTCCAGAGAAACCCATTACACATTTGTTCCAGCACTTTTATACACTGATTTGGCAGAATGAATATTGATGTCCAGAACGAGATAGTAGAGTAAATGACAGATTGTAACAGTTGTAGACGACCCGCAAAGGAGAGATGTCTAACTGTCCAAGAGGAGAAACGATTGGCTATCCTGTCCACTAGAGGTTGATAATCTTGTTTCCTCAGTTTCCTAGACGTAAGAGGGACCCCGAGATAACGTACCGGAAGGGAACCCTGTTGAAGCCCAAGACGAGAAGCCATACCAGCATTAGCATCCACATTACCACCGTCAAAGAACACCGCCGATTTACTGCGATTTATCGAAAGACCAGAGAAGCTTTTGAAATTCTCCAAAATGGATAGAACTCCTTGCAAAGACGATTCAGAACCATCGAAGAAGAGAAGCACATCATCAGCAAAGCTGAGGTGTGTCACCAAGGGAGCTCCACACCGAGGGTGAACATTGAAAGTACCACCTATTGCACCAGAGTCTAATAACTTAGATAGAATATCCATGGCCAAAACAAAAAGGAGAGATGAAATCGGATCTCCCTGACGCAAGCCCTTCTTTCCTGGAAAGAACCCTATCAGCTCCCCATTGAATGCAATACTAAAGGTAGGGCTGGTGATGCACTCTGAAATCCATGCCACAAACACTTCTGGAAAGTTTAGAGCCTTTAATAGATTAAGCACGAAAACCCAATTCAAATTGTCATAGGCCTTTGTAATGTCCACCTGAAGGCATCCCCTTGTAGTAGCACCCCTCTGATGATAACCAGCAACAAGTTCCGAGGCCAACAAAACATTTTCACATAGCAGCCTCCCTTTAACAAAACCCACCTGGTTATTCTGGACTGTAAGAGGTACTACCAGCTTGAGCCTCTTTTTTAGAAGCCGAGCGATGACCTTATACACTGTAGAGCAACAGGAAACCGGTCTGAATGACGACAATTGATCAGCCCCGATTACCTTAGGAATAAGAGCAATAGTTGTGGCATTAAACTTCCTGATCAAATAACCCGAGATGAAGAATTCCTTCACTGCCTTAATCGAGTCCTCTCCTACAATATCCCAAGCCTCCAAGAAAAATTCCACCGGGAATCCATCCGGCCCCGGAGCCTTGTTCTTGGGCATCTTAAAGAAAGTTGCTTTTATCTCCTCATCAGAAGGAATTTCAATCAGCCGAGCAGCAAGGTCAGAGGAGCATCTGAAAGGATGAATATTCCTAATCTGATCCACTGAGAACGGCGAGGTTAGAGAGCTCTCCGATCCCAAGAGATTTTAAAAAAAGGATACAATCATATCCTTGATTTGATCTTTGTTATCAATCCTAATCCCATCCGAGGTTCTTAAGTAAGTAATATCGTTTCTGGCCTGATGAGCTATCACCATCTTATGGTAAAAGTTAGTATTGGCATCACCATCCTTTAACCACCTCACTCTCGACTTACGATGAAAGAATATTTCTTGTGCCTCGGCAAAGAACCTCCAATTTTTTCTTGCTTCAGCCTCTTCCCTTGCCAACAAATCTGACGGAGACGATAGAAGAGATTTTTGAACTTCTTCAAGGTTCAAAAGGGCTTCTTTCGTTCTCTGTTGGATATTGCTGAATCCCTCCCTATTGAGTTCCTTACAACATAACTTTGCTTCCTTCAATCTGACTCCAAGCATAAACAAACTCGAACCCACTATATCCGGAGAGTTCCATGCTTCTGTCAAACTAGGCTCAAAATTCTTGTGAGAAGAGATAAATGAGAAGTACTTGAATCCCTTTTTACTCCTCTCTCGTTCTGAAACTAAGCTGATTAGACAAGGAGAATGATCTGAATCCCCAGGAGGATCAAACACCGCCACTGATTCAGGAAAAGATGATAACCACTTATCATTCACTAGCGCTCTATCCAGTTTTCGCAGAATAGGATCCTCTGGTCTACAATTAGTCTAAGTATAAAAGGTCCCCTACAGTTGAGATCAGAGAGATCGTTATCCTCCACACAAGTCCTGAAATCCGCCATCCCTCTCAACGGTAAAGTATACGGGAGAACCGAATAATGTTCATTAACCGACATGATTTGGTTAAAGTCACCAACTAAAAGCCAGGAGGAGCCATTAACCTGAGAATTCCGCGCTAATTCATTTATTTCATCCCATAATACTTTGCGCTGGGCCTCTGTATTATGAACATAAACAAACCCCACCGTGAAAGACACAGTTGATGCAGGATCAAACGCTCCACACACCATTATCTGAGCTGATTTCTTGAATACCATGACCGAAACTGATGGGTCCCATACCACCCATATACGACCAATATCTGAGTAGCCATAATTATTATCCCACCTCCAACCAGGAAAAGACTTACTCAAAATGCCCAACGCATTCACTTCCTTCACCCGAGTTTCTAAAATTCCGCCTACCAATGGTTTATTCCTATTTAAACCAACTCTTGAGAACCCTCTGCCGAGAAACCATATTCAAACCTCTAACATTCCATGAGAAGACCTTCATATTTACAAAAAAGGGAAATGGGTTAACAACGAGCTGAGCCAGTCCCGGAGGAGACTCCTCGGAGAATGGCTATATCCTTTTGAGCTCCAGAACCGGGAGTTAAGTTCGCAAGAAGGGACTCCTTACGCAAATTTTTTTTGGGTGTTGAATAGCAATGATTTTATTGTACTTTTTAGATCTTTAATTTGAAAACCTCATCATATAATTCGTTCAAGTTTTTTTTTAAAGATTTAGTTCTCTTAAAATTTTATTTTTGTCTTACGTCTTTTTAATAGAAAATGTATTATTTGTTGTCTTTTTTTTTGTTGAAAAAAACAACTAAAGTTCCAAATAAAAAACAACTAGTATAAACTAAAAAATCTTTTATTTAATTTACATCCATTCAATGCTTTGTTTTTATTGTCGGAAGCTTATAAGCAAATGTGAACTTCTACCATACCACAAATTGTTATAGGCCCTATGGCCCATATCCTCCCCCCACGACATTGGATTGCATGTGTTAAAAGATAATGTCAACTTTTATGTAGAAAATGGATTAATTTTTCTTTGCACAAAAGTTCTAATGCTTACATACACAGTCTGGTTAAATATGACCATGGTTTTCTTTTAGATTATATTTAAATTCTCTTATTTTTTTCAACCATAAATTTTAGAAATATCAAATAATTATCCAACCACTTGTCGTAAAGATTTTAAAAGGAAGAGAGGGACTCCTCCCATATAAAAGGCCAAAGGGGTAATGAAATATCAACTTTATATCTAAAATATTCTCGCCGGAGCTCTCTTGTCCAAAAGAAGTTCTCACGTAGCACCGAAGCATATGTCTTTATCTACCAACCACGCATTTAAACTAATTTGCATCACAGTAGCACAGATATATATATAAGAAAAAGTGTTCAAAGAATATAATGTAAAAACACTACATTCTTTGACCATCACAGTACATGCTTAAAGGCGAAATCAAGGTTCTTTGCAGAGAGGAGTCAAAAATTAAAAAAGTTACAAAGCTGGTGTTTGATCGACATGGATTACAAATCTGATCATGTCTGTGTTTCTTTGCTTATGCAGTGCCAAGCTGCTACAGTCAATCGAGTTATATGTTATGCAATGAAGGAAAAATAGCTTAGTTGGATAGCTTTTGCTTGTGTCCCATCGTGCTGCGGTTGGCTGAGCTGAAGATGGACAGGTTCGCTCGAGTTATCTCTCATGTCTAGACCATTTGCGAGAAGAGAATTCTTGTCTGCGCTTTTCACACCCTCAACCTCTGAAACCTGTGGAGTAGCCACATTACATTATTATCCTCAATTAAGAAGAAACAGCATGCTCTAGCTTTCCTTTTTAAAGATCATTCTGCCTCCCAAGATCCAAAATACCTTTTTATGTAATTCCATATTCTGTTGATGCATTAGGTTTACTTTCTTGTGAAGGTCTAAATTCTCTTGGTGCACGAGATTCCCCTGCAACCGGGGAAAATAAAAATAAGAATTAGCATTTGTACGTACCAACACTGTGGAAACGTCTACTTTCTATGTTCCAGTAATCAGAGTCCTACGTCGCGGTTGAGTTCTTGTATTTCTTCGACTAACAGTTGATCCTACAAACGTCAATGAGAAGAGCCATTAGGTTTTTCCAAATCTTACATTTTAAAAAATGGGACTTATTTGCCGCAAAATCAAAACCTTTTTCATTCGTACGTCACGAAGGCTCAATTCAAGCTGATTCTCCAATTTCTGTAAATCTTCCACAGTTAGTCCAGAGAGCTCTTCCCCCATCATTTGCCTGTCAAGTACAAGCTCTTTCCCCGTCACTTTTGAATATTCAAACTTTTGCAGAGTAATTATACACCTTTCCTAATTCACATAAAAAAGAAAGAAAGAGATGGGGAATGTGGAAGTGTTTGGTTATTCCCTTCTTATGGATGGTCTTAGATGTGTGGAGGTATAACTCTGAAGGTAGTAGAGATACAATTGTGATTTTGGGGAAGACATCCAGAACACAAAACTATCCTAGCATTAGCCTATATATGTTATCATTTTGCATTTTAGTACATCATTCCCTGTTCTAGTTGTTACTATCGAGAGTGTTCGACGAACACAGAAGATGCAAAACATACCGGTGGCTTTCTTGCAAACTATGTAGCTGTCGCTTTAGAATTGCGGCCTCCTTTTGCCAAAACTATAATATAGGAGAAATGATTTTCAGTTGATTGAAACTGAGATTTTTTTTGTTTTTTTGGATTAATATGTTAGCAATTCTAGAATGTATTCTCTTGACAAAGAAAATGCAACATAATGTATATAATATGGTGGTCAGGTGTCATGACTTGTGTTTTATAGAAAATCCTACTCCCAAGTCCAATATGAAATCATCATCAGCTTGAGAGGAGTTAAACGTTAAAATATGCTAATAAAGTCGTAATAGGCTAACATTATCAAAGGCAACAAGTAACAGTCTCTCTGTTAACAAAGAAGGAGTACCTTGATTTCTGAAGCTGGGTTGCTTTCCGAATTGGTTTCCCCTTTGGCATCGCTGTATCTCTCTATTACCGATTTCATGCTGCCAAAAAAAGGAAGCTAGTTGTATATCTGCAGAGCGGGGTTGGCAAGTGAGGTAAACCAAGCAACATCCACTGCAACATCTCTCCTTACATATTTCAGTGTCAAAACTTTTTACTTAAAATAGATTTAGGCTACCCTAAGCCATCTTTGCCTACATGGAACGGGATTCTCTGCACCCAAAATACAGATTCGCCATAATCAAAATGTAACATGATGTATGAAGCTTAAGTAGAGATTGAGACAAATGAGACAAAATTGATGTAGATGTGGCCAACTCTAATCAGCAAACCCGGGTATAGAAAATATTCTTATCAGCTCGCAAGTAATGATTATCCTATATGAATTAGTGAGACATCTATGTGAAGGACCCTTTAGCACCATTGCTTCTTATATATAATGCCCTCAATCTCCTAAAACCATCAACTCTTCTGAAATTACAATTATTTCTTTGACTATCTTTTTTACCTTTTTTTGTTACTTCAGTTAACTCCTAAAGTAGAAAGTAAGACTATACTCTCCTATATAATACTCCAATAATGACAAAGTTGAATGTAGAGCATTAGGGGTTTCCTAATTAGATAATTAAAGTGGAAAACTTGATTACGGATGACAACGAAAGCAGAAATGATTCCACCCACTTGGGTATTAATATCTTTAACATTAAATAATGCAGCTCATTTTAGGTACATCAACCCACCAACTAGTTGCCAATAAAGAAAAGGAATAATGAAAAGAGATGATTTTCTAAAACCTCTAACCAAACCAAGAAGACATAAAAAGTGGTGATAAGCGAGATAGAGAGAGAGAGAGTTAAGAGTTTCTTCTCCCCTACTAAACCACTAACCACTTTCCTCTGAAAAAAAAAGTCTATACCAAATTTAGAATGTTTCGAGAAACACTACAACGATCTACGCTTTAAACAGACCTCATTCTTTAATAGTCCTATCCAATTCCACATCCATTTTACTTTTGTCCTGTCCTGCATCTCAACCACATAGAAACATACATACAAACCCAGAAAGCACAATCTCATATTCCGCTAAAAAAAGTCTATAAATCTATGAATCTCAAGGCTCAATCAAACCGATGTATTATTTCAGCCCATTCATATAGTCAACCAACCAAGTGATCTACGAAAGTTTCAGCCATTGTCATATAATATGACTCAGGCTAAGTTGATTTTATACATATAGCATGTTCCAGGCTAAACGAATCATCGTCAATGTCTTCAGGGATGTGAACACAGCAATTGAATTTCATGATAGCAATAACGAGAAAAATCGATTAGAAAATTGCTTAGTGGTCAACCAAAGAGAAGAAAATTCCTCACTAATCAATGACAATGGAGCAAAAGCAAAAGTCAACGAAAGAGAAGAGAGAAAAAAGAAACCTGGAGCTGGAGAAATCGTAGAGCCTGCCGGTGCTGGAGAAGATGACGACACCGACCTCTGCATCGCACAGAATCGCGAGCTCCTTGGCTTTCTTCAACAATCCGTTCCTTCGCTTCGAGAAAGTCACCTGACGGCTAGTGGAGTTATCGATCCTCTTGATAGCGATCTTTCCCCTTCCCATTTCTGCAGCTTTTTTTTTTTATATCAATCCATCCACAAACATCGTCAACTATCTCCGTAAATCCAGGCGATTATTGAATAGCTCAAAATCGAAAATTAAACATTACCTTTCTCAATAACCTAAGAGCAAACAGATCGCGCGAGATCTGCTCGGGTAGAAGAAATGTGGTTTTGATCGAATCAATGAGAGAGAGAGAGAGAGAGAATAGAAATTAGAAATTAGAGATTAAAAATGGAAAGAGAAAGAGAGCAGAGCAGAGAGCCCACAAAAGGAAAGAACATATGGTTAATTTGGGAATTTAGGGGAAAAGGCTTCTTACTATATAAACATAGATCGCTTGTTATATACTGACACATGGCATGCTATAAGTGGGTTCTTTTGAGGATACCCGTCTATTTTTATTATTACATCAAAATCATTATTTATTGTGTCGTACGATATGAATAAAGAAGAAGCACACTTTATTGTTTACTCAGGGAAGGCTCGGACATTGCGCGAGGTTGTGTGATATTTTAATTTTTAATTTTACAATTTATTTTATTATATTTGTTAGTAAATGTTTGTAGATAAAATAAATTATATTAAAAACTTAGCAGAATAATAATATCTATAGAGAATGAGGGTTGATCCTATTAGGACGATAAAGCTATCACCATTCCGAGAAAGCACATGAGCATAACCAGAAAGAAGGTCTCAGAGAGTAGAATCTATATTGCAATAGTGGTGGTGGTTTGAGTTTCGATGGATTAGAAAATGAAGGAGTTATCCATTAATCTAGAAAGATTTCACGAAAGCAAACAATGCATGATTTTCATTGCTAATAAATGAATATATTTTTTGATGGGCCACAAAGAAAACCTAAAGAAATAAATATATTTTTGTGTATAAATAATGGCACAATCATCTCTTAAAAGTTAAAAAATCTCCTAAAATAATGTGAATTAGGGACAATAACCAAAAAAATAAGAGAATACCGATTGGATATGATAATAGATAAGAGATAAGCAGCAAAGAACATGCCTAGGGGAATCAGAACTTGTTCCTCGGGCTAAGCATCTATTGTTGCTATTGCATCTGAATTTGTGATGGCCGAAGATCCAAATACCATATGATGGCAGTAATGAAATTGGTATTCGATAAATTAATTTTCCTTTGATGAGATTCATGAACTGATCGGAAAGTAATCAAAAGTGTTGTGACCTTAATCAAGAACAACGATTACAGAATAAAGTACAATTACAGAGAATGATTCTCCAAACTGATGTGCCTTCTTATTATCGAAGGAGGAAAAAGAGAGCCTCTTAGTATTTGAAAGGTAAGTGGAATAATAAAATATATAGTGAATGAGAATTTTTTTTTTTTATTCATCGTAAACATATAAAATATCAAATTATTTTTCTTTGACAATAAGAACATGTTGTTTTGTAGAATAACTAATCTGAAATATATTTGTGGTAAAATTTGTGAATTGATGATTGTAAAAAGGATGTGTGATTCTATTTTATGCATATTTATATAGAATAGTGTATTGTTTATTACTAATACTATTCATCATGTTAAGAAATTTATGTCCACTTTTTTCTGACGCGAATCTTTTGATATAGATATAAAATTCTATATTTTTCAGTTTGATTTCAACTTTTAATGAATTATTTATGAAGAAATGTAAGACAAATAAGATTGAAAAGAGAAAAAAATGTTTCACAAAATAAGAAAGAGAAAGAATGAAAGAGGAGAAAACACATAAACAAATGATAAAATTGTATATATTGTTTTTTTTATAGTTATGTAGTTAATTATAGTTTTTTGGGTTATTTATCCATATAACTCTATCATTAAATTAAGAACAATAAAATAAAAAGATAAAGAATTAAGTATATATCAATATTTATGTGTATTTTTTTTTTTTAAATGTTGGTGACACATGTCAATGTTTGGAATGTCACGTGGCAGCATTTCAAAGCTCATTTAAAAAGCAAAACCTTACTATATTATAATATATATATATATAATAAAATTAAGTGTTACAATTATGAAGGACACCCATCAATTTTTTATGTATTTATGTTTATTTTTTCTTTAAATGTTGGTGACACATATTAATGTTTGGAATGCCACATGGCAGCATTTCAAAGCTCATTTAAAAAAAAAACCTTACTTTATTAGAATAGATTTAGGGAAAACAAAAAAAAGAAAGTATACTAAAATGAATAGTTGAATACGCTACAAACAAAAGGAACAAAAGAAAACCCCAATAATTTGAGAAACCCAAAGAGTATTATAATCAAATAATTAAAATTTCTGAAACAAGAGAAAAAGGAATCCTATAATCCCGACAGAGACGAAAAGCACCCAGAGATCATACAGAAGCGAACGCATACGCATCTAAAAGAGTATATTATATACTTACCAATACCATACCTCCTGTGTCTATGTAGAAGAAGAGAGAGGTCTAGTGTTCGAGGGTTAAATCTAAATCCAAAATTAAACTTGTCAAAAAGAGCAGGTTAAGGTTAAGGTTGGTTACATATTCAATTAAAGTGATGTTTTTAAAAAAAACATACAAATTCAATTAGAGCAATAAGGCCTTCATTTTGGGCCCGTTCTCCTGTTCTTATATCATACTCAACACAAATTGTTATAGGCCTGTGGGCTGTGGCCCATTTCCTCCCCCACGAAATTGGATTACATGTGTTAACGATAATGTCAACCTTTTATTGTAGAAAATGGATTGACTTTACACAAAACTATAGATAATAGATCTTTATTGGAGGGTTTTAATTTTTTGATTTTTTTTTTTTTAATCGGCAACTTACAATACATAGACAAAGCAAGCATGAAACGATTAAAACCATGAGATAACATATAATGTGCTGAAGTAGTTCGAGCTGTGTCTTGGCCAAGCTATCCGCTTCGACACTGGCTTCTCTTGAAATATGAGCAAAGAGGAACAAACAAGAGCAAAAAAGGTCCTCGATAACATATATTTATTTTGTTGTATGAGATTTGAGTTCAAAAAATATGTTCTCTTTGGTCTGGTCCAAAAAAGGTTCTCACGTAGCACAGCCACAGAGACGCGTGTCTTTATCTACCAACTACGCATTTTGACTTATATGTACCACCAAATGTGTATGCAAATTTATAATCAACGGCGACGTTCTTATGTGTATTATATAATACATAGAACCTCTGTAGCTTTATCCAAATTAGCCCCCCCCCCCCCTAACCTAACCTACCTCACTTTGAAGAACATAAAACATGACATCGCCAAAGATGCATAATGTAAATCAACTATGTTCCTCAACCACCGCATGATTAAAGACTTAGAAAAATATTATCTAAGTCGTATTTTTCAGTTGATTTCGCTTTAAGTCACTTTTTAGTCCGAATAATATTTGTTTCTTTGATCGTAGTCCGACATTAACCCGAAGAACTAAAGGCTAAAGAGACTAGCAACGTAACACATCAAATAAGTAACTCATAATTAAAAATGCTCAAACAAAGACGTTTTTATCCCAGTATCATTAGATCTTTTACCACTTTTGCATGAAAAATAGTGACAACCCATTTTAAATGCTCACAAACAAACAGAAAATGGACTAAATCGGGTTTATAAAGAAAAAAAAGAGGGTGGTTGTTAATTCCAAGTAATTCAAGCCTCGAGTTTGCTTCCTTCCACATCAACCACGAACCTATAACGCACATCGTTCTTCTCGAGTCTCTCAAACGCAGTGTTCACATAATCCATCTTCACAACTTCGATGATCGAACTCACACCCTTTTCTTTACAGAACTCAAGCATCTCCTCCGTTTCCTTCATGCTCCCTATGAAGCTCCCCGTTATCACTTTCCTCCCTAATTAAAATCATCATCATAATCATCCCCAAATTAGTCCTCAAATTTACAAATCATTGATAATTATTCAACGAGTGTTTTGTTTTATAATTTGACTCACCAAGCATAACCATAGGACTGAGAAACTGCAAGGGTTTGTTGATGACTCCCATGAGAATGAGTTTCCCATCAAGCCTAAGCAGAGGCAGATAAGGCTCAAGTGCATGATGAACAGGGACCGTGTCGATTATGTAATCCATCGAGTCGGCCAATTCGTTCATCTTCGATTGGTCGGATCCGATCACGTAATCATCGGCTCCAAGGTCTTGCAAAGCCTCTTCTCTCTTCTTGTTTGATGAGCTTATGACGGTGACATGGTGACCCATTGCTTTGGCTATTTTCACACCCATGTGGCCAACCCCACCTAACCCTAGTATGCCTCCTCTTAGGCCTGGTCGTTTCAGCCCGAAGTGGCTCAGTGGACTGTACACTGTCACACCGGCGCACAGTAGCGGTGCAGCCTGCTCAACCGCCATTCCTTCTGGAATCTTTACCACAAACCTGAACACAACAAATTGACACTTTAGCAATACATACCCTAACCTAGTCTCCAAGAAACCCAAACTAAAACCTAAAGATCGGGGGTCTGAATATCGTTTATATATTATTAAAGTTATTCACTTACATATGCATCACTTTGATTTTAGAATCAATTAATATTAATGTCCAAATATTAGTTTCCTCTTTTTGTATTTTTTAATACAAAGTTTCTTGAGTTTAAAATCTTTATTAGTATAGTTTAGTTTGTATATCAAAATCGTTAGTTGAACAAAAACCAAGATTATGATTTTTATGTAACACATGACTTTCGACTTGAAATCGTCGATCAAATAACACAAGATTGATATATAATTATATTTCAAAATCAAAAGCAAATACCCAAATTCAATAAAACCTAAATTAATTAACTTGCGAAGATCATGAGTTATATCATGACCGATCTAAATAGTATAGAAAATCATAAAGCGAGAGAAAGAAAAAAAAAAGAGGAAGAAGTTTACTTTTGGTGAACGACGGTGGCTCTAGCGAAGCCACCTTGTGTGGGTTGACCATCGAAGTAAACATCGTTGTAACTCCAGATCTTCTTAGGACAATACTGTTCCAGATCTCTCTCGCATGGGCTACAACCTCCGCAACATCCAACGAGGCAACCAACTCCAACTGTTTCCCCTACGGTGAACTTGCTCACACCTGATCCTACCTCCACCACTTCCCCTACAACCTCGTGCCTGAAGAACATCAACTTGAATTTCAGATTCAATCCTAGATTTTCTTGGCTATATAAGAAGAAGAAGAAGAAAAGTTACCCAGGAACCATGGGGTAATTAGACATGCCGAGATCGTTCTTGGTTTGGTGAAGATCGGTGTGGCAGATTCCGCAGCATATGATTCTTATGTGTACATCATCTGGTCCCGTCTCTCTGTAGTAGATTAAATACAATCGAAACACAAATGATTAATGGAAATCACCCAGGGAAAAAAATCAAAAGATGGAAAGAAGAGAAATGAACCTGAGAGTGTAAGTGTAAGGAGAGAGTAACCCAGATGGGTCTCTCGCAGCCCATCCTGTTGTTTTCCTCTCTACCTCCATTTTTCCCATTTGTTCTGAGTTTCTCTCTCTCTCTCTTTCTCTCTCTTTATACTACTAGTGCTTCTTGATCTGGCACCCTGTTGCCGGTTATGTGTGTGTATTATTATTATATATATAGAATTTTGGAAACGAAACGCATGCGTATGTGTGATGAAATAGTTGGTTTTTAGTGCATACATAGCGTACATTTTGGTGGCTATTTATTTTAGTGTGGATTTTTGTGTATATTGTTGACAAATCAGTCAAAGCTTTAAAAGCTTCTAGACAATATTTTCGTTCTTCTTTTTATACGGCTCCCATTTATTTGAAATTTATGCGACAAATTATATGATTTTTTTACTCGCATTTTTAATTTGATAAGCATGTTTTATAGTATTTTCCTTTTGCCAACTCGAAAATCGAAATATACCAAATTGGTATAAAACTAAATGAGAAAGAATGAATTTGTCAGCTTTAAAAGGAAGAAAATCTCCTTTCTGATGTGGACTCGTCAGCTATAGGGTCCACGGGAGTTGGTGAGCTAACATTCTGGGGTCTAATCATCTGTTGCTCGGTTTATATCATGATACAATTTCGTTCAGCCACGTGTTGATTCTTAGCCTCCGATATGCAACTTTTGTTTTGACGGTCCAGATCAGCTGTAAATATTTCCCACTCCATTGCAAATTCCAAATTCCTTAGTTTTGACGGCCCAGATCAGATCTACTATAGGTTTTTTTGTCCAACATATTATATTAATCGGATTAGAAAAGAACCATCTAGAGACTAGAGGTAAGTTAAAATCCCACCTAGGACACACCATAAAATCAATAAAGGGTAAATAGACACATGAGAGAAAAAATTATTGTGGAAAATTGTGGAAATTTTATTTTTTAAACAAAATTTTTTATTTTATTGATCTTTTCAAGATTCGAAACAAGATTTTTCTGATATCGCCAATATATCATTAATTAAATCCCTCTTCATTAAGTTATTGGAAAATATCATTGGTTTTTCTTTATATTTTATCTGTCAGATCTATTCTGTATTGTAATCATTCGAAACGAAGATTAATAAAATAAAGTGTTAAAAAAAAACAAAGAATTTTAAATTTCTATCGCTTATAATAAAAGTTACTCTTTGTAAACTATAAAGTTTTAAAAATTGTTGAAAAAAAAATAATTCAAAAACTTCATACAAAATTTCAAATCGCTTTTGGCCACATAATTTATTGGACCATTAATCCACAAAAAGGCCATATATAAAACAACGCTTCAGCACAAATATTACGTCATTGCCTACGAATTTTCCCATTTTAATGATGTACTATACGTACTGATTAGGATCAATTTGAAGCATGTTTATGAATCCTTCGATAGCCATGGCTTTGGACTCTAAAACAAGAAAGGTTTATATGTGCTAATGGTTGCACTTTCTGCACAAGGTCACACCTAACCCTTATAGCACGATAGAAAGAACAACATTTTGATCATTTCATATGCAGAATAACATGGAATGTCTTAACAACCGCAAGTTATCAGTAGTTGTGTTGGCAACATATAGTCGTTGCCAAATGCCAATATAGCGAAAGCACATTTTTCGGAAAATTAAATTATTTAGCGACTGTAATATTAGCATCACAAATATGTTTGGACGAAAATTTCATCAGACTTGCATTAATGATTTTCCGATCCACGTCAATTCCATCACTAGTTTACATTTAGGTAATTTTTATAATATACTCTAATATGTTGTTTACTTGTTACAATGTAGCGGCAGATTAGCAGCAAAAACAAAAACACGTGTTTCCTGTGGTCCTCCAAGTCCAGGTTTTACCGACACGAACAGAGGGTTTATTATTTACTAGTTCTGCGTCTCTCTTTTATCCCCCTCGAATGATGACGTGGCATTCTGACGTAAGTCAATCTCTGTCCAACAAACTGTATAATATCGCGGGAAGCTCTTCACTTCAAATTTGGAAAGCAAGCTAGCAACGTCATAAGTGGATGGAGTCAAGGGTAAAAATGGAGTTTCAATTTGGCCTCCTGAACTACCTATCTTCCATGGACCAGGTGGGTGATACTCTTGTCTTTGGTTATACTTATTTTCATTATATTTTGTGGTAAGTAGAAAAAAAAACAAATTTAAATTTAGTTTGTAGAGATGATATGTTATGGTTTTTTGCCTTTTGGCCTTATATAAACCGAGTCTCTGATGCTATATTGACCTTGCAGGTCAAGAAAAGGGTTTCTCCATGGAGGCGTACATGACAAGTAAACTCGTAACGCAATGTGATACAAGTTCTGAAAGCCTAAGAGCACAGTTGCTGGATGAGCAAGAGTTCTATATCAGTTTTTTTTCCTATCATGCATTTTACATAAACTATCAATATAACGATGAAAATTAGCCAACTCATAGTTTTAGGCAATCAGTTATATATGTGTGTATTAGGAGGAATAACATACACAATTTGATTTTAGCCGGAGTAAAGTTTATGGTAGAATTTTTAATGGATTTAGCACATACTCGTAACAATATATCACATATTAACTAATAGGCGATGTTTTGCCTTATCAACGAGCAAATAGATAAATAAAAAAAAAAAATAATGGGAGGAGGAGGATCTTCAGTGAAAAACCCTTTAAGCCGACCATTTAGTTTTTCTTTGACCTCTTCTTGGCTTTTACTTTTCCTTATTTGTCGACCTTCCCTTCTTCTCACGTAATCGATTTCTCCACTTCAACTCAAATAGTGTGTTTTTCAAAGTTATGTGTCAGATTGACTCAGATGATAAGTTAGGTTAGGTTGCGCCTACTTAAAAAGAGTGCTCTTGTTTGTTCTGTTGTCATTAACGTTAATTTACAAACCATTACGACGAACATGTAAAATTTTGAAAAGTCGAAAATCAGCCTTTTTAAGTAGGGTATTAAACGAATAATCCAACTAAAATAATAACGAGTCAATGCAATTTCTTTTTTTGATTTGCATAGTGACTATAGCGACTGATAAGCAAGTGATGATAACAAACAACTTCATCATCAACCTAAAAGATGAAGTTGCAGAAAAAAAAAACCCCCTAAAAAAACAAGAGAGATATTTGATAAGTTGCAGATTTTAATCCTTAATTTGGTTTTCTTATGTGCCGCAGAAGGAGAATTCAAAAGAAATGGAGGTGGAAACTCTTGCTATCTCACTCTCTTATTGGCTCAATGTCATTCTCCTCTCGTGTTACGTCAAATTCTCAGCTTCTTGCTCACAAACATGGACTGGTTTCTCCAAAGAGGCTCTCTGCCACATCCCTGCTTTTATGAAGCTCGGTTTTCCTTCCGCGGTTATGGTCTGGTATAGTGTTCTTACTCCAGTGATGATCTTTTTTTTTTCTTCTTGATTAAAAAGTCCATATTGCTTAATCTTGTTTATAGTGTCATGATTCTGTTGTATACATATGGTGAACAGCTTAGAGCTATGGTCGTTCGAGCTTTTGGTTCTCTTGTCAGGCCTACTTCCTAATCCGGTTTTAGAAACTTCAACTCTTTCAATCTGGTAAGGCTGATTACATTCTATCTTTGTCATTTGATCTACGGAGTTCTTGTTTTTTTACTGATTTCTGCAAATTTTCCAGCCTTAATACTTCACTAACGCTCTGGATGATCCCCGTTGGCCTTGGTGGCACTGCAAGGTAAGTACACAATGAGCATATCAACGACATATTGCACAGACTCGGTACTGTTAGTAACCTTGTTTTTTTCTGGGTCACACAGCACGAGGATCTCGAACGAGTTAGGAGTAGGGAATTCAAAAGGGGCGAAGCTGGCTGTACGTGTGGTTATGACGATGGTAATCGCAGAGGGTATTATGATGGGATCTATTTTGCTGGCGGTACGGAATAAATTGGGATATGCTTTCAGCAGCGATCCAAAAGTCATCAAATACGTAGCATCGATGATACCAATTGTCGCCGCAGGCAACTTCGTCGACGGATTCCAATGCGTTCTATCAGGTTCTTCCATCAATAAAACAAAAAAACTTTCACCAGAGTAATCAACTATTTGTATGTTGAAACCAAATGTGGTTGCATATGTTTTTGGTTGCAGGGGTTGCTAGAGGATGTGGATGGCAGAAGATTGGAGCTTGTGTGAATCTCGGCTCATATTATCTAGTTGGAGTTCCGTTGGGGTTATTACTCGGTTTCCATTTACATCTCGGTGGTCGGGTAAAGACATTTCTTACTGTTACGGCAACATGATAACAGGATAGAGCTGCGTTGTAAAAAAATATAATTTTCTTGTGCATTTATCAAAAGGGGCTTTGGCTGGGAATCGTATCGGCTTTAGTTGTGCAAGTGCTGTCTCTTTTCATCATTACCTTAGTTACAAACTGGGATAAAGAGGTAATCAGAAATCTGCTGCTGTGTTGTGTAGTGTTGGTTTTAGAATCTCACTTTTTAAGTATATATAATCGATATTTTTTGTTTATTTTGAAAGGCCAAGAAAGCTAAACACAGAGTTGGGCCTTGGGATAAGGAGGCTGAAACAGCAAATATATAGTCATGATAGCATACAACTTGGTGAAATTGTTGGTCCTTTGGTGGAAGAGTACATATAGTCGCCGACTCGGGCATTCGCCGCAGCCAAAGCATAGGATGAAGCAATGCATAGATTTTATAGAAATTTCGATTTACTGTTTCTATTGACAAGCACGAGTGTGTGTGTGTGTTTGTGAATCGCTTAAAATTGAAACAAAGCCCATCATCACAATTCCCCCAATTACAAAAAAAACAAAACAAAAATGCAAATGTAAAGACCCCTAATTCACGAATCAGGACCGTCGAATTCGTATCACCCAGAAAGCTCACAGCTTTGGCCAAAGAAAGAAGAGCCGTTTCTTCACGTTATCTCCGTGCTTCATCGCATTGACGTATACGCGGACTTTTGGCTGTAAATGGGGCCAATGCTTTTATTGTTATTATTATTTCACACATTTGTCTCTTCCACACGTCTCTCTTACGACCACAGGCTTCACAACTTCTCTCCTCTTCTTCTAATAATACAACAGCAATGTCTCCTATTTGCTTCTCCGCAGATTTCTAACTGGAACAAGTTATGACGAAGCTTCTGGAGATGAATCATCATACCCTTCGTCTTGCCGAGGGTTTTTATCGAACCAGGTACTCGATTTGCATTGTCTCTCACTCTTCTTTAGACCATATCTGCTAGCTACTTGGAATCTTGTTGACGGAATTAGAGGAACTGAGACCCCCGTTTGGATTAAGTTGTTCGGTTTAGTTCTCGAAACAAAGCCTTTCCCTTTTCAAATTGGGAACCATCTCACACATTGTAAGAAGTGATTGCATAATGAATCGCCTCTTGTTGCAGATTAAGTGTTGCTTCCTTGGCAACTACACCCTTTCTTCTGTTTTCTGGTGGATATTGCGGCAAGACTTGTGTCCCTTCCCGCTTGAAATTGTGAGCAGTTAAAACATAACTATATCCATGCTTTTTACCAGTCTTGCTTTAAGTCTCTCACAATGGCGGTTTTGGTCTCTGGAGCCAGTACTTGCTATGCAACACTATCTGCTGTGGTACAGAAGAACAAGTCAGATTTTGATGGGAAAGAAGCAGCCTTGCTTGTAGAAGAGCTCAGAGTCAACTTCAACGCCGGCAGAACAAAGAGCTACGAGTGGAGAATTTCTCAGCTTCAAAACATTTCCAGGATGATTGATGAGAAGGAGAGATGCATCTCCGAAGCTTTGCATCAAGATCTTTCCAAGCCTGAGCTTGAAGCTTTTCTAGCTGAGGTCTTGCATTTAATTTCAGTGTCCCTTCCCTTCTCTACATTCCAATTTATCTACTGTTAAAGCACTCTGGTGTCATCTTGTTTTCTCAGATATCGAATACAAAATCCTCGTGTATGCTTGCAATCAAAGAGTTGAAGAACTGGATGGCTCCAGAAACGGTAACTAGAACCGTTCCTTCAAGCTTTTGGCCGCTTCATCAATATGTTTCCAGCCTAAACCAGTTGCCTGAACTATGCTTGAATAATTTCAGGTAAAAACTTCTGTGACAACATTTCCCTCGTCTGCGCAAATAGTCTCAGAACCGCTTGGAGTTGTTTTGGTTATCTCAGCCTGGAATTTCCCTTTCTGTAAGCTCAAAACTGTTTTTGAAACTTTGTCTTACTATAAACAATCAAAAGTTATTGTATGTCTCGTCATGGTGTTTTTATTTTTCTCCAGTATTGTCTGTTGAGCCAGTCATTGGAGCTATTGCAGCTGGTAATGCGGTTGTGCTAAAACCTTCTGAAATTGCTCCAGCGACATCCTCTCTTTTAGCAAAGTTGTTTAGTGAATATTTGGACAAATCAACAATCAGAGTTATCGAGGGAGGAGTCCCTGAAACAACAGCACTACTGGATCAGAAATGGGATAAGATATTCTTCACTGGTTTGCCTTTTCTCTGTTTCTTTTTTCAAATTTCGATTAGGCTCTCAGGAGAACATGATTCTTAATGATTATAGTCTTTTATTTAGGTGGAGCAAGAGTTGGTCGCATTGTAATGGCTGCAGCTGCCAAAAATCTTACCCCAGTGGTTCTCGAACTTGGTGGGAAGTGTCCAGCTCTTGTTGATTCAGATGTTAATCTACAAGTTAAGATCAGTTTCTGCTTGTAAAGCACAAAATAGATAAATTCAGGTCGCATACTCTCTAATCGTGGTGTTGTGATTGAAGGTGGTTGCTAGGAGGATCATATCAGGGAAATGGGCTTGTAACAACGGACAGGCTTGCATTGGAGTCGATTACGTGATCACAACAAAAGATTTTGCATCAAAACTGGTAAAAGACTAGTTGATATGAAAGCCAATGATTCATTATACTGTATTTGTTTCTCAAGCTTGCTGATGCAAATCAAGAAGTACAGATAGATGCTCTGAAGACTGAATTGAAGACATTCTTTGGGGAGAATCCATTAGAATCAAAGGACCTATCGCGGATTGTGAACTCCTTCCACTTCAAACGGTTGGAGAGTATGTTAAAAGAGAATGGAGTCGCTGATAAAATTGTTCAAGGAGGCCAAACAAGCGAAGACAAGCTGTGAGAGAAAATTGTTTCCTGTCGATAGAATTGTTCTTGGGGATTCTAACAAACTAACCACTGTACTCTGAAATTTCCTTTTTACAGGAAAATATCTCCAACGATACTAGTGGATGTGCCAGAGGCATCTTCCATGATGCAGGAAGAGATATTTGGACCATTGCTTCCTGTAATTACGGTACAAAAGATGGAAGACGGTTTTCAGGTTATACGTTCAAAGTCAAAGCCTTTAGCAGCGTATCTCTTCGCAGAGAGCAAAGAGTTGCAGAAGAAATTTGTGCAGGACGTGGCTGCAGGAGGCATTGGCATCAATGACACCGTCTTACACGTAAAGACATACAAAACCGATGTTCTGTTTTCCAAAATGCTAGCTCTCATCAAATTCAAAGATTGGTATGTTTTCTGTGCAGGTGACCGTGAAAGATTTACCATTTGGAGGAGTCGGGGAGAGCGGGATAGGGGCTTACCACGGGAAATTCTCGTACGAGACGTTTAGCCATAAGAAAGGAGTTCTTTACAGGAGTTTTGCTGGGGACTCGGAACTTAGATACCCTCCTTACACACCCAAAAAGAAGATGGTGCTTAAGGCTTTGCTCTCTTCAAACATATTTGCTGCCATTTGGGCTTTCTTTGGCTTCTCTCAAGACTCATGATGATTACACAACTTGCTGGAATTGTACAAGGTGGATATTTCCATGGAGATATATAAGATCAATATGAAAATTAGCCGTAGAAAACGAATTGGCTATTCTTTTTATGAATAAAAGTATCTTTACATACGCAGCTCTTGATTTATTTGCATTTGTCGTTTGTGTGTGGTTTGGAAATGATATGATCGAATTTTAAAGTCAACTACTATGCTGCAAGTGTATGATTTAATGTGTCTCGGGAACAAGTCTTCAAAGGCCAATGTAATGTGGTTGTACGCTAAAGACACAAGAACAACCTTAATCTTATCATTCATATATTATTTCAAACGTTGAAACTCGGTGAAATTTCAGATTTGGTGGAGGTTAGAAATCTAGTTTTTATAAATACCAAAAAATACTACTACATTAGACAATAAGGAAAAACAAAAATTGGTTAGGATAAATAAACATCCCATAATGTCAACAAATTGCGTACAACCGAACCATGCTTTAGTCTAACACGTCACACTCCCAAGTCTTTGTCAAAGCATAAATTTGTAATTTAATATGTTTTGGGGATGAACAAACTCTCGTAAATATGGCTCTACCCAACCATATCTGCTTCTACATTGAGATCTGTGCACCATTCTTCCGCTTTAAATGATGAGTTCAAATTATCTGAACACAATTATTGTACTGCGTTGCGTTGCCCATCAATGACTTGTATCTACTCCTCCATAATCTCATTCAATTTTATACTTTACCTTATATATCATTCAATGTATATTATCACGAAAGGAAATAGTATTAGGTATCTTTTATTATTCCTCGACGAAATCGTTTGCTTGAATTCTTTTGTTTCTCTACGAATAAAAATATACCAAAGCTGAGATTTCACTATGTAACTGTCTACAAATTTGGGTAAGAATGTTGCAAAACAAAAAAAAAAACTACAAAGGGGTAAATCCCTTGTAACCTGACAAATTGTCTTTGCTTTTTCTGAATTCTGAAGCAAAAATATGCGAATTTTACGGCCCTGAGTAAACAAGAGCTGATTGTTTGTTTACTCGCATTTATTACCATCCTTGAGTGTTGGGTGGAAATTCGTTTTTTTTTTAATTGACGAAATGCACACACATGATACATGTAATAAAACTTAACTATAAAATATTATTTTTGTAATATTTAATTGTAAAACAATTCCATGTATAGGGTATTAAAATAGATTATGTTGACAAAATAATTAATTTGTTTCGATCAAACAACAAAAGGGATTTCCTTAAATATCATGTTATTATAAATTGATTCAGCATACTTTATTTTATTTTATTTTGTTAAAAAGATTCAGCATACTTAACATCATATACCCGTAATAAAAAAAATAAGTTCTTGACAACATTTTTTATTTAGTTATAATAAATATCTTAATCAATGTTCTTATTGACCAAAAAAAAAAAAAATCAATGTTCTTAAGATCGACGTAGTTGTGAATTGTGATACTATGTAATTTTGTGTATTATCCAACTTGTCCGGTCGGGTTGGCTAAAAGCATCTTCACGCATGCATCTATTTATGTCGTCGTCACTCGGTCACGTTTCATCATTTTATTTGTTGGGAGTACACCGACAAACAGCGTAATGTCTCCATCCATATTTGAATTTTTCTTAAATTCGAAGCGATTATGAGTGCGAATTAAATACAGACTTCTTTCGCAAAAAAAAATAAATATAAAATAAATATAGACTAAGAAGCGATTGAGAGAAATTGTGAGGTTAGCACCTAAGTCCTAACTAAGCCGTTAAATTTGAAGCGATTATGAGTGCAAATGAAAGCGACTAAAATATGAGTAGATTCAAAACTCAAATATAGACTTCCACATGGCTCGACAATCTTAGTCTGAGGTTAGCACCTAACTAAGCCACACACCCTTGGTTTGCGTGATGCGTTTATCCTTTTTAAACCGGTCTATTGGTTTGAGTACACTAATTAACATATGTTTCGAACAGTTGGTCAGTATTTGCGTTTTCATTTGACTCATATTTTTAACATTGATTTTGTGATTTGTTATATAGAAATGATTTTGTTGTTCCCAACAATACATGTGGCCTAGAATTTTCTAGATAACTCTTCATCTTTTTTGTTTTTTTTCTCTCTCTTTCTAATCCTCGTGAAACAAGAAAGTTATTTTCTAGATAACTCGACTAATCTTTGACGAAATCTAAGTTGTTCACCTTTTAATAAATCACTAGATTAATAGTTAAGAGCAGCTAAATAACGCATAATTACCAAATGGGGCAAAAAAAAAACCGAGCCTGAAAAAATCCGATTTTCTAGCCAGGCTGCACAAACGTTTGACGGGGAAAAAACAAACAAAATCTCCAAATGTTGGTTTAGGTCGTTATCCAAACAACACAAAATCACAAGAAAAAAAATTAAATATTTACGATATACATTTATTGCATGAGAACTCTTTCTCTATCCCTCTTCTTCTTATCCCTCCTCTCTCTTACTCAATCAACCTCTATAAGTGTAATACGAGTCAGAACGAACAAAGACCACACCAAGCGTTTAAAGACAGAACAGGGGATATTTATCACTAAAATGTATTTCCCAATGCAGAACGTAAAAATGTTTTTCAACTACCTCATGACCCATCGGTTCAAGCTCTGTTTGCTCCCATTATTGGCTGCTATAGTCATGAAGGCGTCTCGTCTTTCCACACAAGATCTCCACAACTTTTACCTCTACTCACAAAACAACCTCACATCTCTTACCATATTTTCCCTCTCTCTCGCTCCCGCGTCGGCCATCTACATCATGTCTCGACCCAAAGCCGTTTACCTTGTCGACTTCAGCTGCTACCTCCCACCGTCTCATCTCAAAGTCAGCATCCAGAAGATCATGCACCACGTAAGGGTTATACGAGAATCAGGCATGTGTTGGGAGAAAAAAGAGAACGATTACTTGATGGACTTTGTCGAGAAGATCCTTGAACGTTCCGGTCTCGGCCAAGAGACATACGTACCGGAAGGTCTTCATTGTCTGCCGCTAGAACAAACGATGGCTGCGTCGCGCAAAGAGACAGAAGAAGTTATATTAGGAGCGGTCGATAATCTGTTTCGCAACACCTGAATTAGCCCGATTGATATAGGTATACTGGTGGTTAACTCTAGCACTTTCAATCCAACTCCTTCGCTATCAACTATCATAGTGAATAAGTATAAACTTAGGGATGACATAAAGAGCTTGAATCTTGGTGGGATGGGGTGTAGTGCTGGAGTTATTGCTATTGATGTCGCTAAGAGTTTGCTACAAGTTCATCGTAACACTTATGCTCTTGTGGTCAGCACGGAGAACATCACTCAAAACTTGTACTTAGGTAACAACAAATCAATGTTGGTTACAAATTGTTTGTTCCGGGTAGGTGGGGCTGCGGTTTTGCTTTCTAACCTGTCTAAAGACCGAAATCGCGCTAAATACGAGCTTGTTCACACCGTGAGGGTCCATACCGGGGCAGATGACCGATCCTATGGATGCGCGACTCAAGAAGAAGATGTAGATGGTGTAGTCGGAGTTTCCTTGTCAAAGGATCTACCTATGGTAGCTGCAAGAACCCTAAAGATCAATATCGCAACTTTGGGTCCACTTGTTCTTCCCATAAGCGAGAAGCTTCTTTTCTTTGTAACATTCGTTAGAAAGAAGTTTTTCGACCCCAAGATCAAGCATTACATGCCGGATTTCAAACTCGCTTTCGAGCATTTCTGCATCCATGCGGGTGGTAGAGCGCTTATAGATGAGCTGGAGAAAAATCTCCATCTCTCTCCGTTACACGTTGAAGCATCAAGAATGACATTGCACAGGTTTGGTAATACATCTTCGAGCTCCATCTGGTACGAGCTGGCTTACACAGAAGCCAAAGGAAGGATGAAGAAAGGAGATAGGATTTGGCAGATTGCATTGGGGTCAGGTTTTAAGTGTAATAGTTCTGTTTGGGTGGCTCTTCGTAACGTCGAGCCTTCTGCTAATAATCCTTGGGAAGACTGTCTGCACAAATATCCGGTTGAGATCGATATGTGATTTAAGATAGTATTCATCGTTATAATTTAAGCTACGAAAATAGAGACGTATATATGGACTGGTTTTATATCGGGTACTTGGTCAGTCCAAATTTGTAAAACTATTTAAGTTTTAATTGTGTACTTAATCTCTCCTTTCTCTATGTAATTGTGTATTGCTCTCTTTAGAAGTTTTTCTTTGTTTTTTTTTTTTAATGCGGTGATGCGTTAGAGTTACTAATTAACAAGATCGCGACACGTGTCAAGTTAATCGATCGGGTTTTGACATGTGTCATAAGTATATATCTAAAAAAGAAAAATAAAACAAAAATATCTATTTCAATTTAAGAAAAGGAAATAAAAAAGTATATATTTCAATTTAAAAAAATAAAAAAATAAAAAAAATAAGATTGCGAATTAACTTTATCGCGACACATGGCGTTTCATTTGATTCAGATTCTGTCAGGTGTTCCGATAAAATATTAGAATTTATATTAACTATGAAAAAGATCTATTAGAATTTAAGAAAAAAAAAATAAAAAATAAAGTAAATAAGACTAACTATGATATATTTCAATATTCTGACATGTATCTCGATAAAATATTAGAATTTATATTAACTATGAAAATGATCTATTAGAATTTAAGAAAAAGAATAAAAAGTAAATAAGATTAACTATGATATATTTCTAATAAGATTAACTATCAGAGGCGGTCCCACTTTATAAAATGGTGGGTCAGCTGACCCAGTGAAAATATATAAGATTTTGTTGTAGTACTTAGCCATTTTTGATTTGTAGCTCAAATGTTTTGTTCTGTATGGACTCTTTTATTCTCATTTCTCAAGTTCGAGGGCTTTTCTACACCCTAATTGGTTTTTTTGCTTAGCATAAATTAGCTTCTAATTTTTTTTTATAAAGCATATGAACAATTCATTCTTTTCATAGCATATTTCTTTTTTTTTACTTGGAAGAAACCATAATAAAATTACTTGACAAAAAAATGATAATAAAATTATACATTGTTAAAAAAAATATATATATTTAGAGAAATCATCATTGAAATTACTAAATAAAATTAATAGTTAATACTTTCATATATACCTATAAATAATAAAACTATGAACATATATATGATATAAAACTAAAATAAATTAAATATATATATAACACTCATAATCTGATAGATATTTTTAATATGAAAGATGAAAAATGAATACTCATTATATTTTAGAAGTATGTTATTAAAAAATTAAATTATCCGGCTGATAATGCTACTTCTCTAATAAATATCATTAAAAACTATTTATAATTTTATCATAAAATTTTGTTTTTAATATAAATAAATATTTTTTAAAAATTTATTTTTTGACCCATGTAAAATAAATTTCTAGGTCTGCCACTGTTAACTATGATATAGAGAGTGAGAGATCACATACGAGAGATGAATGTGAAGAGAAAAAAAAACTTTGTTTGCTTGGAGAGAGTTAATGGGAAGATTGTTAACATATTCGAATGACTCGAATTGCATACCCAAGTTTTTAATGAAGCAGAACAGAAAAAGATAGTTGATAAAGTCTGTAAACTACAAAAGAAGTAGGGTTAATGTTGCTTAGGATCCACAAAATATTCTGTGTTTGAATATTTTAATTGAAAACATAACAACTCTTACGTTTCGATTTTGTGTTTTTAATATATATATTTTTAAAATAGTGATCCGGTTTTATTTTCTATTTTGTAAAAAACTTATTTTAACATGTTTAAAATTTTGTTATTACAAACCTGCGTAAACGCGGGTCCTAATCTAGTTTAAGTATAAATAAATATCGTGAGTACTTTTTTACACATAAGTATTTTATTTTTATTTTTATCAAATGCTAATATATATATTAGGGCATTTCTCCAAAATATCAAATTTTATGTTTGGTTTTTTTTATTATCACCAATATTCTAAAATTCCGAAAATACCACAAGTTTTAGGTATAGCAAGAGTTCATAACTTTTTGGTGATATTTTAAAAATGATACACCGGTGTACTGTACATGTAGACACTCGAACAAACTCAAATGTTCAATAATTGCAATAATGCCGTAAGCATGTTAAGATAATCATCAACCAACTATCTGAAGATTTAGATGACGAAACTGTTCTCGGTACAATACGTTGGTGACAGCATCAACCAACTATCTGAAGATTTTGTCTTTACACGAAGCAGCTTGAGAAAACCATCATTAAATATTTCGTTAACCGTGTGGCAATCAATTTTTCCCAGGTTTGGTTCTTTTAGAAAAATAGCTGGAGCAGAGACATTAACACCCAAATGGCCAAATCCTTCAACAAATTGTTAAAGCCCAACAAATATGTCAATATCACAAGTTGCAAAAACCAAGCTTCGAAATATTCTGCTTCGGCTTAACATATCAAAGACAATAAGATGCTTCTTGAAAACCTTTATGTTGTAGTAAATCTTAATAAGCCTAGTAGAAAAAGTCATGTGCTACTCAAGGGCAGATGCAGAAAAGAATTTTGTATGGGACACACAAAAAAAATTTAATATGATAAAAAATATGAAAATTAAGCATAATCTCTTTTTTGCACTTGTAATATATTAAAAAAAAAAAAAATTCTGGAAGACATTAAACCTAGCATTTATTTGTTTCAAAAACCCATTTTCCATTGACTTTTGTAGAAAAAAAAATGAAAAAACAAGAGGAAATTGAGCATTGAACCCTTTAACCGAAAGTCAGATGGTAACACCACTAGCCAATTGGCTTAATTAGTATGGGGCACATGCCCCACCCTAGAATGCTGTAGATCCGCCCCTGGCGCTACTGTCCCTTTGACGTAGTGAACTAAGTGAAGAGAAATTCGACAGAAAGTTTAACACGAATGACCGACTTATTTTGTTTTGTTAACTTGACAAGACAATGTAACCAATGTACAAGACGAGACCGACCCTTTTTTTGTTTTGTTTTCAAGTCTAACCAAAGCAAAAGACTAGAACATGTAAAAAATTATTGAACTCTTCGTTAATCAGTCTAAATCACAATATATATACCACATGTGATCTTCATTAATCAGTCTAAATCACAATATATATATCACAAACTTTTTTTTGTCGGTAAATCGTCCTCGAATCTTCCGGTCGGTTTTTTTTTTTTTCATGTTGTGAATCATCGTAAGCGTTTGTGTGTTGAAAGAGACCTGAGTGGTTTTATCTTATTTTATTTCATATCATTAAAGAAAATCACAATATATATACCACATGTGATCGATATCTTCGACAACCAATAAATCATCGTAATATACGTCGACTTAGATGAGATGGCTATTAGATCTTCCTGAATCTTTTTTTGTGTCTATTGGAACGAGAATATTAATATTTTTCTTAGATCAAATTAGTCGGTGGTTAAAAAATATTAAACGCTGAAGTTATGGTTATTTAATTTGGTCTTCTCATTCGTATTTCGTAATCACGGTTAATTTGGCCTTCTCATTCATTCGTTTTGTGTGTGTGTGTGTGGCTAAAAGCTAGTTGTTGTTATGTTCTTCATCCTCGTTATCTGCTCCAAGAACTGTTAGATATTTGACAAAATCCTTTCTTGGATCCTAGTTATGGACTTATTTGGTACATTCGACACGTTCGATTCTTTATCTGCATTTGTGGTTTCGTACTCTCGTGATTTGGGTTGTGATCATTACGAATAAATGAGTCGCACGTAATAGCCTTAAAATATTGGTTTGTACTCTATCTACTTCAAATTCAAATTAAGTACCATCGTTTTAAACTTTTAATTAGTAAAATATTAAATACTCGATTATATTATTACAAAAATAAATTTGTACTTATAAACTGACACTCTTAAAAATAGAATTAAATAATAACTACGTATGATAAAAAATTTGTGGTTTGATTTATAGAGATGAACATGTTAATTAGTAATGATCACAACCCAAATAACTCGATTATATCATTACAACATAAATTTGTAATTATAAATTGACACTCTCAAAGTTAGAATTAAATAATAACTACGTATAATAAAATTTTTTGGTTTGATTTATAGACATGAACATGTTAATTAGTATTTGAGAAAACTCTAGTTAATTTTTTTTTTTTTGGCTTAAACTCTCTATGTAAGAAATGATTTATAAATAAAACTTAGTTATAAATAAGTATTTTGTTGACAAATAGTCAAATACTACTAAAATAAGTATGTTTTTAAAATATTATTAGATTGTCTTATGATTCTTGGTTTTGTAAAAAATATAATTAAATTAGATTTGAGTGAATAATCTGATAGAAAAAAACGCGTAAAATAATTGATATCCATCATCACTCAAGAGTCTATTTCAAGAACCACAAACCTCTCTCTCTTCTGTAGCGAAAGCAACTCTATCTGGATTCTGGAGCAGCAATGGCGGAGAAGTCGAGTTTCTTCGTCCATTTCAGCTTTCTTTTGCTTCTACTGAGTATCATAACATGTTGCGAGGGAGGGAGGAATGAGGTGCGGCGTTCATCGGAGAGGATATTGATGGACGGCCAGGATCGTTCGAGGCCTCTGAAGCTGACGTTTGGTGGGCCTTCTCGGAATTGGACTGACGCCATTCCCATCGGCAATGGCCGTCTCGGAGCTACGATCTGGGGCGGAGTTTCCTCCGAGACTCTCAACCTCAATGGTAAATGTGAATTAAACAGCGTCGTTTTTCTGTTTGCTTCTTCTCTCCCTTCTTGTGTTGTCTTCATTCTTGGATTTAGGTAATAAATGCACCTCTATAGTTTCTGATATGTCAGATTTTGATCACTAGCCTTGTTTCTCGGAAACATTTAATGACATAAATGCTTTCGACACTGTAAGCAATGGAACAGGGGGTCATGCCTGAGACATAATTCTTAAATCCTCCTAATTACCAACTGGATATCTTAATCTGACTTGTGAAATTAAATGCGTATAAGCGAACACACACTTTGGCCTAAAAGCAGACCTTCTTGATTCTTGTGTGTTGCTGCTCTGCTGTGTGTTCTTTGAATAGTTGTGGATCTGAAGTGTTAAAATTTCAATGGGTTTTGATTGATAGAGGACACGATTTGGACTGGAGTTCCAGCAGATTACACGAACCCAAATGCGCCAGAGGCATTAGCACAAGTTAGGAGGCTTGTTGATGACAGAAAATATGCTGAAGCTACTTCAGAAGCTGTCAAATTATCAGGCCATCCTTCTGATGTATGTTTTGATTCTTTTGGTGAAATATGTGTTTTTTGTTAGTTTTGTTTTGTTGAGTTCTTGATTTTTCTTTAACATGTGTAAAGACTTTGACAGTTCACATCTTTTCTTCTTGGTTTATCTAAAGGTTTACCAGCTAGTGGGAGATTTGAATATAGACTTTGACAGTTCACATCGTAAGTACACTCAAGACTCCTATTGCCGTGAACTCGATTTGGAAACAGCAGTAGCTAAAGTAGGCTACTCGGTTGGGGCTGTGGAATTCTCAAGGGAGTTTTTCGCTTCTAATCCGGATCAAGTCATTGTAGCCAAGATCTCTGCAAGCAAACCGGGATCTCTGTCTTTCAAGGTATCTTTTGACAGCGAACTGCACCATCATTCGGAGACAAACCCCAAGGAGAACCAGATTCTGATGCGGGGAAGCTGTCGCCCCAAGCGTCTTCCTGTGAACTTGAAGAAGAGTATTAACGCCACAAATATACCGTATGATGACCACAAAGGGTTGCAGTTTGCTGCCATTCTTGAAGTGAGGGTAAGCAATGGCGGCTCTGTGTCTTCCTTAGGTGGCAAGAAACTAAGCGTTGAAAAGGCGGACTGGGCGGTTCTGCTTCTGTCTGCTTCGTCTAACTTTGACGGTCCCTTTACGATGCCCGAAGATTCTAAGAGAGACCCCGCAAAGGAATGCGTTAACAGAATCAGCTCGATCCAGAAATACTCATACTCTGATCTTTATGCTCGCCATTTGGGTGATTATCAGAAGCTTTTCAACCGGGTCTCGTTGCAACTCTCTGGCAGCTCTGGTAATAAAGCCGTGCAACAAGAAGCTTCAACTGCTGAAAGGGTGCGATCATTTAAAACCGATGAAGACCCTTCATTGGTGGAACTCCTGTTCCAATATGGTCGATACCTGCTTATATCTTCTTCGAGACCCGGATCTCAGGTGGCTAACTTGCAGGGTATATGGAACAAGGACATTAACCCGCCGTGGGAGTGCGTTTTTTCCGCTTTACTTCATTTTTTTCTCTTGGAATCTCATCACTTTGTTGATGTGTCTACTAACTCCCTTTCATCTTCTTATGCGGTGGTATTTGCAGTGGGGCTCCTCACCTGAACATTAATCTCCAGATGAACTATTGGCATTCTCTTCCTGGTAATATCCGGGAATGCCAGGAACCGTTGTTCGATTATATTTCTGCTTTAGCAGTTAATGGCCGCAAGACAGCACAAGTGAGTTTCTATCCTATTTGTATTGATGGTCGTTACAATGTTAACATCAGCCGCGTATGTATGATGCATTTGTGTTTCATATCACTAGAGACATAAGTCTAAGAATGATTTTGATGCGGCATATAGGTGAACTACGGAGCAAGTGGTTGGGTGGCACATCAAGTATCAGACATATGGGCGAAAACATCACCGGATAGAGGTGAGGCAGTGTGGGCCCTCTGGCCCATGGGTGGGGCTTGGCTCTGCACTCATGCATGGGAGCATTATACATACACAATGGACAAGGTAAAGGTCCTCAACTTTTGCTGGTTTCACTCACATTCAGTTTCTTTTACCGGTACCATGTTTTCAACCTTCGCTTGTGTATTAGGAATTTCTTAAAAAGAAAGGATATCCATTGTTGGAAGGATGTACATCGTTTCTTTTGGACTGGCTGATCAAAGGTAAAGACGGATATCTCCAGACCAATCCATCGACATCCCCTGAGCATATGTTTACTGCTCCGGATGGCAAACCCGCCAGTGTTAGCTACTCATCAACCATGGACATTGCCATCGTAAAGGAAGTCTTCTCTGCTATTGTTTCCGCATCAGAGGTAACAAGACCGAAACGAAACGAAAAGAAATCACATCGCCTCATCGATACTGAGCTTCTGTTTCCTGGTTTGTCAACAGGTTTTGGGGAAAACGAATGAGACTCTTGTCGGGAAAGTCATTGCTGCTCAGGCAAAACTTCCACCCACAAGAATATCAAAGGATGGTTCTATAATGGAATGGGCAGAAGAGTTTGAGGACCCAGAGGTACACCATAGACATGTTTCACATCTCTTTGGTCTCTTCCCTGGTCACACAATCACACTTGACAAGTCTCCGGAGCTTGCTAAAGCCGTGGAAGTAACCCTTAAGAAGAGAGGTCTGTGTAATTCTTTCTTCTTTCTCATTTCTATTCGTCAATGTATATATGTATATATATTAACATTGAAGTGAATGATGCAGGAGAGGAAGGACCAGGGTGGTCCACCACATGGAAAGCGGCCTTGTGGGCAAGGCTTCACAATAGCGAGCATGCGTATCGGATGGTTACGCATATATTTGATCTGGTGGATCCGTTAAACGAACGTAACTATGAAGGAGGACTCTATAATAACTTGTTCACAGCACACCCGCCGTTCCAGATCGATGCCAATTTTGGGTAAGCCAGGACAGTTTTATTGTCAAACACTTGACCTTTTTAAGATATGTGGGATGTTTACATTTACATAACAATGTACTAAACGGTTACAGCAAGCCACCAGTTCGTATAACAAATTAAAACCAATATGATGACTAGTCTAAACTTATTCATGATTCTTGTGCAGATTCTCAGCAGCGGTAGCGGAGATGCTAGTGCAGAGCACGACGAAGGATGTGTATTTGCTCCCGGCACTTCCAGCGGATAAATGGCCTAACGGTTATGCGAAAGGGCTAAGGGCACGTGGCGGTGTGACGGTTAGTATAAGTTGGATGGAAGGGAAGCTTGTGGAGTTTGGTCTTTGGTCGGAACAGATTGTGTCCACCAGAATAGTGTACAGAGGAACCTCTGCGGCTACCACATTGTTTCCAGGGAAAGTCTTTACTTTTGACAAAGATTTGAGATGCATTCGCACTGACAAGTTATAGATCGATGTAAGAGACGAGATCGAAGATCCTCATCTAACAACAAAGTAATCAGTTCAATATCGTGCAACTGTGCAAGTGTTATCCAATAAGGTTTATTAATGTATCTTTGTTATCTATCTACTTTGTATCCGGACCAAACCGGAAAACGTTGATCTTAAACAAACTTATAAATTAAAAAGTGAATAAAATAAACCAAACCAAACCGGGTATCCAGTCTCTCTCTCTCTCTCTCTCTCGTTTAGGGCTTCTTGTTTAGTAGTCTCTTTACTTCCGTCTTCATCTTCCGAGTCCACACTATCTTCTTCTTCTTTGGTATTGATCTGATTACTTTGTTGTCTCTGCTACAAGTAGATAGCAATGGCTTGGCGCAGTGCAGGATCTGCTGCCCGCTCTTTCGTTTCCGCTACCGCTAGAGCCCCGTCTCTCCGATCTCCGCCGGCAACAACGCTTCCGCGCCTCCGTCCTTCCCAATCCTCTTTGCCCCGCCGCCGATTTGCCTCTTTCACAAATCCCAGGTTTCACCATTTCTTATGGTTGATCCTCTAAATGACATGATATCCATATACTTATTGATGACATGAACTATGATTTCCAAAGCTTGAACAATTTCAGTAGATTATTACAGTGTAAATCCACTATTTGAGAAGATTTGAAAAAATGTTAATTTATCAGACTGATATATGATGATTTTTGTTGCTTGCTTAGGAATTTGGGAGAGCTTGGATGCATACAGTCTTTGTTGCCTCTGCACAATGTCGTGGCTTCAGCTCGACTCACTTCTCACCTTAATGTTAATGTGCGAGCTTTCTGCGAGCTCTCTAACGGTACCTTCCCACGCACTTGTCAAGATCGCTAATTAGTCTCCATTTGTGAATTGTGAGTGTTACTGTTCTTAGGATTTCATTGGAAAAGAGCAAATTAAACTAGTTTTTTTTTTTCCTTCTTCTGAATTTCTTGTTTAATGTTTCTTGTTGGAACAATTGTGTGCTACTCTTTTCGTCTTGAAATTGAATAAAAATGGATTTGGTCTTTCCTTCTTCGTTTTCATTCTCGTGATTAAGTTTTTGTGTTAAGAAACATATTGGGCTTGGGATTTGATAGGGAATGGAAAAGATGGGTGATGGAAGTGGATTTTCAGTCGCTGTCAAGAGAGGTGTGCTACTGCTTTGTAGGTTTCTTGTCCATTTTGCTTTTTGTGTGTTTATGTTTAGGAACTAAAAACTTTTAGACCCTATATATCTCTTCGTTGTGTTTTCGTGTACGCAATCAAACAATACAGTTAAACTTCGACCCTAGGTTATAACATCCACTTAAGTATTTCGTTATAAACCATCTAAAGATATGAGTAGTTATTCTGTTATAACGCATTGAGAAATGACAAACCTCTGCTTCGCATAAAGATCCTGCCTTTTAGATCCATGGGTACCTTCCATAAAGAGAACACTTCATTATCGAAGCATACATGGCACATATATGGACTTGTATATAAATGGCTGATATAAGTTGGGTCTGAAGATCTGATTCTGATTCAAAGCTTTGACTGTGACTTAATGATGGCAGGTACTTGAATGCACTAAGTGGGTGCATCAGTTTTCTTGAAGCAGATGGAGACTTAAAAAAGGGGTGTCCTAAGAAGAACTCATTGGTCGTGTTATGTTGTGTTCCATTAGGAACCAAAAACTAAATACATTATTTGGTTTCCCTTCACTTTTGTCAATTTTCCAGTTCCACAATATCTGGATTCTTCTTCATATTTCCTGATTTTAAAAATGGCTTTGAACACTTGAGTGTAGGATCGTTTTATCTTTCAGAATAATTTTGAATAGCCTTTGTTTCGTTTGTACTTACGGTTATTATGTACTGAAAGGAATAAGAGAAAAATTTCTTTACAATATAATTCAGAGTAAATTTATTAGTTCTCACTTTCCAGACATCAAAAAGTGCTGATAAATGCATTTAAATAAACTGCCTTGTCTTTTCAAATTTTGATGAGAATATCATACGGAATTGGGGAAATAAGTCTTATTTGTGATATATCATCGTAGACTTTGAACGGTGAGGAGGAAAGTATTTTGGGAACAATGAGAATGTACGAACATGTAAGGGTTTCAGTGTTCACATGAAAACGAAATCCACCACAACGAATCAGTTAAGTAACTCCTTACATTAACAAACTCAATAGTAAGTTTTTTTCTTTTACTGTGATCCGTGAATAAAAAAAGCTCATCAATACGGTCTTCTTGATTTAACTTGCACAACCTTATAAACAGCTTACACTTTGCGAGGGATCTTCAGTTTCTGTGTAATCTGCTTAATCACCGGAAGCCTCTGACTGATGGAGCTCGGGTCGCTATAGACTGCTAAATCAACTGGATACCCTTTCTGCATATATATAATCAAGAGTTAAATCACAGGACCTTCTATGTCCACTAACACATAGAAACATTGCAGTATGTTCTCGTCTTGTAACAAAAAGATTGTGGTTGTTTGATGTTCTATAGGAAAAAATGGTTAGGTCTATCATCAGCCAGCCGTTGGATTTCTATAAGAACAAAGATTGGAAATGGAAACGATATTTAGTAATCTGTCCTAAAAGTGAAGAAAAACTTACCGCAGATAGGGACTGAAATGTTGCTTCTCTCCAACAGTTTTCACGAAGAACAGTGGGTGTCTCACCTTTGCCAAACACATAATGCATTCTCGTCTCTCTCAATCTCATAAGCACACCATCAACTCTAAGCTGTAAAAAGGCAACCGAATGGATGATGAAAAACAAAGCATCATAATCTACATACTGGTCCATATAGTGATTTTGTATCATGACTAAGGGGTTTTTCTGATTTGACCCACCCAAAATCGTAAGAGGAGGAACCATGAGCTTGGCATGACTCTCTGAGGAAAACAAACAGAACGGCACTCACAGGTTATCCTTTGTTACTAACACAGAACTCATAACAAATCCACGGTATTATGAAAGAATGTGACTGGAAAGAAAAAAGACTTGTGATATCTTACCACTTTCACAGTCAGAAGTGACACTCCATTGTCAGCCAGTTCATCTTCATACAAAACTACCTGAAGGAGTAGATCAATAAGCGCAGAAGAATGTAGCAGAAAATGAAAGCAAAATGTTTTGTGTTTGTATCGATTAGAGGACCAACCTCATCATAGAACAGAATAGGTTCTTTAAGTGAGAGAGCAGCCAAATCAATCTGCTCATCACAGTTCTCCCACTGAAGACTCGCTTCCCCCTCAGGATTTGCTTTTGCCCCAACCTGCTTCACGTCAAAAACAGCATACATCAATGAAAGTTACACTTAATAGATTATTTTGTGACAGACAGAAAAAAGGGTGAACATGAGAGCAAGGCGAACCTCTTCTTGGTCTCTCACAACGGCTTCACTTCCACAGTATGGCGTTGTAAAAGTGTAATCATAATCTAGTATCACCTGCTGGGACGGCTTGCTGCAATTACATCAGCGGTCGTATCAGATACAACTACGTACGAAGCAAGAGTTTTAAAGGCCAATCTAATCAGATAAAACCGGTCATAAACTGACCTCCTGAATTTCCATTGTGCAGCAGCAGGAACTTCTACAGGTGGAAGCCCTTCTTGCTTCCACCCCGCTAGTGCGTCAAATGCATTAAAATGAATCTTAGTGTGGCTACTTAAGTGTTTAAGGACTAATGCATTCTCCCCAAAAACCATTTCAGGTAAGTGAGATGTCTGAAGCTTTTCTTCCCACCTGTGTTACAATCAAACAACAACATTCGTTTATTATGCTGAAATTAAAAGACAGAAGATGGTATATTTGGGATACTCAGTTCTCAAATCAATCAGACCGAATCAAACTGACGACGCACAGATACAAAACCTTGAACACAACTATCACGGGAAAAAGTAAACAACAATGCACAGACACCAAACAAATTCATAGATGACTGCATGCTATGGAGACGTAAGGTGAGAGATAGAGATTGAGTACTCCTGGAGAGCGAGAGAAGTGAGAATCGTGCCACGGAGGGTCTCGATCTCCCAGTCATGGATGCGCAAACCTCGACGTCCGTCGGGAAGAAGCTTTGCCCCGGAAGACTTAAGAATCGCCTTATCGACCTCCGTCTCCATCTGAATCGCCGGGAAATATCGGCACTTCCTTTTCTCCGCCGATTTCACTTTTGCGACCAACCGGTGAAATAAACTATTTAAGACATTGACTTAAGAACTTGATGGGCTTTATGTTAGTAACGTAGGCCTAGTTTAATTTGGGTTTGGACGGTTCTGTCACTTTAGTTGGATACATTAACCAAATTTTTTATAGATATGCTAATTCACTTTTCTAATTTATTTGCTGCATTAAATGCATGTACAAACATAATATCGAAATTTCTCTACATATTACTGGGATGTTTCTCCCAACGCAACGCAAGAACGTTCAATTTGATCAACATTTTGAAAAGGTCAACACAACCATATTAGATCATCAAAAAGACGACTGAATTGCTTCGCATTACAAAACACAACTTAATTCGTTCGATACAACTCACGAACAAGCTCGCTCATATTTCATCTTTTGCATTGCAAAGACACCAATAAAAACAAGGCTGAAGCCGACGAGGGAACCTTTGTTAAAAACTTATTCCGAGTCAGAATCTGAATTAGCACTCTGCCTCACGCTCCTCCTGGTTTGCGTTGTAGACTTTGGTTTAAGGGATGACTCTCCCTCGTAGTGGATCACTTGAGCTCTAGCTAATCTCTCTTCCAGATCCTCTGTGCTGAAATCGTCTTTCCCTCCCAGCTCATTGAACCCAACCTATCAACAACATTGAAATCATCATATACTCAAAGATACCAAGATTGGGTTTTTATTTCCTACTCTTGTTTTTTTAGCATTATTATTACTATACCACATAATCATCCACTTTAGTGTTCTTTATGAGGGCAAGTGTGGGAAGAACGACAATCTTGAGCCTCTCAGCCAAGAATGGACTTTTCTCAGCTTGGATCTTCACAAAACGTGTCTCAATGTGCTGCTTTGCCAGTATACTCATGTGTTTATCCATCACCTGCAAAAACATTTCCGTTTAAATCCTATGCCAACAGAAGCAGCATTTTACACAAACAAAATTTTCTGTCCTAACATCTCTTATCAAGATCATACATGGACCAATCCCAGCAATACAAACAATTAACCAAAAGGAGACAACTTTTCAAATCGCTAAACCCAATAAAATTTCGTAGAAATTGAACTACTCAACTGAAACCTGAGAAATCTAAAGCAACTGAAATCATAAGAACAGAAGTCCCAAAATTCGAAACGCAGCCTAAGCACAAAGAAGGAGAAACTAGGGAAATTCGGCAAACATTATCCGGCGAAGAGGATAGAATTCATACCTTACAGGGCCAATTCTCGCGGTAGAAGTGGCAGACGACGCGTTCGCTGGCCTTGACGGCGGCGAAGAAGTCCTTCTCGGAGGGGATCTCGGAGTATTCTCCGTGTCCATGGCTCATCCAACGTTTCCTTTTCTCAGCCATTTTCTTCATCTGCTGCAACCTTCTCTCCCTCAGCACCTCCAGATCGTCCTCGTCAGGCTTTTCCAGGGACGCGATCTCCTCGTCAAGCTTATCCTCCATGGCTTTCGCCACCGTCAAAAGTTGCTTCTCCAGAATCTGCCATGATAACAAAATTACAAATCCAATCCAATCGCGCAAAAGTTTAAAATCCAAAATAGTTGAGAAAACCATCCATCGCAATTCAAAGCCACATCAAAAGTGTAAAATGCAAAATGGTACCTCTTGAATAGGATTATCCATTGTGAATCTCCGGTGAGATCTGTTGGACGGATCCTCGTTATTTGAATTCAAAAGAGAGATTCAGCTTTAGGAGACGAAGGAAATCGAAGAACGGAGAGAGAGAGAGAGAGAGAGAGAGAGAGACAAACAAGATGCACAAAATAGAGAGATCTCGGGTTCTGAGGTTTTACGAAACGACACCGTTCCACAGAAAACCGGCTATGTAGAAGTCCTTAAATCCGCTGAAAAACCGGTGAACTATTAGCAACCGGGTTTTTGGCAAAAATCTTATTATATAAAGTAGGATGCGTCAAAGTTGCTAATTAACATGATTATGACACGTGACAAGTTAATCTATAAGATTTCGATACGTTTTTTGATTAAAATATATTATAAATAAAAAATCTACTAATCTTAAAAGAAAAAGGAAAATAATGTTAATTTTAAAAGAGAAATAAATAAAATAATCCTAAAAGAAACAAGAAAATACTACTATTTTTTTAAAAAAAAGGAAAATAATATTAGTTTTTAAAAAGAAATAAAGAAATAATTCTAAAAGAAAAAAGAAAATACTACTATTTTAAAAAAAGAAAAAAAAACGTAAAATAGATTTAACTAAGATATATTTCAATTAAAAAAAAAGAAATTCTAGATGTTAATGATATGTCATTAGACGATGATGAGCTCAATGATGAGGAGGATAGCAAGAATCGTGTAGAGAAAATTTTGATGCGAGTCTTGAGAAGCATAACTTCTCTTAGAGAACAGATAGATCATATATGGAAGAAACCAAAAAAATAAATTAAAAACAAAAAAATAAATTAGATTAACTAAGATATATTTCAATTAAAAAAAAAATCTAGATGCTAATGATATGACATTAGATGATGATAAGCTCAATGAAGAGGAGGAAAGAAAATTCTAGATGCTAATGATATAACATTAGATGATGATTATCTCAATGAGGAAGAGGATATCAAGAATCATGTACAGAGCCTTTTGATGCGAGTTTTGAGAAGCATAAATTCTCTAGAGAGTAGAGAGATCATATAAGCCATAAGGGAGATGAAATACGAAGAGAAAGAAAGACTTTATTTGCTTGAAGAGAGTTAATGGGGAGATCGTTAACATATTCGAAGGAGTTAAATTGCATACCCAAGTTTTTAACACAGCGGAACACAAAAAGATAGTTGGCAGTGTGTGAACTATATGAGAAGTAGGGTTAATGTTTCTTGGGATCCGCAACAGATTCTGTGTTTTGAACATTTTAACTAAAAAGTAAATGAGAATTAAAATAAATAAATAATTCTTAGGTTTCTATTTTGTGTTTTTCATATATTTCTTTCCCATATTTTTGCTTTCTATTTTCTTTTAAAAAAATATTTTAACGGGTTTTAAATTTTATTATTATAAATTCGCGTATACATGGATCCTAATCTAGATTTTAATTATTATAAATTTAATTATGATAAAAGTAAGATAATTAATTTGTCAAAATTTTAGAATAAAAAAAATATATTTATATTAAAACGCATTAGAAATAAACCTAATTAATATAAGAGTATTAAAAAAATATTTATTTGGAAATATAATAAATGTTTATATAAGAGTACTAAAACATATTTATTTAGAAATATTAATAAAATAAGTTTTTTTTTATAAATTATCTGATTTTGTTTTCAATTTATTTTTACAGATTCAAAATATTTTATTAAAAACCTGCACGGATCTTATTCTAGTATTTTTATACATTTAGATAATGTACTTCTTGTAAGATCTGCTCCACTAGGAACTGGACCACTACTAAACAGATTTTGGGAGAGAGAACATTTAGGTATTTTCGTTATAACATTAAAGTATTTAATAAGATTCTTAGGCCCAAAAAAAGATCAAAGCAAAATTTAGTACAGTGTCGTATATGAAAGTTGAAACCTCAGAAACCCAAACCCCTAATGCAAAAATGTAGACATTGACACATCTGATAGAAATAGAATAGTATTGTATCTCTATTTGATTTACGCATGTGTGTGCGTCAATGTGAATCGATAGAATTAGACCCTTTATTTCGTTATTTTAAAAGTTGGACCCGTTTTTTCCGTCAAAATTATAATGTATGTGCACTACCCTCACTCACTCATGTATTTTTAAAAAGAAAAGAATAAAATTGTTAAAGCTTCTACACCAGGTGGCAAGTTTTAGGTGTAAAGTCTTTAGAGATGTTAACTTCCTCAAAACTTGCTTTCGTGTAGAAAAGTTTCTGATAACATCGGAAAAAAAAGTAGTCGGAGTTCAATCTTGAGGTTTGATTGAATGGCTATGCTCACTGAAATCGCCTCGCTCGAGGAGAAGTGAGTTTTTTTTTTTTTTTTTCACCTTTTCTTTGTGTATCTAATCTTTTGAATTAAGACAGAAAAAGTTGAGATGTGTGATCTTACGTTTGGGTTTTGTCTGAAACCTGGTACCTTCTTTTCTGGAAACTGATGAGTTCTTTCTTAGTCTCAATATTTTGGTTTGGAGGAACGAATTTAATAGCTTCTTTTTTTCAAGTTAATCTAAATTGTGTTCTTTTTTTTTTTTTTTGCTAAAAGGCTATCTAAATTGTGTTCTGATTCTGTTTTTTTTGTTGTTGTTGTTGTTGGTGTTCTTCCTGAGAATTGTCTGAATTTTTGCCCCTTCTTTGATTAAGGAACGGTTTTTGATTATGTTCTATAGTTTTTGCTCTGAGGAATCAAAGAAGGGAAGTTTTTGTTAAGAAGATTTATGCTCCAGGGTGCTTTCTGAGGCGGATTAATTTGTTAAATTCTGGGTAATTTCGTTAGTCTTGGATCAGATGTTAAGTAGGGTTTCTTGATAAATTATAGCGTGTCAAGTGATTCCTCCTCTACTAGTAGTCTAGTAATCAGGTTAATGGGTTTTGATTCATCTTTGGTTTTAGGTATGTTGAATTATGCAAGAAGCATGGAATCCTACCCAACACCTCCATTTTATCTACCTTCTCTGAGGTATGCTTACCTTTTCCTTGTCCGGAGGATCTATCTATTGCTTCTGATTAGCTCAATCTTAGTGTTAAATCTACAATTGAACCCGATCAACTAAATTTTCAGGCGGAGGATCAAAAGTCAAGGAATCAAAGATGCATCATGAACCTTTTAGTGGACAGAGTGAAGTACGATGACTTTCACCCGCTTCTCGAGCTATGCAAGGAGATCAACACATCTGAGGTAGAAGGAATTGATCTCTTTGTGAGATCCTCTTGTTCTTTGGAGGATCATAATGCGTTGTCCTTAGTCCGTTCTGTCAATCAAAAACTTCGGCTCGTTCATATTCATGATTCTTTCGGGAAAAACTTCTGGCGGTAAGCAATGGTCTTTTCGACTACTTTTTCTTTTTATTTTTGCATTATTTCTCAAGGTTTTCCATTTTTCATTTGGTGATTGGTTATTTTTACTATCTCAGGGACGTTTTCTTTCAAGGTTTGAGCTGCCAAGTTATGAATGTGAGGTCTTTGCATTTCCGTAAGCTTAACATCGTAGGAGAGTTCGCACAGCTGCACACCCTTATACTCGACAACAACCGTTTTCATGGTTTTGGGGAAGGCTGTTTTTCTTGGATGCCCAAATTGACATATCTTTCCATGTGCTACACTCTAGTGTCGGATCTTTGGACAGCAAGTGCTGCTCTCTCGAAACTTCCCTCTCTTAAGGAGCTCCGGTTCCAAATCTGGATTTGTTGCAGTGATTCTTGCCCACTTAAATCGCAGTCATCGTCGTCATCTTCTACTCGGGATGATGAAAACACATTTAATGATTCAAACTCTTCCAGTGGAGCAGATTTTCCAGACGTTTTCGAACAGATGGATCCTGATTTACCTGTTGAAGAGACTCTTCATGGCATGGATTTCTCGTATAAAATTCCTGAGCAAGATGATTTGGATTCACGTATCTCCGTGTCTTCAGAGTTGAATGGAGAAGTATTCATGAGGGAGAAGGTAAAAAAACACATAAACCATTTTTTCTTGTTTGTTAGTCGACCAGTGAGACAAAAGACTGGGATGGTTAAAGCTTCTTTATACCGTTTTGGCAGGTTAGGAAAGGGAAGATGCCCAGCGAAACCAACGATGTTTCACCCGTTGGTTCATTCACAAGACAATATGGGAATGTTGGGTTGAAATTTATATCCTCTAAAGCATCGCCGATATGTTTCAAAAAGCATTACAGGATGTACATGATAAAGTCTCTACCCAAATTAAAAGTTTTGGACAATTTGGCTATCCGAGAGAGTGATAGAGATAGGGCCACTGAAACATATTCCGCAAACTTTGAGCACTTACCGTACAGGAGGAAGAACAAGGAAAGTGTAGTTAGAGTCCTCGAGAAGCGTGAAACGAGATCAAGCAAAGGGAAATCTCAGAATTCGTATACAAGGTCTCTTTGTGCAGCTAGGATGGGATCTTCTGCTTGGCCTCTCATGCATTCGCTTCCTTTTAGTAGGATTCACCGGGATGATGAAAACACGAGATTAAGTCCAAGGCAGTTTGAATACCATCCGTTGGATCCTAGCCTAATGGTATTTGGGACTTTGGACGGCGAGGTGGTTGTTCTCAATCACGAAAGCGGGAAAATTGTACGTTACATCCCATCTCATGGATCTCAGAGTAGTATCTTGGGACTTTGTTGGCTCAAGATGTATCCATCTATGGTATGATTAAAAAATTTAAGCTGTCTTTATTTCTTTTGGTTATGTTAGTTGTTACCTACCGAATTCATTTCAAAGTTTTTTTTATTTTTCAGGTTATAGCTGGCTCAGCCAACGGGTCACTGAAGTTGTACGACATCCAAAAAGCGTCATCCACAGTTACTACTAGCAGTCACACCACTTCTGGTTCTGTTACTTTTGATGAGTTTGACCAATTAACCTCGGTTCATGTTAACTCGACGGACAAACTATTTCTTGCTAGCGGATACTCAAAGGACGTGGCGTTGTACGACATTGGTAGCGGAACACGGCTACGGGTTTTCGCTGACATGCATCAAGAGCACATTAACGTGGTGAAATTTTCGAACCACTCCCCGTCTCTTTTTGCGACTTCTTCTTTCGACAAAGATGTTAAGCTATGGGATCTGAGACAAGAGCCATCCCGACCATGCTACACTGCTTCTAGTACCAAAGGAAACGTGATGGTTTGCTTTTCTCCAGATGATCGGTATCTTCTAACATCAGCCGTGGACAACGAGGTACGCTCATGGAACCCAATTAGATTTACTCATGAAGCTTTCTGCACATAAAAGAAAAATAAAAGGCCCATCATATCCGCTTCTCCGACATATTTGGCCTTCTTCTATTGATATTTAGCATGACATTGAGCATTTTTTCCCAGGTGAAGCAGCTTTTGACAGTTGATGGAAGGCTTCATCTGAATTTCGAGATAGTCCCAACAGGAAGCTCCATGAACTATACTCGATCATATTACATGAATGGAAATGACTACATCATCAGTGGAAGCTGCGATGAGAGTATGGTCCGTGTTTGTTGTGCTCAAACGGGAAGACGCCTCAGGGATGTATCTCTAGAGGTAATATATATCTATATAGCGGCATGAGTGTGAGCTGATATGTGTGGAGAGCATATAACCTTACCAAGGGAATTCGGTTTGGCTTGCAGAGAAACGGCTCGGACTTCTCCATGATGTTTGTTCAGTCTCTTCGCGGTGACCCCTTCAGAGTGAGTTTACACGTTTTTTTTTTTGTTTAGCGATCTAATTTGCAATTATAAGAACGTGCTATGGGATTTCAAGACTTGTGTATGGTTTATCTCTTGCAGGAATTCAACATGAGTGTTTTGGCTGCGTACACGAGACCGAGCTCAGTGTCTGAAATAGTCAAGGTACACTGAAAACGCTAGTATTGTTTGATCGAAGAAAGTTTCCCAATTCTTGAAGTAATACAGTTTTATGGCAAAAATGTGTGTTGCAGGTGAATTTGCTAGCATCAAGAGATTCTATAGAAGAACAATCTCATGGTCTTCGTTGTTATCCCTCAAATAATAGCATGGGTGGCTGAAGAAAACAAATAGGCTTTATTGGTTTTGCTTGACAAAAACCAATTTAACTATTGTGTCAACTTTGCGCTTTGGAAACTGTATGATTTTGGTAGATGCATGCAATTTTTGTATAAATAAGCGTAGGAGAGGAGACACTGAGAATCAAGAAGGAAATGTACAACTATCCAAAATTACCATATGGTTCCGAATTCGATTCTTACCATAATGTCGCAACATTTTAAGACAACCCAGCATTAGACAACATGGTCCGGTTTCTCTAATAAAAAATGTTTATATTTAAAAGCTTATTCTTTAAAAAAATCTGATTTTCATTTTCTTTTTAAAATCGGTAGTTTTAGGTCGAACGTGTCCTCTTCACTGGAGAACTTGAGAAGACCCAAACAAAAAAGGAAGAAAGGATAACGCAAAACCTCTCGTCTTCCAAATCCACCACACAGGCCACAACACAACGACGACAATGGCTCTTTCTTCTGGAATCTTCTCTACCTTTCTCTGCGTCGAAACGGCTCCGTTCCGCTGCTCACCGTTTCTCTCGCCCTTCCGTCTCTCCCCTCATCCGGCTATCTTTCGCATGGTGCGAGCGGTGACTTCCGCGACGGCGTCTTCCGAGCCGACAACCACCAAGACTCGGGAGCCACGTGGCATCATGAAGCCTCGCCCAGTGTCCCCCGAGATGCAGGATGTCGTCGGCGAATCGGTGATCCCTCGCACACAGGCTCTCAAGCGCATTTGGGCCTACATCAAGGAACACGACCTTCAAGTACATTCTCTCTCTCTCTTCTCTCTCTGAAATGCTTTACAGCTTGATTTAAAGCAGGCGCTCTAATTTTGGTTTTGCTTTTCGAATTTTATTCACTCTGTTGTGGGATTTCTCTTTAGGGTAAGAGGGTTTGGGGGTTTTGGTGTTTCAGAGTGGTTGAAATTGAAGGGTGTCTGGTTGGCTAATCCCGAACATCGTCTTTGTAATTACTTATGGATTCGATGAGACAGCTTCCGTGAATTTGGATAAGGTTTTCTTGTGCTGTTGCTCTGCACAGTTGAATCTTTTCAAAAAATTTACTGTTTAGTTTTTATGAATCTGAAACAGCTTCTTTTGACTATGCTCTTGTTTCCTCCATGTTGTGATGGTAGACTTAAAAGGATTTCATCGGATTGTGGGCTTGTTTTTCTCTTGTCAATGGCTAATGTCTTAAACTGTTTCTTGGGGCAATATATATGATTAAATCCCTTTTGATTCTTTGGCTGACATGTTTGGAATGGATTTTTAGAAGTTCTTTGATCATCGTATGTTACTTATGCATTTGGGATTATTCCTTCTTGATCTGTCTAATGACTCTTTGAGCTCTGTGTAATTGAAACAAGTGTAGGCTTGCAGACGCTGGGGTTTGCTTTAGCTCACCTTAAGACGTTTGCTTGTGTATTTTCTGATGTTTGTTGTTTGGTCTTAGATTCTCAAGTGTTCCTTGACATTTAGTGATAACTTGTCAAAATAATGAACAGGTTTTACGCAGGACAATAGTCATGTATATTCTTCTATCTACTTGTGTTAACTCTGGTGACTAAAATGAGTAATGTTTTTCTCCCCAGGATCCACAAAACAAGAAGGTTATAATCTGCGACGAGAAGCTGAAGAAGATATTTGAAGGCAAAGACCGTGTCGGGTTCTTGGAGATTGCGAAGCTCATCGGTCCTCACTTTCTCTTAATGAATTTGGCTGAGAGAAGACAATCATCATTGGCGTATGTTTTGCTGAGGTATGAAAAGGCCATGAAAGATCAGATTATATATTAGTAAAATTAGGGTTTAAGAAGTTTTATGCAACGAAGTAGTTATAAGCCTTTGGAGGGTATCTTTTGTTGGTTATGTGTCTCCTTGCTTCCCCATTGCAGTTAAAGATATATGCTTCTTCTTTTTTTTTTTGTCTTAGGACTTGAACAACTCTTTTCTGCATCGGTTCTTCATATTATTTACTTTTTCAAAGAAAAACTTTCATTTCACATTTTAATATTTAATCCTCCGTAAATTATATACATGGCCGGGCAAAAAGAGTATACCAAATTAATCTGATGGAATTATCCGTTCATCGCAAGTTGCATAAGAAACTTTCATAACTAACGGAAGTCCTATTCGAATAATTAAGTTGAACCTAAACGTATTTAAAAAAAAAAAAAGGTGGAAAGTAAGCAAAGCCAATATTGAGGTGGAACTTATAGCACACTCGCTCTTATAGCACACTCGCTCTTATTTTTGTTTAACATAAACTAAATTAAAAAAAAAAAACAAATTGGAAAGTTAAGCAATTATAATCCTATATATTAATAAGAGACACAAATTCATTATCTAAAAAACCATATGCAGACACAAGTATGGCATGATCCAATAAATGGTAGGTATGAGTTGCTCGACTTATACCATACATGTTATGGACAATTTCATCGGTGGTAGTGGCTTTCAACGTATCTTTAGGTTACATTCTGTGAAACCCTTTAGTTACCAATACCAAATTTTACGATATTCAATTGAAAAACAGGTATTGCTACTAGCTACACCTCATAGCCATAAGGGTTTATGATCATGCAAAACACCGACCCGGATTTACAACGGGACCATTTGGGTCACCACAATGGGGCTCCGAAGTCCGAACCACGTCTTTTCCACCATCAAACCACATCACCGACCCGGATGCAGCACCCGTTTCTCCCAACACCACATTCCTTGGATCCGCCGTCATCGTTACCGAAAGTGGTGATTCCAAATCGAAATTGGGTGCTGCAGCTGCTGATGGTGTCTCTGTTCCGTCTTCGGACATCATTATTCTTGATGTCGGAGTACGTTCTCTCTCTATCTAAAATACTCGAAAGCCAATGTAAGCCTAAGACCAAACTGGTCTGTTATGGTCTCATCAGAAAAATATTGGTTGTCCGATTATTTAATTTTGAAAGTTTTTCTTTGGTATGTATAGCCTCAAGTTGCTTCTGCTAGTGTTAATCTCACCACCGAGACAGCAATAGTGTGGCCTGTACCGGAAGCTAAAAGTGTACGTGATTGGCAAAAGACTTTAGGCGAGTCGCTTGCTAATCATATCAACAATTGTGGCTTTCGAGGTGAGACGCTGCTTTTTATTTTTATTTTGTAAGCAGCATTTTATAAACCTGTGAAACTCTTTTGACATCCAGGGCTGGAAGACATTTTTCTAGGAACCAGTTACGTTAATAGCTTTTGTATTGCTGGGAAGGAATCTTGAACAGAGAGCTAAAATAAAAGCCACCAGTGACATGACGGGCCCCTTCTTAGTCGTCTAATTAGGAGGATGAACATCTTAATAACATTTAAATGACAATTTCTCAACTATCTTGCAGCGTTCTGGTATGTTTCTAAGATAAAAAAAATTATTTTTTTTTTGTCATTTTTTAAGTCAAAGCCTAACTATTGAACAACTTTAGAAGACAAGTAAAGTATGCGTGTGAATGCTTCATTAACTTTTTGATGATATAAATCTTGATTGTTTGTTTATACTCTTATACGCTCATGCACGACATTTACGTTTTTTTTCATTTTTTTTTTTTTACAATGCTGTATATAGTACATATGAATGAATTCATACTTTGCCTTTGAAGAGGGCTTTCAAAATAATGCACCAAAAGCAAAAAAAGCACACTATATAAGCAAAGCAGATATATAAAATCTTCCCAACTGGATAGCAAAAGAGTTTACAAATACATACATAGTCCATAAACTTAAAAGCACAAATACATAGTCCATAAAAACTTAAAAGCAAAAGGAGGAGAACACGCGACTGGATTATTCAAGCAGCAGGTTTAGGTTTCGCCCTAATTTTCCTCCAGGCAGTCCTGAAACATGACCGGAAGGTTGAATATGCGTACATGCCAAAAAAAAAAAAAAAAAAAAAAAAACCTAAACCTAAGGAATCAAAGCTTTCCTTACATTAGTAAACTGCATACTTCTATCAAACAGCTCTTTTGAACGCGTGTCGCTCTCCTCCACCATTCTGTGGACTTATAGGCCCATTGGTTTAAACAGGCCCAACTTGCTGAAGTCCCTTTGATACCCAACAATTTGACTGAATTTGGGTTTGTTCGGTTTTGCTAGATTGCAAATTAGCGTATGAGGATCTGTCTGAGCCCAGTGCCTTGATGCTAAACTAATGTATGTTCTTCTTTCTTTATTTTTTTTTAAAAAAAAACAAAGGAGCTATTGTTGTCTATTGATCAGAGCTTAGACGATACTTTTAATTTAAAATCATATATGAAAAGTGGATTACTGTTTTGGTCAAAAAGGGAAGTGAGAGAGTGAGAGTGAGTGAGAGACAGAGGATTCTTAGGTTTAAGGTAATCACAGTGTCATGTTATTAGCCCAAAAAATTCACAGACATAAATACATGTAGAACAAAAGATATAGAATCAATAAACACATTTGTGGAGATAACTCGTCAGTCGTCACTACAACACAACACAACACACTAAGGAGGTCCCATAACACTAATTAAAGTACAACATAACAATGTCAGCGTCTTTTTCAAATGAAGGTTTTTTTTTTTTCACTCGATTTAACAAAAATAGAATTTTTCAACTTCTTAAAGATCCTAAAAAGAATGGTGGTTTAATAGTTAATGACCGTGAACGGTTCTCACTAATATATTTTTTGTTTTTAGTTTTGCTAGGAAACTTGTCACGAATCCAAGGTACGAATCTAATATTTCTTGGTGTTCCATGATCTCTTTGTTTTCCCGAGAAAATCAATTACAATGTCGTGCTGTTTCTTCAAGGGTGCTCTGTTCTTGATCCCGATTTTCCGGCGTAGTCAAGCGGTGGTCCGTCCGATTCATCCGGAAAGGTTTGGTAGTTTTCTGATAGGATCCATTGGGCCTAGTTGGGCCATGAATTCTAGTTCCCAATAGTTAACGTTTAAGCCTTTTTCTATTTTTCGGTATATATGTAACGAGTAAAACGCTATTGTAGAAACTAGGTTTGATCCGCGCGTTGCGCGGAGTTATTTGTTAATCTATTTTCGTACTTTATAATTTTATATATTTATATTATTATTATGTTTATTTTTAATCTTTTCTATTGCTTTAAAGTTATTTTTAATTTTTAATTATTGTTTTATTATTTTATCCTAAAATATATAGATATATTATGAACTTATTAACATGTGCTAATTGTTTAAAAAATTTATCCATATTTGTATATTGTCATAAGTATTTAAGTTTACCACTATATATATATGTCTATTCAATTGGTTTCTACCTTTTTTATATTGCTTATTTCCGGCGAGATTAACAATCTCAATGTTTTGAATTGAATAAATTGAATAAATCCTAACTCATTCTGAAGCATAAATAATCAATTTTTTTTTATTATTTTTCCTTCATATAGATCAAGTTCATTTCATTCTTTATGATTAAACACTTTAGTCTTATTATTCATGTAAAACCTTTATTTATTTTGACAATAATATAGATATGACTGATTTTACTTTACTTTATATATGTATATATATCTTTCCAGTTTTTCTTTTTAAGTTTGATAACTTCGCAAGTTCTTCCGTCATCTTTCGTATTTGTTTGCATTCCAACTACTTTCCATATTCTCTTTATTTGTATTTGAAATAACATTTTGAATTTTTTTATTTCATAGAGAATTTGTAGTTTTTATGATTTATAAAATAAGTATTTATTTTATATAAATAATTTTACTTTAGTTTATATATATATATATATATATATATATATATATCTTCTCAAGATTATTTTAAGAAGAAAGTTTGATAACTATCTTTCGCAAGTTTTTATGTCATGTTTTGTATTTGTTCGCCTTCCAAATTATTTTTTCTACATTCTTTTGTCTTCTATTATAAATAATATTCTCACTTATTTATTTCGTAATTTTTTTTTTAGTTTTTATGATTTGTAAAATAAGTATTTGTTTTTTTTACTTTTAAATTTATTTTGTATGAAGGCCTAAAAAATACAAACCTAAAATATGTAGAAGCTGATAAAAAAAACAAAGATCACAATATGTAGAAGTCCATACAGAAAAGAATTACTTGCCGAGTTATATAGGTTCAATGGAGAGAAACTTTTTGTAACTCATTCTCATTCACAACAGTCCTAAATTTTTTTTTTTCCTTTTGTGTAGCTTTTTTTTATCGTCACCTATTCTATAGTCTTTTTTCTCAGCAAAAATTTAGTTTTTTTATATAAAAAACCTTCATTCATTCTACAACGTAAAGTATGAATGATTTTATTTTATTTTCTGCATACATTTTTCTAAATATTTTTTTAAAACTTCAACAACTATTATGTGTAAGTTCGTTCATTGATCGATTTTAACCTCTATTTTCACATCATGTTTGTTTCTTATTAGAATTAGCATACTTTTATTATAAAAAATTATACAGCTTTTGTGTTTTGTAAAATTGGTATTTTATTTTTTAAGTTAATATCTTAAAAGGCCCAAAAATCTGCATAAAAATAAACTTACATTAGTTAATATTATGTGAAAATCCAAAATACATAAAAACCCTTTAAAAAAAATTAAAAAAATGCTGAGGTGGATAGCTTAGATGGAGAGATGTTTGCCTAATTATATATATGATTATCACTTTGTTAGATCAAATATTATCATCATCATCGGAGAGAGTACAATAGCTTCTCCAACAGCTTCATCATCTTCTTCCCCTTTTCTTCTGATCTTCTCCCTCTCAATTCTTCTATTCTTCTCATCTATTTCTCTTGATTATCCTCTTCCGAGGTTATCAAATGGTATCAGAGACCTCGCTCTTCTGACTGTGGGTATTGCGATTTCGAAAATGGTTTTTGATGGTGATGAGGTGACATCGTTCAAGCAGTTTCAAGCTCGGATGGAGAGCACCAACGCTCGGATTGAGATCAGCAACGCTCGTATTAATGCTAGTTTAGATCGGCTGGAAGCTCTATCAGGGTTAAAGTACGATCGGGTTCAACCGATGGACAAATCTGTTCATCCGGAAGCTGTGGAAGATTCTCTTCTGACACTCAGCGAACCACATCTGATGAGCGGGCACACGATCTCTTCTGACACTCAGCGAATCATGGCGACTAAGGCTGAAGAAGACTTAGATCCGTTTTGATTGAAAAGTCCGTTGAGCTGGTGAGTATGAAAACGGCTCCTAGAATCCATGGATCTGCAACTCCACCAGCAAAACGACGCCGATCTATCAAGCGGCATCACAGATTTCGATCCAGAAAAGCAAAATGGCGTAGTCGATCTCACTCGATAAAGGTAAGATCCGGTGTTGTCTCTTTACCGTCGGCAGATGGTAAACGATTTCGATCTCCTTCCTCACTGCTGAAATTTTAGAATCTATCCCAAGATTGATTGGGTAGTTGCGTTGCTAGTGTTCTGACTCTAGCCACTAGAGCTGGAACTGATGAGAAACAATGTTTTAGATCGGGGAGAGCTAACCACGTGTGGAAGTCAGGAGGATTGACAGGGAAAACGTTTTCTCTGTGGGCAACAGATTTTCCAGATTGAAGAAGCAAGATTGGTAAGTTTACAGGGAGGAGCTCTTATGTTAGTACGGAACCGTGGATACATGAGAAAATTGATGTGGGGGCAAAAATGGGTATGTATAACAGAATCTGGTTATGGGAAAGAGACACCGCGTGCACTAGAAGGAGAAGGATGGTCTTATCCTTGATAACTCGTAGAGAGGAGTTTGTTTTGCAGTTGAATGAAAAGCTTCTTAAGGTGGGTTTACAGTGGGTAATGAGATCAGATTGGGCATAAGAGAATGACTTGGGAGTTTCAAGTGGTGATCCTAAGTGATGTGTTGAGCTCATTAGTCTACTTTTGGGGTGCAAAACAAAAGGTGGCAACACAGATTATAAGTCTCTGGGAGTGAGATTACAGAAAGTTGAAGCAGGAAATTATAAGTGCCTTCGGTTTCGGATGTAGAAGCTCTGCTCGTTGATCAAGGCTTATTAGAGGTGCAAGGGATGTCATGGCTCCTGATGTTGTGTGATTTAGATTCATACAGTAGCTGCAAGGAGTTCACGTTGTTCTGTAGAAATGGATACAAAGCGACAGTAGAGAACAAGGAACTAATGAGAGAATTGATTGTATCATTGAGGCAAGAAGACTATTTCCACCTTGGGTTTTTCAGGGGCGAGTAAGAGTATGTGGAGAGTGATGATTAGGGATTCAAGAAAGACACATGATATGGCACATAAGTCTGATCCGAGGGGAATGGATAGTGTCTTAATGGGTGTGGGAAGAATAAGGATGTTAGGAAAACATAAGAGTACATTTGAGGAGAAAGCTACAACGGAAATTCCAGATCAAGTAGGCGTGGGTTTGGGGTCAAATTGTAAGAATTATCTCTTGCTGAATCTGACATTTATTGCATTCGGAGAGTGTGAAACAAACTGTTGGAAGCAGCAGATCGAAGGACAGAAAATGCAGTGTGAAAGAAACGTTTGGATGCTGCAAATTGAAGGACAGAAATTTCATATATGCTTGGCGAAGAGCTATGTGGTCTATATCGTTCAGATTTGAAGACGCTTTCATAGGAGCTAAGTATGTAAAGTTCTCAGCGGAAGCATGCGGTTCTGGTGAGGTCTCTAATTAATTGAGTGTTGGTACTGTCATAATTCAGACGATGGATGAAATGCACAATACAAATCAGTCTCCTAGCATGGAAGGATCTGAGCGAGAGGCACAAGATCTAAACTCTAAAGAGTGGGCTTAGAAGTGAAATTATGAGTTCTAAGCTACCTTTAAGCTCTGGTGCGGATTGGGAAGAGTTGAGACAGTGGGTAGAGATTTACTTATGTGGGGACGAGGTCTATGCTATCCTGGTGCAAACAGGTTTTGAAACATCAGGTTACTTAGATGAACATAAGAAGCTGGAAAGTATTTGCATTAGGAGGGACCATTTGGAAGGATTTAGAAATGAATCTTTTGAAGCATCGGATGAGCGTTTAATGAGAGATTATGCAGGGGAAACAGAATTTAAAGTACATGGTTCTAGTTCTGGGCATATGGTGATTTGTATCCTCAATCCAGTCGCAAGAAACAACTCTAAGCTGGAGGAACTCTCTGCTCATTCTAAATGGCCAGTTGGAGGAGTTACTCAAGCAAGCTTCGCTGGGGTAAAGAATAAAACTGATGCTATATGATGGATACACTTCAAGTGATATATGTGAGTTAAAACTGATGCTATATGATGGATTCATTCAGCAGTACTTGCCCTTATATGGTGTGTCTTACGTCTCTGCACAGACTTGGACACCCGGTATTCTTATGGAAGATGTTATGTCACATTCGGGTTAGTAGCAGTTAGCACATCTTCACATTGCTTCACTCGCTTCTTGTGTGTTCAGTTCAATGCCGCAAGTTACTGGAAATGTGAAATATGTGCAGATGTGGACAGGTTCAAAAAGTGGTTCTTTTCTTGTCATAGCCGCACCAAATGGTTTATTTGGTCTTGGCATGGAAAAGATATCGGTTCCAAGTGTTTTGGCGAGGGATGGTCTGGTTCCTGATTCTTTCTCCATGTGTTTTGGACATGCTGGAGTTGGAAGGATCAGTTTCGGGGACAAGGGTAGTCTTGATCAAGGAAGAGGCGCCGTTTAATCTGAACCCTTCACAGTAGGTTAATTGGTGGATCAGATGTATGCAAACAGTCTCAGAGAGTGTAAGCATCTAAATCACCATCATATATTCGTCTTTGTTCCTCGTGCTGCTCAATTTGGATAACTCTTATGTTTCACATTTTCTTCTTCAGTTCCATTTGTCAGGCCCAGGATAAGCGCCATTCACCACACTCGAAATGAACACAGAAAACCACATGACGAGTAGAGAGAAGCTCGTCTTAGCTTGGAAATCTTTTGACTGTAAGTTCTCCTCTTACTTAAAACCCGGTGCAATTTGAATTATCATCTGTGAATATCTCTCTTAACGCAGGCTGTGATATCGAAGCGACAAAGATCATTCCGGCCGGAGCAAACAAAACAGCAGCAGTAGCTCCTGCAATGGCAGTCCGAATAGTGTCTCATAATAATAATTCCTCGGAGCCACACAAAACAATCCAAAAGGTTTAAAACATTAGAGCTTTTGTGTTTTTTCAATCGGCTTCTTCAGGAAATATAGGCTCTCCCACCCATTTTTTTTACCATCCTCTCTCTTTGTTTTGGTTTCTTTGGTGCTCCCTCTGTCAGCTTGTCACAGTTGTCGGAATCTTCTCGAATCAGTTCTCAAAGTCCCTTGGAACCAAAATCTTCTAGAAACCCTACAAAAATGTTAGTTAGGCTTGAGAGTTAAAAGAAAGAAAACAAATGATTATCGTAGTTGAAAACAAAGATTACTTGATAAGACATTTTGTTAGGTGGAAAAAGAAAAAAATTCAAGCAAAGAATTGATATATAACACCACAACTACTCTGGATATAAAAACCGGAATTCGGTAAGGAATAAAACTGATGATATATGATGGATTCACTTCAAGTTACATGTGAGTTAAAACTGATGCTATATGATGGATCCATTCACTTCAAGTGATATGTGAGTTTTAGAGATAGTTTGGTGCTAATCACCTAAACTGTTGTAAGTTGTAACAAACAAAAAAAACTCTATTGATGGCGGTGTCTAGCAATCTTAGTGGATTCATTGTGGTTCACGTTCTTAGTTTTTAGCAGAAAGAAAAGGTTAAATGAATTGTTTACATCATTCATGTAATGTAATAGCTTACTAGTATTCCAGTCCTTGGAGATTTCCTTAGAAAGTTGCTCCTCTTCTTCATCATCTGAATATTACAGAGGCAAAGACATAAGTCATAAAAGCAACAGAAAAACGGTGAAGACCACAATGTAAATGTTGCCCATCAACATACACCACGATCCATAGAAAGAGGTAAGAACTCACAATTCAACCTGATTCACTAAGAAAACCTCCCAAAAAAAGAACAGAAATATATACCTTTCTTGGAGCCATAAGAAATACCACGGGACTGCAGTCCAGAAAGATGAGATCCCTGCAAAGCTTTCCCTGACAAAACCTATCGATGAAGAGAAGTAATAAGAGAGGAATCCATAACATGCACACCATAGGAAGCTAATGAAANAAATTTAATGCTGCTGAGTCTGCATTGGCAACCCTTAAGGCAATCAAGTCACTGACTGATGTTTGCGCTGAAGATTCTGTATGCCAGAACAAAATAGTTGATTTTGGCATTCTTTGTTTGCTAAGGCGCTTTCTGTTATGTGATGATTATGAGAAGCTAGGTGCAGTAGAAGCTTATGATGCATCCAGAGCCCTTGAGGCTCGAGAGCGTGCTCCAGATAGTCTTGGTGAATCTTCAATCACATATCCGCTGGATCCATCTAGTGTCAGAGTCCCAGCTAGTGCACACATCCGAAGGCATGCAGCTAGATTGCTAACCATTCTTTCGCTTCTTCCGCAAGTCCAGAAGGTCATTTTAGCTGATGAAACATGGTGCAAATGGCTTGATGATTGTGCAAGAGGAAAAATTTCCGGTTGCAATGACCCTAAGACACAAAGTTATGCGAGGGCTTCTCTGTTAAATGTGTATTGCAATCAGCAAGATGATGATAGTGGATCTGGAAACAGTGACAGTTCCAAGCCAGACATCTCAAACATAAACAGTAACTGTCCTCGCTATGGAGACATGATATTTCTAATTAATCCCGGACTACCCCATTGGAAGTGTCCTGAAAAGGAACATCAAAATGGTCAGAAAAACGAATCATCAAGTGAAGGTGAACCAACAGATGCTACTTGTACAGTCATAGACCTGTCTCTTATACACATCTAGATGTGTATAAGAGACAGGGAGAAAGATTGAGGTTACTGTGTGGAGAAGCGGATTCGATTACCAAGAATGGGCTTCGAAGCATGCGCCAATCTACGTCGACGATGTGCTTGTTGTAGAGTACAGAAATAATGATCAAACCAAATCCAAGAACGATGTCTACTTGCTCCCAGACTTGAGGAGCTACAAGAGATGCGATGTGAGCAGAGGCAAGAAGCTAGTCGCAAGAGGAGGCTCATCATCATCATTAGGTTTCAAGCTGCTTCTCCATAAGAGTCAGACTTACAACTTGGCCAGTGGGGACCACAACGGCTGCAACCACAACATGAAGTTCTCTCTCTCCCCAGTTCCCCGCTCTTCTCCACACACTAAACCCTAAAATCCACTTTAATTACTACTTGTTTCCTTTTCGTCAAACTTCTAGTTTGTTGCGTTTTCAGATTCTGTTTGCTCTCCCTATAATCAATATAATGTTTTAATCCATCATTATATATCTCTGATGATCATAACACGACACAACGTTTCGAAATCACAACCATTTCTTCCTCCTCGGTGCCTCCTTTAGGAAATATGGCTGGATTAAACAAAATTAATAAACCAAAATTCTCTAAACCGCCATACCAATAATAATGTGTATTTTCTTTCTTGCGGGCACAAACAACAACGCCAGAATCTTCCCCCTTCGTTATCGCATATCCAAAATTACATCTTTAATTCTTAGAAACGTGAGAACAAACTTTAATTCCGAAAAGGACGCAATACAAAATAAAGACGATAATGCTTCGTCTCCGTTACAATCTTCTCCGATCTTGTAACCGTCGTCTCTTCCACCGTCTCCCGCGACCTTTCTCCTCATCTTCTCCGCCGTCCACCGGTCCTTCAGGTTCTTCCTTGAATCTCAATGAACCTCATCTCACACCGTCTCCGCCGCCACACCAATCACGAGCTCCTCTCCCCTCGATTTACACCCTCTCTCCATCTTCCTCCTTCTCTAAGAAATCCGTTTTTCTTCTCTCCGCCGCCGCTTTATCCACCGCGGTTGCGTACGCTGCTGTTTTCCCTTCCGATCATGACCAGTCAGATGCCAACCCTAGCAAAAACAGCCGTATCTACGACTCTATCGACCACGCGGTTCAGAAATCCGGAAATTCGTTGAGGAGAGTCGTTCACCATGCTAGACAAACCGGTGTTGCGGCCTCGGTTTTGTGGCAGTCGCTCAGGTCGGTGCTCTCTTCAGCCAATCACGAGGTGCGTGCGGGCTTCGAGCTGCGGGTCGCTGCTCTTCTAGCCGATATAGCGTCCGCGAATGCTGCTCGCAGAGCCGCCCTCGTTGGAGCTGGCACTGGTGCGGTGGTTGATTGGTTGCTGGAGACGGTGGCCATCCCAGGAGATAGAGTTGGGGCCCAGGACGAAGCGGCTAGGGCTCTGGCTTACCTTATTGCTGATCCAACGGTGCGGAAAGACGCTCTAGCAAGGCCCGATGCAGTGCCTAAGTTGCTCAAGTTCATCTTCTCTTGTCAACCAAAAAGCAAAAAGGTGCGTTTTGTTTCCACTTGTTGTTTAGAATGAATAAATTCCTTGTGAAAAAAGCACCAGGTACTGTCCATAGCCTATTAATTGTTTAGGAGATGATAGAGGGATTATTCGGATTGGATGTAATGGATACTGTAACGAGCCCGCTGATATGAATCTAGATAGCATCTTAGGATTTAGAAGAATCCAAGCGCATTTCTATGATAAGCAAGAACAATGAGTTTTGTGTATCTCTAGGCTTGTTTATCAAGTGTCAAGTTGGAGATTTGTCATCCTCATAAACACATGATAAGCTTTTTTTTGAAATTTCCGAGTATTCTGGTTGTGTTTTGCCATTGATATATGGCTTTTCTTTGGGAGCAGCATCCAAGACGTAGTTCATACGATATTTTTGATTCTTTGAAAGGTAGGAGCATGCTTGTGGCTGCCATAATGGATATCGTCACTTCCAACTGTGACACAATAGAAAAGACACCTTTTAAGTCATCATTGCCAGGAAATGCTAAGATGAGAGATATTGCTGCAGCAATTCAAGTAATTGAGGAAGGTGGTATGTATTTTGATGAGCCAGAAAAAGATGATGACAGTGACAATGGGAGAAGTGGGATTAAGGGAATTGGAATTAAAATCCTTGAAGGAACCACGGTTCTGGGGCTGTCAAGAACCAGTGGGCTTGCTCCGTTGGGTGACCTTAATGCTAATGCGGGAGAGGGAACTCCTAAAACATTTGCATTGCTAAGTAAACATGACAATTCTTCGCAAGCTAATTTGTCATCTGCAGTCATTCCCGGCCTTTGGGATGATTTACATTGTCAACATGTCGCAGTGCCATTTGCTGCGTGGGCATTGGCAAACTGGGCAATGGCTTCTGATACAAATAGATCTCATATTCAAGAACTTGATCGGGATGGGCAAGTTGTTATGACAGCCTTAATGGCACCAGAGAGGACTGTGAAATGGCATGGGAGTTTGGTGGCTCGGCTGTTGTTGGAGGATCTCAATCTCCCATTAAGCGATTCTGTTTCCGACTGGAGTTCGAGTTTGCTTGCCACTGTTTCACATGCCAGTAAAACTGAGGATATCTCTTTGGCTCAAGTTGCATTGTCCGCCTTTTTAGTTTCTGTTGACAGAAGTGACAAAGCACAGAAGATGGTAATGGAGAAGGGTCTTCATTTGATGAGAGATAGTGCTAGGAAAACGAGAAAGCACAAAGCAGTGCAAGAAGGTTTGTCAAAGGCTCTAGAATTACTCTGTGCTGGTGAGATGCATTTATCTCTTGAAGAGAGTCAGAAATGGTCCGGCATACTACTCTCATGGGTCCTTGGAAAGGTTGCATCTGACACTGTTCAATCTTCAGCAAGAAGAATTCTCTCACGCACTTTTGAGGACTACGGACCACACTCTATCCCGATTTCTCAGGGATGGTTAACCCTTATAATGAATGAGATTTTGAACCACAGCAAGACGTTGTCAGCTAAAGGAGCTAGCTTACCTAAAACTGAGAAACCAAAGGTGCGTAAAATTTTATGGTTAATTGATTCTGTTATCTACTTATCTGAACATAGAATACTTGAGAATCATGACTATTTTAGTTGAGTTACATCTTTCGCTTTTAGATTTAGTAAATAACAGCTATTTTATTTGGAATATACAGGTAGATCTGTCAAAAGTTTCTTCTGCTACTCAGTCAACCAATCAGCTAGCAGGGGCTGTTGTTAGTCTTGCCATGGCTCAACTGGGTACAGTCCCAGATTCTGTCAATAATGTTCCACTGGCAGATCTGCTCCTTTCAGAGCCTTTTGCGGTACCAATTAAGAGCTTAAAGAAGGACAGCCCCCCTAAATTTAATGCTGCTGAGTCTGCATTGGCAACCCTTAAGGCAATCAAGTCACTGACTGATGTTTGCGCTGAAGATTCTGTATGCCAGAACAAAATAGTTGATTTTGGCATTCTTTGTTTGCTAAGGCGCTTCTTGTTATCTGATGATTATGAGAAGCTAGGTGCAATAGAAGCTTATGATGCATCCAGAGCCCTTGAGGCTCGAGAGCGTGCTCCAGATAGTCTTGGTGAATCTTCAATCACATATCCGCAGGATCCATCTAGTGTCAGAGTCCCAGCTAGTGCACACATCCGAAGGCATGCAGCTAGATTGCTAACCATTCTTTCGCTTCTTCCGCAAGTCCAGAAGGTCATTTTAGCTGATGAAACATGGTGCAAATGGCTTGATGATTGTGCAAGAGGAAAAATTTCCGGTTGCAATGACCCTAAGACACAAAGTTATGCGAGGGCTTCTCTGTTAAATGTGTATTGCAATCAGCAAGATGATAGTGGATCTGGAAACAGTGGCAGTTCCAAACCAGACATCTCAAACATAAACAGTAACTGTCCTCGCTATGGAGACATGATATTTCTAATTAATCCCGGACTGCCCCATTGGAAGTGTCCTGAAAAGGAACATCAAAATGGTCAGAAAAACGAATCATCAGGTGAAGGTGAACCAACAGGTGCTACTTGTACGGCCATAGACCATGTCGATGCTAGCGATCTGTCTAGTTCCTTGGATCCTTCCAGTAGTGGTTCACGTGTGCATGATCCTGAATTTGATGTTATCTTTCTACATGGATTGCGTGGTGGACCCTTTAAAACTTGGCGAATAGCTGAGGATAAGTCCTCTACCAAATCTGGCTTAGTGGAGAAGATTGACCAGGAAGCAGGAAAGCTGGGAACGTTTTGGCCAAGTGAGTGGCTCTCAAATGATTTCCCTCAAGCTCGCTTGTTTACCCTAAAATACAAGGTATGTCTGAGTTTTATGCTCATACCTACTCAATGCGGATCTTTGTAACTGTTTGATCTATATGCTGTGTACTTATCTGTTCCCTGGTGTATTGATGGTTGCCAATTTGATTCTTGTTGAAATATTTGATACAGACAAACCTCACGGAATGGTCTGGAGCTAGCTTGCCTCTTCAGGTACGTTCTTCATTATTAATTTTCTTAGGAAGTTATACCTTTTTAATTTATTTTGTGAGTAGTATTCTGCAACAAGTCTTTTATAATACATGAAAGCAATTAATATCTGTTAAACCCTTGTTCAGATATAAGCTTTCTGCAGTTATAGGACCTAACAGGTTATATAACCAGAGGATTAACAAAAGATTCACACTAGAATATCTTGAAGGGTCCTGGTCTGAGTTTACAGTTTTTGACAATGTAATGAGCAAAATTTTGAATCTACTGCTGAGATTTAGGATTATTTGCCATTAGTATGGCTTTGTTGGACAGCTATTGTTGTTTTTCCCTGGAAAAGTGGTCGAGAGCTGGATGAGTGATTATTGATTACAGACAGCATTCCGTTTGTGTACTCTACTTCATCTCACTATCACTAAGCCTGCAGTTCGTTTTTTGATGATGGACTTTTGCTAATTTGCAGGAAGTTAGCTCTATGATTTTGGAAAAGCTAGTCTCTGCAGGCATTGGAGACCGACCTGTTGTCTTTGTGACTCACAGGTCTGAAATCTCTTATGGGGCCTGTCTAAAGATATTTTTTATAATGCAAACTTATTTGGATACTTGCTGATCTGCTATCAGCTAAGGCTTATTATAAACTGTCTAAAGATATTTTTTATAATGCAAACTTATTTGGATACTTGCTGATCTGCTATCAGCTAAGGCTTATTATAAATCTTTCTAAGTAACAAATTACTTGATTGTATTGACATTTTGTCTCTTAGAACATCAATACATAAATTTTTGATCAAGGAACGTTCATCTTGTAGTATGGGAGGACTTGTCGTGAAGCAGATTCTACACAAAGCAAAGGAAGAAAAACTTGATAAACTAGTGAATAACACCGCTGGAGTTGTACGCATCATACATTTCTGGTTTTCTATTCTCTTAAGCATCATATTTGTAGATGTTCGTGGTCTTTGTCTTAACGAATTAGCTCATGAAAAAAAAAAAATGTGAATATCTCTTACCTCTGACTTTCAGGTATTCTACAGTTGCCCGCATTTTGGCAGCAAGCTAGCAGATATGCCCTGGCGAATGGGTCTTGTGTTGCGCCCGGCTCCATCTGTTAGTAATACGATTCCGTTATTGAGCTGATTGCAATCCATCTCCAAATCTCGATATATCTAATAAACCCTATGGATGATGAATTGTGATAGATAGGGGAGCTACGAAGTGGTTCTCCAAGACTAGTGGAGCTCAATGACTTTCTTCGCCAGCTCCACAAGAAAGGGATTGTAGAAGTCCTTAGTTTCTGTGAGGTTGTTGTTTTAATTCTAATACACTCGTGGAGTCTATTTAGATTGTTTGTAACATTACACTCTCTCTTAATTAGAAGAATGTTGTGGTGACTGTCTATCATGTAATTGCAGACAAAAGTAACACCAATTGTGGAAGGCTATGGAGGATGGGCTTTTCGGATGGAAATCGTGCCAATTGAATCAGCATACCCAGGATTTGGTGAACTTGTCGTAAGTATCTCCATCTGTAGTAGTAACGTGTATATATATATATGTATATCCCTTTAGCTATAATTGCAACTTCCAAAACTGTTGGAATAAATGAAACAGGTGTTGGAGTCAACAGACCATATAAATTCATGTAAACCACTGAGCCGCTCAGATCCTTCATATACTGAGGCGTTGCAGTTCCTGCGCAAGCTCAGCTCGCAGCGCTCAAGACCTCATGTTAAACCGGAATCTGGGATGCATGATTGATGATTAAGCACACGGTCGTTTAGGTTAACCGAAGATGATGACTCAAGATTCGTTTGGTGAGATAGTGCTTTGTGCTAACTGACGTACAACTTTGTTGTCACTATAGTTTCTCATTTCGTTCTGTGTACATAAAAAAAAAATTACTTGTAGGTTCTTTTGTTTCGTATTGCCCATTGTTTTGATTTGTATTAATGAACTACACTTGAAGTACATAAAAAGAATTATCTTTTTCATTTCCTTCCGAGTTCTTCGTTGGTAGAATTTTTTGACTTGTCTTCTTTTTTTTTGTTTCTTAACTTATTAATGCATCCTAATATCCTATAGAGGGTTTAGTTTCCGATATGTGTGGTAAGAAGTCAGTATTTGACAATTTGTCTATTTTGAGCTCAGCATGAATTAATGTGATTATATAACATTGAGAAATCTATTAATGCTAATCCTGATTTTCGGGGTCAATCCAGATGTTTTTTTGTCATTTAAATGTGTGTAGTGGTTAAAAAAAAAAGGTTCAATAATGGGGAAACCGTGGTTTACAAGGATTCATCCATTCAAATTTTACATGTAACAAAACTCTCAAATATATTAAGCAATACTTTTCTATTTTCATTAATTAAATTAAAGCTAAAAACAAGTTGGTAAATAGCAATATTTCTAACAAAAGAAACACCAAAACGGATGTTTTTTGAAAAGGAAACAAGAACACCAACTTTGGAACGCACCAAACTGAAATTGTTCTAGACAAAAAAAACTGACATTTATCAGTTACTTAAATCAATAGTATGAATTTATGATCAACCAACACAAACTAAGTGAATAACGAAGAAATATCAATTTGCTTCGCAGAGGCTTGTTAGTAGCTGTATAACAGAAAAACAAAAACAAAAAATAAATCACGTGACTTGTGGGAGCAAGGCAACGCGTTACAGAAGCACGTGACGTAGCGTATTGGTGGCTGTCTTTCCATCCCTTTTTACCTCAGAATACTTTTACACTGAATACCCAATAGTCATATGACGCGTGTCCCAGGTTTCCTTCCTCCTCTTTTTCTCTCTCCCTTCCAACAACCCCCTCCGGTTTTTCTGGTATTACTAAANCACGTTTTAGACAATCAGAAGAACAATTATAGTTAAACTCTAAATGTACATTATTATATTAACAAGTAATAATAACTAATGAGTTAATGACGCATCACATATCTGTTGTGACCAAAGCATGAACAACTAAAACAGTACTCCCTCCGTTTCACAAATAGTGTCATTTTGACTCTTGGTTTTTGTTTTACAAAGAGTGTCACTTTATGTTTTCAATGCAATTTTTTAAACTAAATTTCAGTTTTATCCCTACTATTGTAACCTATTAATTAGAGAGAGAAACTGATTTAGTGTATTAATAAAAGGTATAAAAAAGATTTACAAGTTTTTCTTAATTTGTGTGAAAAATGTCAGAATGACACTCTTTGTGAAACAGAGGGAATACGTAACAGTTTTAGCCTTACGATATGAGCAAATTTATATTTTGCCTTTTGCCTTGAATGTTGTGGACAAATATAGTCACCATCCATATATGTCACGCATGTTTTTGTTTCTGTTTTTTACGATTATTTAACGAAATTTTTTTTTTGAACATTCTGTTTAACGAATGTTTCAACTATGGTATCGTGATATTATAGTATTCCTTCGCCGATAGTCCAGTAACTATGTAACTAACTAATTAAAAAGGTGTAAGTATTTTCACCAATTTGAAAAATTTATACATTATTTGTTTCGTATTTTCGTATATATATATATTTTTTGTAGATTACAATCAACGTTTGGTAATACACCGTACATGATTTACACGTGGTAGATATAAATTGCGTACTTTTTACATGACATTTTAAACGCAAATTACTGATGTGTATTAATATAAAAAAATTGTGAAGCGTAATTTGTGAAACGTTTTTCTTTCAATTAGAATACGTAGTAAATTTGACACGCACATAAAAACAAAAAGTAGACTATAAAAAATGATTATTTATATATATTATTTGCGTAGGCAAAAAGGCGGCTAAGTAGAGAGTAAACGTTTGCTTCCCGCGTTAGACAATGCCCTAATTCTCATCATCATCATGCGTGCAAGCTATTTTCCATTTCCTTTAACGATTCTCATTCTTGCTCTCTTCAAGCTTCTTCTTTCTTTCTCCCCATCATCATTTTTTAATTTATTATTTTCTCCTTTTTATTTCCCAATTTTTGTTTTTCTTTTCCCGGAAAATTCTCTCTGTTGTTGCTGCCTCTCCTGATAAGCCCGACCAAGTTTATCCCTTTCTCACTAATCATTTCTTTCTCAACTTCTCTCAATCTCCCTTTAAAACTATAACCTTTTTATTTTAGTCTATAGATTCTTCAGTCTTTGTACGCATTTCTATGTTAAAGAAGTCGTTCTTTATTCATATTTTCAGATCAATCGAATTCGGTGAGTTTCTAAGAGAAAGATGGGAAACCAAACAAGCAAAAAGTCACAGGAGACATCGGCTAAGGCAACGACGACGAGCATGCACTACACAACGGAGCTGAGATCGTACGAGGCTGCGTGTAAAGCAGACACGGAGCTGCAGTCTTTCGACACGTGTATGCAGGCACGGACCAGTCACGTGATAAGCACGCTTGCTACGGGTGTAGAGGTTCGAGCGCTCTCGTTCGACTCCCTGAAAGAAGTGACCGAGTGTTTGCTGGAGATGAATCAAGAAGTGGTGAAAGTGATATTGGATTGTAAGAAAGATATATGGAAGAATCAAGAACTGTTTGAGCTCGTTGAGGATTACTTTGAGAATAGCTTGAAGACGCTCGATTTCTGTGCCGCTCTGGAGAAAGGATTGAGGAAAGCTCGGGATAGTCACCTTTTGATTCTCGTTGCTCTTCAGCAGTTTGAAGATGAGAGCCTTGTTGAAGGTAATATTTTCTCTTTCTCTCGTGGTTTTCATTAGNTGTGGTGATGATTGTGGATTTGGCTCCTCTGCTAGAGAAAAGCTTAGCCATGTCTAGGGTTGGTATCATGTGGCCATAAGCCATGAAAGGGAAGAACATAACATGGAGCTTGTGACGAGGAGGATCACTACTCATAATTTGTTTGGCTTTGGTTGAAAAGAAAACGAGATGTGCTCTCTGAGATATTTGAGAAATGGAATATTCTGAAGCTCGTAGAGATATTAATCTTCCGTGTCGTGTTGAATGGTTTTAGGAGTCTCCGCGTGATGATATATAATATCATTATTATTATTATTACTTTTACATGTAACGTATAAAATCCATACGGCAGCTTGGAATTGGATTATGGTGGGCCCATCTTGGGTAATGGTAATGGATTCTGACGTCTTTGCATACGTACTTGTGTTTTGGTTTCATTGGTACTCCCTCTGTCAACTTGTCACAGTTGTCGGAATCGAGTATCAGTTCTCAAAGTCCTTTGGAACCAAAGTCTTCTAGAAATAGAATCCCTACAAAAAAAATGCAGACTCCAAAGTTGAAAGAAAGAAAACAAATTATTGCTCTAGTTGAATAATAAAGAATTAATAAGACAATTCGTTAAAAAAAAAAAAAAATCAGAAATTCGATAAAGAACAAAACTGATGCTCTATTACGGATTCACTTAAAGTGATATGTGAATTTTAGAGGTAGTTTGATGCTAATCACATAAATTGTTGTAACAAAAAAAAAATGGTTTAAAAAAAAGTTTGCAAGTGATGGTGGTGTCTACCAATCTTAGTGGAATCGTTGTGATTCGTGTTCTTCGTCAATGGTTTTCTCGCGGAGAACAGAAGGTTCAACTCCACAGAATCTCTTGATTTCATTTCCCCTAGAGATCTTAATGGTCATGGCACGCATGTTGCCAGCATCGCGGGCGGTTCGTACGTGCCCAACATAAGCTACAAGCTTTAGCAGAAAGAAACAAAATTAGAAGACGGAAGTTTATGGTGGGTTTGTGTCCTGATGACTCAAAAACTTAACTTCAGATTCTCCTCTACCAAAATACTTCAAATACAATTTTTATACTCTTTAACTTTTTCACATAACAAAAACATATATCACAATACTTCTAAAAACACTTTCAAATTAAGCAAAACATGTGACACAGAATCACCAATTTAGAGAACAATAGAGCAATTGCTGTGATTCAAGAAAGCAACTCAGACAAGCACAATACCAAAGACATTATTTCTTAACTTGCAATACATTCAACAATTCCTTACTCCTTTTCATTTTGCAATTTAACCAACTTAAGCTCTTCCATCAACCTATTCAACTCAATATCCGAGGATCCTCCTTCTTTGACTGCGTCTTTCGCCATTTCCGCTAATTCCTTCGCCCGTCTCCTCCTCTCTTCTCCAACCATCACTTCCCTTACCGCACTATCCACCTTATCTCTGCTAATGAAATCTCCAACGACTTTCATCATCTTCTTCACTCCCACACTCACTCCTGTTTTCAAGACTTGTGTTACCAATTTCTCGTTGTAGAACTGCTCGGCTCCCACGGGCCATGTCACCATTGGCAGGCCCGATGCTACTCCTTCTAGAAGCGAGTTCCATCCACAATGCGTCAAGAATCCTCCGATTGCTTGGTGGTCTAGTATCAGCACTTGCGGCGCCCACCCTCGTATTATCAATCCTTTCCCTTTCGTCTTCTCTTCGAACCCCTCTGGTAACCACTCTTCCTTCTCATCTATTCACACAGCACCAAACAACTTTAAGATCCATCTATCAACCAAATTTGAGTACTCTATTATTTGATTGCGTTTGTCTTACGTTACCTATAGTGTGTATGTTTTCCAAATAAATCCAAGTTAAAAAAGCTTGACTCGGTGTCTAAAATGCAAACGCAACAAAACAGAGGACTCTGTTGCAAATGATAGCTAGAGAGATGTCAATGATACGTACTTTGGCTGCCATATTTGCTAACCACCCATACAAAATCATGTCCTGACATTTCTAAACCAGCTGCAATCTCTATCAGCTGCTCGTTGTTGAAGTTCGACATGGTTCCAAAGGACAGGTAAATCACTGAATCAGGTCTCTTGGAATCGAGCCATTTCAAACATTCATGCTCATCGATGCTCGCCTTTTTGCCCCTCTCTGCTTTCTCCTTGAATTCTCTGTTCCCCAAAGAAAGCGGACCTATATCCCAAGCCCTTTGCGCCACAGAGCTCTTGAAGAAATCGGAATAAGCTGGTTCAAGCTCGTAGAAGCTGTTCACCAACACACCAAAGCTGTTTCTCTCTGAATCTCTCATTTCCTTCATGAACTTCCCCATCACAGACTCTTCTTCTTTCTCTATGACCTGTTCCTCTGTGATCACAATGTCTCCTGGGAGATCAGGAATCACAAAGGGCTCGCTACTCGAAGCTGCCTTCTTGTAAGGCTTGTGGAGCCTTAAGCAATGAGAAGCACATAAAGAGAAGTATCCTGTGCCGTGGAACACAAGTCTTGGTACGTTATACTTCTCAGCGACTTCGGTCGCCCAAGGAAAGAACATATTGGCGACGAGACAATCTGGTTTGACTGACTCGAGGAGCTGCTCTAATTGCTCTTTGAAATATGCCATTGAGAGTAAAAACTTAAGATTCAAGTCACCTCTGCTTAGGTCAGGGCTGGAGTAGATGAAATCGGTGTTCTCGCAACCTTGGGGCAACCCGAGCTCTGTGCAAGGGAAATTGAGGATCTGGATGGTGATGTCTTCTAGTCCCGGGTTCTGGTGGTTGAAGGATTTGATGGGTTTCTCGAAGAGATTGGAGTTGAGAGGTGTAGTGAGGATTGTGGATTTAGCTCCTTTGGTGGCGAAAAGCTTGGCCATGTCAAGAGTTGGTATCATGTGGCCATGAGCCATGAAAGGGAAGAAGAAGAAATGGAGCTTAGAGTTTTGGCCAGAAGTTGCCATGTTTGGCTGCTGAGAAAACAAGATCTGGTTTTTTCAGAGCCAAGTAGAAATTTTTCACTTGTATTTTTTTAATAATAAATTTGTGAATGAATGTTTGAGAATCAACAGATATAAATAGTTAAATACTATATATGGTTAGGGGTTTTGGAGCTTAAAGCAGGACGCAAGGAAAGAGAGTAAAGTTTGGCAGCTAACGCTTGGTTGATATGGAAACACCAACTTTTTAGGGCCATTAACTGTATAATTTTGACTCTTGACTCGATAGAATTCTGAAAAAAATGCAAAACAGCTCTTGACTTACCAAATGGGAGTTGAAACTCACGTCATGGCATTCGTCATTTTTCTTTTGGTTGTCTTTATTGTAACATCTCATCGTGAGAAATTAAAGAAAGTTGTGAGAAATTTACAAATGATTCATGAACCAAACTCCAAAGATCAACATCTCATCGTGATCTCCAATTGAATTTACTCTCTCCCATTTAATTCAATTGTCATTTATCTACTTTTCTCTTTATTAAAATTGAAATGACCAATTCAGCTTCCGTATGCCGTCGACTTGGGCTTTTCCTTGATTAGCTTAAAAACAAAAAAAACTGAGCTTTAACCTTACTGGGCCTAAACCGAAACCGTCCGGTTAAGGCATGCTCCTTCGATTGACAAATTTATCCGGCTTTAGTTTCAGAGATGTTTTGGTTGGTTTCGTTGAGATTCCTGCAAAATTGAATCCTCATGCCCGACGATAAAGAAGAATTGCAAGAAGCCAAGGAAGAAGACTCCTACGTTTGGGACTACGATACTCAGCTCTACATCCATCACAGGCTACGTCTCTTTCCAAATCTACTTACGATTATTTTTCCAACTCTAGGGATTTTTAGGTTAGATGTCTACTTGTTAAAGCTTGGATCTTTTATTTTGTTTGCTTAGGGAGCTTACATATATATATTTTAAAAGATACCGCTCTGTATCTGCTGACTGCTATTTAGCTTTAACTACAAGGAGTGATGACTAAAGCAGACATGTTATTGAGATTGGTGCTAACTCTGTTTTTTGATCTGACGAATTGCAGTAGTGGGTTTTATCATGACCCAGTTGCTGGTTGGTACTATTGTAGCAAGGATGGTCATTACTACAAGCATGAAAATGGCGAATATGTTCCCTTGGGCCTGAACCCTCCTGGAGAAATTGTCACTTGTGATCCATCTGAAGATGACTCTGCCATAAAAGATTCTCTTGCTCAGACTCAGAATGTGTTATCAGTTTTAGAAATTGAATATCAAGTTTCATTAACTTAAACTCCTTCAGGTAAATTTACGTGTAGAGTTCAGGTGAAATGTTGCATAACATCTATAGTAAGGTAACTGATAGACACGTTATTTGCTCCAAAGAGCCAACAGGGTGCTCAAATGACCAGGAACTTGAACATTCTCAACGACCTTCCTCATGGTAGGTTATATATATTTCATTTTCATGGAAACTCATTTATGTTTCTTCATCGATTTATGGTTTGTGAAACTCTTTCTCCTTTGGATCAGGTTGGAAGATACACTTATCGAGCTTTATCTGGCTGGAAATTATCATCGGCCCATATATTCCAGCTATGAGACACCTTCTGGGGCTGATAATCAGGATTACCAGATGTTGTCAGCTAATGGTCTTTGCCTGGGATAATGCTTATTAGCCTTTTATATTGCAAATTTTGGAATGATTCTGCTCTTCAAGTTTGGAATTTAAGGAGAGAAGCTACAAATTGTGTTTGTCCTTCAGGAGACGATGATGCTGAGGAGCTCGAAGAGGGAGAATGGATTCCTGAAGAAGATTTTGATCCACAGGAAGAAAATTTTGATGAAGGTTTTTATTTTATTTTTTTATCATGTTCTTGTCATTTGCTTTCACTCTGCACCATATCGGTCTTCTTGGTTATGGTTATTGATATATGAAGCTACATAAATCCTTGCTCCTCTTGTTGTATAGTATTGTACTCGTTTAAGTTGATTTAAAAACATTTTAAATGATTTAACTATCCCGTAGTGTTGTCTAAGGGAATCTTGTTACTTGGATGATGTGTTTTTCTTCAGCTCATCTGCATAGCTTTGATGCTCATAGTTTCATTTGTAGCCGCTCCTTCAAGGGAGGAAGAAATATGGCTAGCACAATATGGTCAAGTCATCGAATCCCCTGAGAAGACCATGCCTGAGATCCCGTCTGTTGATTTGTGGGATTGGAAACTTGTTTGTGAATCCAGAAAAGCTGACAACGAACAGGTGGCTAGGCTAGTAGGGAGGCTGGTTAGACGGTCCGCCAATCTTCATCCATCTGTGGCTTCTGGTGGCACGCTTTTCAAAACTGCACCAATTTGTGAAGCACGGCTTCACCTGGTCCGAGTTAGGACAGGTTTACCATTTTCCTATTATCCGAGCTGTGTTCCTCTTAACAAGTATATAAAGTTTTTCTAAAATGGATTTTTGTTGAAACGCCAGTGTCTACCTGCTCTTGACACACCAGAGATGGTAACTTATATATGCGCTGTTATGGATCTGAACTCTCAAAATCTTGTGTTCCAGGTCAAGTCTATAAACTGCGAAATCCTAGTGCAAAATACCTTGCATCCTTGTCAGTATATGACGCGTCCAACCCAACAAAAGATTGGGGATTCCCTGATATTTCAACAACATGGCAAAATCCTGATAGAAAACGCAAAGCTAAGAAGGTGAAACCAAAAGCTGACAGCAAACTCACGGCGAAGCCACGAGATGAAGTCAACATGATTGAAGAGGTACTCCAAATACAACATTCATGGCTGGATTCTTGAAATTTTATGTTTCATAATGTTTGAGATGGATGTAAACAGCCTGCTTCTTGAACTTTTGCCAAGAATTTAGCTGGAGATGTTTTTCCAAATCTTTCAGTGAGGAACATAAAGTCTACTTAAGAGTATCTCGATCGCGTAGTTTTGGTGTTATTAGAACCATAGTAAGAAGCAATGCTTTGTGTTGTTTATGAGCAGAGAAGCTCTTCATACAGAGATAGAGCCGCGGAGAGAAGAAATTTGCATGGTGGATATGGTGTTGGGCCAGGTCAAAAGGGAACAAAGGTGGAGGAGCATGATACTGGATGTGAAGAGGAGGATGCTACAGCGGAAGCATTGGAGCATTCATTCGGATCTGGAAGTTACGCAAGGAGGATTATGGGAAACATGGGTTGGAAGGAGGTAACTTTTGAATCTAATTCACTTTTTTGATGTGATGTGGTGTTGCGTTGCCGTAAGGATATGATGAGATATATTGTGGAAATGCAAATGCAGGGTGAGACGCTCGGGAAGAATACAAAAGGTTTGGTTGAACCGATACAAGCAGTGGGAAACACTGGGAATGTAGGGCTTGGTTTTCCTCAAAGGAGGAGAAGGAAATAATCTTTTTGAGGTACCCAGATTTTCTCTTTATGCCAGTGTGTTCATATATATTACTTGAGGATGAGAGGTTGCGTTTATCTCTTTTCATATTAATCTTAGAGATGGGAGAGGGAGATTACTACTATCCCTGAGGATGCATACGTTTGTAAATTCCTGCAAGAAGCCAATTCTCCGCTTTTATCCTATGTTGCATCAGTACCATACATGTTTTGATGATTATATTTTTATGAGTACTCCTGGATCTTTTCAGTCTATAAATTAACTACAAAAAGAAAAAAAGAAAAAAAAAAGAAAGAGATGTTCATTTTCTCTTGGTAGAACCTGTCTTTTTCTCATATTAATAATATAAGCGTTACACGATTCTTTGAATTTTCAACAAAGAAGTGCTATTTCCAGATGTAAATATCTTTGGATGTTCCATGAGACGATATTTTGAGTTTCTAGATTATTGACCTGAGAAGAGTTTATCTAATTCTAATCTAATTGGTCTGCAATGACGGGCTCTAATCATATGCCATTTTAAACTTGGAACTAATGTAAATGCATTTGAGTTATTGAGGGATGTCTTATATGTTCCGGTCGGTCTTATCTATTATAGACGCCAAATGTCGCCGTCTCTTTTGTGGGGATATTAGTCGGCGTCGCAGGCACAAAATACTAGTATAGAAAGTTTTAAATGATCTTAATTAAGTTTAATTAACCTTTTTCTATATATAGTAGTATATATTGACAATCTTTCTTAAAACAGAAACGAGAAATACTACTGGAGAAAGAGAAACTAATAAGGATATTAAAGAACGCGTATGGGAGAAAAATGAGTTTATTTATGTAAAGTCAAAGTAACGGTCAGCGCCTTACGATACGCGTCTTGCTCTCGAAAGCAACTTCCACGAAATTCAAAGTCTGATTATTTATTTATTTATATTTAAACACGGACCTTCTCTGATTCATCAATCATCTTCATCGTTACTTTTTCTCAATCCCTTGTTATTTTTCTTTCAAACCCTAATCTCTCTGTATTCCTTAAGCAATCGAGTTTCTTCCATCCAATTCATGTCGATGATGGCGGGTATTCAAGGCCAGCTTCTCGAGGTCACAGGTTGGTGCCTTTTTCTTCTTTCTCGCATCCCTAATTCCTTTTTTTTTTTATGTATCGTCGATTTTGCATGTTCTGATTCGATCGCAGAAAGATTAAGGTAGTTTATGGGATCCTTTGTGATTTCAGTTGTTGGGTGCCAGAAATTGAAAGACACGGAATGGATTTCAAGGCAAGATCCGTATGTTGTGCTTGAGTATAGCGGCACAAGGCACCGTACCAGAACCTGCAAAGGTTATTAATTAACCCCTTTTTTCTATTCATATGATTTGTTCAGATCCAGACGAATTTGCGTTGTTAAATAATCTTTCTGTTCTTACTCATGTATGAGTTTTTGATGGGTTTCTTTAATTATTCAGATGGTGGAAAGAGCGCTGTATTCCAAGAGAAGTTTATGTTTACTTTGCTCGAAGGCCTTAGGGATCTTAAGGTAGCTGTCTGGAATAGCAACTCACTCTCCGCAGATGACTTCATCGGGAATGCAACGTATGTGACTTTCTATGTTTGCATTTTTCTTTTTCTTTTAATGCTTTGAGATTCTCTGATTTGGAAATTGGAATTGAGCCTTTTGCTGTCTGTTTGTTTGTTGTGATTAGGATTCAATTGCAGAAGGCTCTTTCTCAGGGGTACGACGACTGTACCTGGACTCTGCAGACTAAAACTGGGAGGTATTAACATTGGTTTCACTACTTTTGGATCCTTTTGCATTGGGTATCATGTTTAGTAATCGATAGTTACATCGGGTCTTAGCTTATTTTGGTGTTTGATTTGCTCATTATTATCAATGGAGCTTTTGATGTGGTTTTGTTTGTAGCATCTAGTGCTTGAATATAGAGTTTCCTCTGCTGCGTTTCTACATTCGTGTGCCCTTATGCTTTTTACTCAAGTCAATAAATTTAGGTCTTGCCATTTATTTATATTCTTATCATGGATGCATAGTTTTTTCCACTTACCAGAGTCCTTATGTGGAGTTTCTTGTCATCTTTGGTGTTTATAGAAATGCAAACCGTTTGATTTCAAAGAAATTGCACTTTTTTTTTCATTGTTAATCTGTCATTCCTAATATAATGTGGAAACACTTATATGATGAGGATCTTCCAATTGTTCTGTTTCTACATTGACAATTGATGTGGCATTCAAATTGGGCATCTCTCGAACTTACGAGAGAGAAGTGAGCATTTTGGGATTTGTGGAGCTTCTAATGTCTGTTGTTAGGTTGCCTAAAAAGAGAATGATATAATTCTAGTATTAAATTATAACTTTCTTACAATCGGACTCTTCTCTTCTTAAATTCCCAAAAAGTCAGTTACTACAGTATGCAATGATTTTGGTAGCTTTTCCTAAGCGATTGCTCATTGTGAAAAAGATTAGATATTTGATTATAAATATTCTGAAATTGCATTACTCTCCTGTCTTGCAGATATGCCGGAGAAGTAAGACTCATACTGCATTATGCAGGAGCAAAGGTAAAGTCTAGACTCAATTAGCAACATTGAGTTAACAGGTTCATTTTTGGTTTAAAAAAAGTTCTAAACATACGATCCATTTTCTTGTATGCAGAAGCATAATTACGGGTCTGCACCATCAGCACCATATGCACCTCCAGTACCTCAGTACTCAGCACCGCCTTCTCCATCTCCATATTCATCCGCACCATACTCTGGACCATCTCTATACCCACAAGTACAATATTCTCAGCCGCAATCAGCATACCCACCAGCTTCAGCTTATCCTCCTCAGCCATCGGCTTATCCTCCTCAACCATCGGCTTATCCTCCTCAGCCATCTGCCTATCCTCCTCCCTCAACCTCGGCTTACCCTCCGGTTCCTTCAGCTTACCCTCATCCTCCGCCATCCTCAGCTTACCCTCCTCCTCCATACCCTCCTCAACCATCACCATATTACACACAAGGTACATAAGTTTTTCTTTTTTTTTCTGATCTGTGCTTTGATTGTTTGTGTTTAGTTGCTATAACAGGATGTTCATTTTCCGTATACAATTTGCATAAAATAATGTATGGAACACCTAATTTGTGGAAAAACATACATTATACGCGTGTGTTTGTTCTATCATTTTTTTTTGTAGAAAATCTCTAACAAGATTCAGTTGTGGTTGATATTTTATCTTCTTTGTTTTTCAGGTCCATATCCAGGACAATACCCGCCTCCTCCGTACTAAAGCACCGGCGTTTAGAATTGACGAGAAGTGGTTATTATGATGTGTAGATATTATTAGTTATGATATTTCTAGAATTTGTTGGCCTTTGCAAATTGTAGCGTAATGGTTATATTTTGGTGATGGTCAGTGAAACTCATTGAGAAGTTTGGATGTTAAGCCAGATTGCAGTTTCTCTTGCAAAACTATTGAATCATTTTGTGTGTTTATTATCCTTCGGTCAAAATTCCTTTAAGAGCTGGTTTCGGTTCTGTCTCACTCTTAGGATTTGGAACTATACGCGTTCACATCTTTACAGCCACGAATCATTGCACATCTCAGGTTGTAATCAGATTAATTAGAAAAAGTTATTTGGTCAATGTCTATGTAGCCCGATATTTTTAAAGTCTTTAACAAAAACATGTTACATTGTTGACAATCGGCAAAAAGTTGTAGAATTTAGTTTATTAGGAGTTTTCCTATTTCCTTTTTCAATTTGGGGTGGGGGGGAGGAATAGGAGTTTTCCTAATAGAAATAGATCTATGGTGTAAAAGAGAAAATTTGGTGAATAACCAAAAAAACAAAATTATAATCTAAGTAAAACATAACCAATTTCTCTCTTTAGCTTTTTGTTAGGTTGTGAAATATATTTTTTTTTGGTTATTTACCAAAAGGTCTAAAACTACACTACCCATTTATAATCTATTTATATATAAAAAAAAAAAAAGAGCTGAAATTAGGAGTTTTCATTTTCCTATTTCTCATTGGAGTTGGTCGGGTTTTTTTAATATAAAAGAGAGAGACTTATCCGACCCTCTCTCTCAACACACAGACAGAAACCATCGAACCGAAAGAAAAGACACAACGAGTTGAAAAAAAAAAAAAAAAAAGACACAACCTTTTGAGTCGATGTCCAATTCCGAAGAGTCACCGCGTAAGAAGATGAAGATGGAGGCGTCTCCGGAAACTTCGTTGCCAGATCATGTGGCTATGAGTTTCCTGGCTCGACTCTCGAGATCGGACCTGGCGGCCTTATCACTCGTTTCCAAGAGGTATCGCTCTCTAGTGGCTTCGCCTGATCTCTACAAGACCCGATCGCTGATGGGTCTCACAGAGACATACGTCTATGTATGCTTACGATACCCTCCTCCTGACTTAAACCCACGCTGGTATATCCTCCGCCGTAGAAAAACCCTAGACGCCTCCTCCTCCGATCTGATCCCGATCCCTTCGCTCCTCTCTCAGGCTCCGGAAGCATCCTCCGTGGCAGTGCTGGATTGGGGGATCTATGTAATCGGTGGATTGATAGGAGGGGAGCCCACTTCCGACGTCTGGCTCTTAGATTGTCGGACTCACACGTGGCGCCGCGTCCCTTCCATGGGAGTGGCTCGATCTTCAGTGGCTGCTGGCGTCGTAGGCGGGAAGATTTACGTGTTAGGAGGCTGCGATGTATATGATCCTTGCTTGAGCTGGGGAGAGGTTTTCGACCCAAAGACCCAAACTTGGGATTTTTTGCCCGGGATGCGGGCTCGGGAGAAGCACGATCAGTATATCCACGGCAGTGTGGTGAGGGATCAAAAGGTGTACGCAGTAGATGGATTAGATAAAACCTTGTACTACTCGCCGAGAGAAGGTAAATGGGGAAGAGGGAATCGTGGTCAAGCGGGAGGAAACCGAAGGGACTGGTGTATGATTGACGATGTTCTCTATTGTATTAGTGCAGAGGGGTATGTGTTTTGGTGTGAGCCAGATGAGTTGGATTGGCGTGGACCAAAGGGGGAGATGGTTTCAAACGTGGTCAATGGTTTAGGCTCTCTGAAGAAGAGTCTGAGTGTCTTTCGTTCCAGACTCCGCCACTTTGACAGGACGTTTGAGGATATATGGGACAAGCATAAGTTGTGGTTTGATAGAACCGGAAAGCTGGAAGATTTACTTCCCGGGGCCAGACTGAGCAACTCTGGTGGGAAGAACATTGTGCTCTTCTGGGACGTCATCGAGGGGGATCGTCTTGAGATTTGGTGTGCGGAGATCTCTTTGGAGAGACGACCCCAAGGAGGAGGCGAGATGTGGGGCAATGTCGAGTGGTCTAACGCTGTCATGACCGTTGATCCTTTCCTAGATCACTACAAGGTTTTGCATTCTGTTTCTGTCACCCTCTGAAACCTTTGTTTTACTTTGTAATACTATCCATTACTTAGTTGTTTGAGCTTCTCTTCTGTTACTCGTTCCTTTTCCGAATTGATTTTCCCTTTCTAATTGTTTATGTGAATGCAACGTATGTGACTTTCTATGTTTGCATTTTTCTCTTTTTTTTTATGCTTTGAGATTCTTGATATGGAAATTGGAATTGAGCCTTTTGCTGTCTGTTTGTTTGTTGTGATTAGGATTCAATTGCAGAAGGCTCTTTCTCAGGGGTACGAGGACTGTACCTGGACTCTGCAGACTAAAACTGGGAGGTAGTAACATTGGTTTCACTACTTTTGGATCCTTTTGCATTGGGTATCATGTTTGGTAATTGATAGTTACATTGGTCTTAGCTAATTCTAGGTGTTTGATTTGCTCATTATCAATGGAGCTTTTGATGTGGTTTTGTTTGTAGCATCTATTGCTTGGATATAGAGTTTCCTCTGCTGCGTTTCTACAAAATTTTAGGTCTTGCCATTTATTTATATTCTTATCATGGATGCATAGTTTTTTCCACTGACCAGAGTCCTTATGTGGAGTTTCTTGTCATCTTTGGTGTTTATAGAAAAAGATTAGTTATTCCTAAGCGATTGCTCGTTGTAAAAAAGATGATTTATTTGAATATAAATCTTCTGAAATTGCATTACTCTCCTGTCTTGCAGATATGCCGGAGAAGTAAGACTCATACTGCATTATGCAGAAGCAAAGGTAAGGTCTAGACTCAATTAGCAACATTGAGTTACAGGTTCATTTTTGGTTTAAAAAATTTCGTAAACATTCGATCCATTTCTTGTATGCAGAAGCATAATTACGGGTCTGCGCCAGCGCCATCAGCACCGTATGCACCGCAAGTGCCTCAGTACTCAGCACCGCCTTCTCCATCTCCATATTCATCTGCACCCTACTATGGACCATCTCTATACCCACAAGTACAGTACTCTCAGCCGCAATCAGCATACCCACCAGCTTCAGCTTATCCTCCTCAGCCATCTGCCTATCCTCCTCCCTCAACCTCGGCTTACCCTCCGGTTCCTTCAGCTTACCCTCATCCCCCGCCATCCTCAGCTTACCCTCCTCCTCCATACCCTCTTCAACCATCACCATAATACCCGCAAGGTACATAAGTTTTTCTTTTTTTCTGATCTGTGCTTTGACTGTTTGTGTTTAGTTTCTTCTATCTTTTTTGTAGAAAATCTCTAACAAGATTCCGTTGTGGTTGATATTTTATCTTCTTTGTTTTTCAGGTCCATACCCAGGACAATACCCGCCTCCTCCGTACTAAAGCACCGGCGTTTAGAATTGACGAGAAGTGGTTATTATGATGTGTAGATATTATTAGTTATGATATTTCTAGAATTTGTTGGCCTTTGCAAATTGTAGCGTAATGGTTATATTTTGGTGATGGTCAGTGAAACTCATTGAGAAGTTTGGATGTTAAGCCAGATTGCAGTTTCTCTTGCAAAACTATTGAATCATTTTGTGTGTTTATTATCCTTCGGTCAAAATTCCTTTAAGAGCTGGTTTCGGTTCTGTCTCACTCTTAGGATTTGGAACTATACGCGTTCACATCTTTACAGCCACGAATCATTGCACATCTCAGGTTGTAATCAGATTAATTAGAAAAAGTTATTTGGTCAATGTCTATGTAGCCCGATATTTTTAAAGTCTTTAACAAAAACATGTTACATTGTTGACAATCGGCAAAAAGTTGTAGAATTTAGTTTATTAGGAGTTTTCCTATTTCCTTTTTCAATTTGGGGTGGGGGGGGAGGAATAGGAGTTTTCCTAATAGAAATAGATCTATGGTGTAAAAGAGAAAATTTGGTGAATAACCAAAAAAACAAAATTATAATCTAACTAAAACATAACCAATTTCTCTCTTTAGCTTTTTGTTAGGTTGTGAAATATATATTTTTTTGGTTATTTACCAAAAGGTCTAAAACTACACTACCCATTTATAATCTATTTAATATATAAAAAAAAAAAAAGAGCTGAAATTAGGAGTTTTCATTTTCCTATTTCTCATTGGAGTTGGTCGGTTTTTTTAATATAAAAGAGAGAGACTTATCTGACCCTATCTTACGATACCCTCCTCCTGACTTAAACCCACGCTGGTATATCCTCCGCCGTAGAAAAACCCTAGACGCCTCCTCCTCCGATCTGATCCCGATCCCTTCGCTCCCCTCTCAGGCTCCGGAAGCATCCTCCGTGGCAGTCCTGGATTGGGGGATCTATGTAATCGGTGGATTGATAGGAGGGGAGCCCACTTCCGACGTCTGGCTCTTAGATTGTCGGACTCACACGTGGCGCCGCGTCCCTTCCATGGGAGTGGCTCGATCTTCAGTGGCTGCTGGCGTCGTAGGCGGGAAGATTTACGTGTTAGGAGGCTGCGATGTATATGATCCTTGCTTGAGCTGGGGAGAGGTGTTCGACCCAAAGACCCAAACTTGGGATTTTTTGCCCGGGATGCGGGCTCGGGAGAAGCACGATCAGTACATCCACGGCAGTGTGGTGAGGGATCAAAAGGTGTACGCAGTAGATGGATTAGATAAAACCTTGTACTACTCGCCGAGAGAAGGTAAATGGGGAAGAGGGAATCGTGGTCAAGCGGGAGGAAACCGAAGGGACTGGTGTATGATTGACGATGTGCACTAATGTATTAGTGCAGAGGGGGATGTGTTTTGGTGTGAGCCAGATGAGTTGGATTGGCGTGGACCAAAGGGGGAGATGGTTTCAAACGTGGTCAATGGTTTAGGCTCTCTGAACAAGAGTCTGAGTTTCTTTCGTTCCAGACTCCGCCACTTTGACAGGACGCTTGAGTATATATGGGACAAGCATAAGTTGTGGTTTGATAGAAACGGAAAGCTGGAAGATTTACTTCCCGGGGCCAGACTGAGCAACTCTGGTGGGAAGAACATTGTGCTCTTCTGGGACGTCATCGAGGGGGATCGTCTTGAGATTTGGTGTGCGGAGATCTCTTTGGAGAGACGACCCCAAGGAGGAGGCGAGATGTGGGGCAATGTCGAGTGGTCTAACGCTGTCATGACCGTTGATCCTTTCCTAGATCACTACAAGGTTTTGCATTCTGTTTATGTCACCCTCTGAAACCTTTGTTTTACTTTGTAATACTATCCATTACTTAGTTGTTTGAGCTTCTCTTCTGTTACTCGTTCCTTTTCCGAATTGATTTTCCCTTTCTAATTGTTTATGTGAATGCAACGTATGTGACTTTCTATGTTTGCATTTTTCTCTTTTTTTTTATGCTTTGAGATTCTTGATATGGAAATTGGAATTGAGCCTTTTGCTGTCTGTTTGTTTGTTGTGATTAGGATTCAATTGCAGAAGGCTCTTTCTCAGGGGTACGAGGACTGTACCTGGACTCTGCAGACTAAAACTGGGAGGTAGTAACATTGGTTTCACTACTTTTGGATCCTTTTGCATTGGGTATCATGTTTGGTAATTGATAGTTACATTGGTCTTAGCTAATTCTAGGTGTTTGATTTGCTCATTATCAATGGAGCTTTTGATGTGGTTTTGTTTGTAGCATCTATTGCTTGGATATAGAGTTTCCTCTGCTGCGTTTCTACAAAATTTTAGGTCTTGCCATTTATTTATATTCTTATCATGGATGCATAGTTTTTTCCACTGACCAGAGTCCTTATGTGGAGTTTCTTGTCATCTTTGGTGTTTATAGAAAAAGATTAGTTATTCCTAAGCGATTGCTCGTTGTAAAAAAGATGATTTATTTGAATATAAATCTTCTGAAATTGCATTACTCTCCTGTCTTGCAGATATGCCGGAGAAGTAAGACTCATACTGCATTATGCAGAAGCAAAGGTAAGGTCTAGACTCAATTAGCAACATTGAGTTACAGGTTCATTTTTGGTTTAAAAAATTTCGTAAACATTCGATCCATTTCTTGTATGCAGAAGCATAATTACGGGTCTGCGCCAGCGCCATCAGCACCGTATGCACCGCAAGTGCCTCAGTACTCAGCACCGCCTTCTCCATCTCCATATTCATCTGCACCCTACTATGGACCATCTCTATACCCACAAGTACAGTACTCTCAGCCGCAATCAGCATACCCACCAGCTTCAGCTTATCCTCCTCAGCCATCTGCCTATCCTCCTCCCTCAACCTCGGCTTACCCTCCGGTTCCTTCAGCTTACCCTCATCCCCCGCCATCCTCAGCTTACCCTCCTCCTCCATACCCTCTTCAACCATCACCATAATACCCGCAAGGTACATAAGTTTTTCTTTTTTTCTGATCTGTGCTTTGACTGTTTGTGTTTAGTTTCTTCTATCTTTTTTGTAGAAAATCTCTAACAAGATTCCGTTGTGGTTGATATTTTATCTTCTTTGTTTTTCAGGTCCATACCCAGGACAATACCCGCCTCCTCCGTACTGAGCTCCGGCG